>CM027389.1:110542816-110576667 GCA_015711505.1 Sylvilagus bachmani | reverse complement strand
CCTGAAAGGTAGAGCAACAAGAGTGGATGGAGAGAGGAAGAGAGGGAGAAAGAGAGAGAGAGAGATCCATCTAGCCACTGGTTCACTCCCCAGATGGCCACAGTGGCCAGGACTGGGCCAGGCTGGAGCCACCATCCCGTAACTCCATGTAGGCCTCCCACATGGGTGGCAGGAGCCCAGGTATTTGGACCAGCCTCAGCTGCTTTGGGCACATCGGCAAAGAGCTGGGTCAGAAGCAGAGCAGCTGGGACTCAAAGCAGTGCTCTGCTAGGGATGCTGGTGTCCATGTGGTCCCTGCTGCACAACCATGGCCCCAGCTTTTTACTTTCTAACGAAATAGTGAATATTACCAAGTACGTAACAACAGTACTTACCTCTCTCTAAGCTATCCAATTAAATCTTTCCCTTATGCCCTTCTTCTGGCAATAAATAACCCTTGGCTCAAATGCATAAGACATGGGTGTTTCCCCTCTCGGTGAAAGCAAGCACTGAGGTGGTCTCCTGAGCTCTTCTGAAGTCATCCACAAGTAACTCACAGCATCTCAAACACACACCTGCCCCCCAACCCAGCTGCCACTCTCCTCTTCGCTGAATCCGTAGTGATCATTTCCCTCATTCAATCCAAATGAACTAACAGGGAAAAAAACTAAGGATCATTGTTTATCCCCATCCAAAACTCTCCATTATTTGATAATTACTTAGGAAATAATTCAGGGCCTGCATTGTGGCACAGAGGGTTAAGCCCCACCCCCACCCCTGCGATGCTGGCTTCCCAGGAGTGCTGGTCAGAGTCAGCTGCTCCACTTCCAACCTCTGCCACCCACATGGGAGACACAGATGGAGTTCCAGCCTCCTGGCTTCAGCTGGCCTGCCACAGACACTGCAGCCACTTGGGGAGTGAACGAGTGGACAGAAAATCAATCAATCTCTCTCACTTTCTCTCTTTCCCTGTCTCTGTAACTCTGCCTTTCAAATAAATAAATAAATCTAAACAAAACAGGATAACTCAAATCTGTATCGTATACAAGTTCTTCACCACTGACCCCGAACTGCCTTCCAGGCATCCTCCCCTGCCCACCACTCTCCGACCTGCCCTACCCCGACCAGCTCACAACACCCCACACCTGCAGGACACTCTGGCTGCTCAGGAGCTCTCCATCTGGTCCTCTTTACGAAACCCTCCCTTTGAAGACCTCCTTGACTACACATGGCAGCTTACAACACTAAAATATTCAAATATCCAAATCTGAGTATCTTCTAAATATCAGATCCCATAACACGTTCAAAGCACAACTGAAATAGTTTTCATGACATTTAGTGTGTACTCTGAAAAACATCTAAAATTAACCCCTGTCCCGACACACAGGGAATGCACGCCTGCTGCTCTAATCAGTTAGAATGAGACAGCATCATAGTGGTTTAAAGAGTACAAGCACAGAGGACACACCCACTAGCACAGACGCTACCAGCTAGGGATAGAGATGTGGTCGCTACTTACTTCCCAACCGAGCACACTGGGGTGCAAGCAGGGAACAGGCAAGCCCTGGTGCAAAGGAAGTGGGCACCTCTGGAGGGCCCACTGAACGCAAGGCTCTGGGCTGCGGCAGAGGACCTGCCGTCGCTTCTCACTGGCATGAAGTGAGTCAGCAGGGAGAGGCGAGCGTGTCATCCCCGCCAGAATACGCTGCGGGAGTAGTCTCCAGCCCACTGGAGAGCTGAGCGCAAAAAAAAACTCATGACCTGAACCCCAAAAGCAGGGCAGGCCTCCCCAGGAGATACAAAGGGAAACAAAGACAGCTGGACGCAGGCCTTGACGAGAAGATCTGCACTTGCCCAGCGGCTCTTCCCCCAAGGGCCTTCAGCAGGGGCTCAAACTCTAGGTTCCAGGCAGGGAAGCACACAGGCCTGGGGTCACCTCTCTGGCCGGGCAGGGCTGTGCCTCTCAACAGCACTGCATCGGAGGCCTCACTCCCGCCTGCAATGCAAGACTTAATCACCTACAGGGAAACTGGTGAAGATCTATCAAGAAGTTATATACCTGAGCAAAAAACATGGTTTTGGAATGTCACAGGAAACAAAGATGACCATGACAATCAAATGCAGCTGTGTGAACAAACTTCAGAAAGTTCACAGACGGGGCCGGCACTGTAGCACAGTGGGTTAACGCCCTGGCCTGAAGTGCCGGCATCCCACATGAGCGCAGGTTTGAGACCTGGCTTTCGCTTTCTGGAAGATTTATTTGTCTGTTTGCAAGACAGTTACAGAGAGGGAGAGAGCTTCCACCTGCTGGTTCACCCCCGCGATGGCCCCAGGCCGGAGCCAGGAGCCAGGAGCCAGGAGCTCTGGCACAGCGCTGGCCTCGTGCAGTTCTTTCAGCTCAGCTCCTTGTTGCGCCTCCTCTTCCGCTGCGTGTTTCCCCACCACACGCTCCCTCATGCACATGTCTCAGGGAGAGGCGAGGTGTCGTCGTTCTTGAGGTTCCTTTGACGGAGCCCCTCGCCTGCAGGTCCACACGTGTGGGCCCTGTGGCAGGGGTGTCAGTGCACCTGGGAGCAGAGCCCACCCTGCAGCTGCCCCGCCCCTGGCCTGCCCCACGGCGCCTGCCCCAGGCCTGGGTCGGGCTCCCTGGAGAGTTCAACGGCCAGATCTGCAGCAGAGGGAAGGCTGTGAGGATGAGGACGAGGACAGAGCCAGGAACCGTGGGGGAAGGGCGGTGGTGCTGGGGTTAAGCCTCCGCCTGCAGTGCCCACAGCCCACGCGGGCGCTGGTTCCTGTCCCAGCCGTCCCACTTCCGATCCAGCTCTCTGAGATGGCCTGGGGAAGCAGTAGAAGATGGCCCAAGTCCTTGGCCCCTGCATCTACGTGGGAGACCCCGAGGAAGCTCCTGGCTCCTGGCTTTGGATTGGCGCAGCTCTGGGTGTTGCAGCCAATTGGGGAGTGAACCAGTGGATTAAAGACCTCTCTCTCTCTCTGTCTCTGCCTCTCCTCTCTCTGTGTAACTGTGACTTTCAAATAAATAAATACATCTTTTTTTAAAAAGTTCATGTAAAATGCAATTAAAAGATAAGTTTATTTAGGCGCAAAAATTTTTGAAATTCATGGAACTTTTCATAACATACCTTTTCCATGGTCTTTCTGCGAACTCCTTGTATGCATGAGCTTCAGATTTTTGCACCAAAATAAACTCATAATTTCATTTTCCACAAACTTTTGGATATACCCTCATACTAGCAAAGAACAGCCAAAAAGTGTAACTAATAAACAATACCAGTTAAAATATCATTAGAAAATATTAAATACTTAGGAGGAACGCACCGAAAAACATGAAAGATTTTTATGCAGAAAAATATAAAACACTGGAAAAATTAAGGAATATTCTCCCAAAACTGATCCACAAATTTAATAAAATCTCCATCAAAATCCAAGCAGGATTTCTTGTAGAAACTGACATGCTGATTCAAACATTTACAGAAATATGAAGGACTTCACATAACCAAAACATTCTTGAATATTAAACTCAAGGTGGAGAATCGAAGACGTACTATAAAAGTTCAAGGAGTCCAGACAGAGTGGCGTTGGTGAACACAGAAAACAGATCAGCAGACAGAATCCATTACATCTGACAAGGGACTTGCGCCTAAAACATGTGATGTGAAGTCTCATAGCACAGTATGAAAGTAGCAAAACACAATTAAAACGGGAACACAGTGGATTCAAAACACGCATTCCACAGAGTAAAAGCACACTCTGCTACGCCACGAGGGCACACTCACACCTGCTGTGAGGGCAGCGGGACAGCTCCCGTCTCAGCAAGGACCAGACGTGGCAGACACGACAGTCACCGTGACCCGCTGCAGCGGTCAGAGTGCTGAGACCACTCGGGAAGCTCTCAAGAAATTAACTGTCACCCTGCCTGGGACCAGGCAGTTCCGTCTCTAGGCATTTGTCCAACAGAAATAAAAACCTGGGGCAGGTGTTATGATGTTGTAACTCGAGCTGCCATGTGGGAACACATGCCCATCCCACACTGGGGTGCTGGCTTGAGTCCTGGCCACTCTATTTCAATCCAGCTTCCTGCGAATGCATTCTGGGAGGAGGCAGCAGTGACTGCCCAATTACTTGGGTTCCTGCCACCCATATAGGAGACCCAGACAGAGTTCTGGGCTCCTGGCTTTGGCTAGGCCCAGCTCTAGTCGTTGCATCCAACTGGGAAGTTGCTGCAACCAGTAGAAGGAAATTTCTCTCTCTTAATCTCTCTCGCTCGCTCGCTCGCTCTCTCTCTGCCTTTCAAGGAAATGGGGAAAAAAACTTTCTAAAAAGAATCCCTAATGTCTACAAAAGACCATGGATGACAAATTCCAAGCAACTGGGCTCCCATCGCCAGGAGCAGAGGGAACCGAGGACACTGGAATCAAGAGTGCAACAGAAGCCACCCGGCACCAAAGCAGAGGCGCCTGGGTATGAAGCCTGAGTGTGCTGAAGGAAGAGTGCACACTGCTGTGGTACAGCATCTCATATGGGTACAAGTTCGAGTCCTGACTGTCCACTTCCTATCCAGCTCCCTGCTAATGTGCCTGGGAAACTTGGGCCCCTGCACCCACATTTGAGACCCAGAAGAAGCTCCTGGCTCCTGGCAGCTGTTGTGACCATTTGGGTAGTGAGCCAATGGATGGAAGACCTCTCTTATTCTTTCTCTCTCCCTCCCTCTCTGTAACTCTTTCAAATAAATAAATAAATTTATGGGGGGGGGGGGGAGCATAGCCAATCTGCAGGGAAGAAGTCAAAGCAGCAAGGGCTCAGATATGGGGAGGAGCCTGAGGAAGGGAGGCAGAGCAGCCCCGGGAAGACACAAGCACTCCCCACCTTGTCTGGTACAAGCGCTTCACGGGAGGCGTGTGCTTAGACACACTGATTAGACTGCAACTTTAAACAACGCACTCCACTATCGGAAAACTACACCCTTGAAAATAAGGAAAAACTGAATTTCTCAAGAGAAACATTGTCCCTCTCTAGTTAATAATATCTCAACAAAAAATCCCTTTACAGCTTAAGTTTCTACATTACCTGCTGATCCACCACATGTGGAAATGTGATAATGATTAGAATAATCTCAACTTACTTAAAAAAATACATTACACACAAAACAGCTTTTTGTTATTCTCTGTATTATATATGAAATAAACTCAGAGATGTTCATTTCTCCTAACTCACACATTACAAAACTCCAGGGGCCAAATGATCAATGAATAAACAAACTATGGCCTACCCATACAACAGAATGTCATTCAGACAAAAAAGCAAACCAAGCATGATGTATGCTGTGACAGGAATGAATCCAAGAACAAAAATACTACACTGAGACACAAAAGACCTTATGTTGTGTGACCCACATAAACAAAATGTCCAAAAAAGGCACCTCCACAGAGATAAGAGTTGTGGCTGCCTGGACAGAGGGAAAAGCAGGAAAGAACAAACAAGGATTCCGTGCACACGCATGCAGGATCTGAAATTCATCTGCAGTGATGACTGCACAACTATGCGTTTCTTCTTAATTTCAATGAATTATACACTCTCAGGGGTGAATTCTGAGGGTGGGTGCTTGGCATATAGTTAAGATGCCAGTTGGGGGGGAGGTGAAACTGTGGAGTAGCAGTAAAGCCACTGCCAGTGGCACCGGCATCCCATATGGTCTCCAGGTCAAGTCCCGGTTGCTCCACTGCTAATCCAGCCCCCTGCTAATGAGCAAGCGAACGCAGCAGATGACGGCTCAAATACCTGGGCCCCTGCACCCACATGGGAGACCAGGAAGAAGCTCCTGGCTTCGGATTAGCTCAGCTCTGACCATTACAGCCATCTGGGACATGAACCAGCAGATGCATCTCTCTCCCCTCCTCCCTTTCTCTCTCTCTCTATTCTGCCTTTCAAATAAAAAAATAAATCTTAAAAATAAAAATGCTGTTTAGGACACCTCGATCCTATCTGGGGTACCTGGGTCTGAGTCCCAGCCCTGCTCAATTCCAGTTTCCTGCCGTTCCACATCCTCAGAGGCAGTGGGTGATGGACGGCTCACGTACTTGTGTTCCTGCCACCCACGTGGGAACACACACTGAGGCCCTGGCTCGTGGCTTCTGTCTGCCCCAGACCCAGCAGTTGCAGGCACCTGAGGAATAAACCAGCTGATAACTGACTAAGCAACCACCTGTTCCTCTGGCACCATGCATATGTACATATGCACCTGTCTCTTGGCCTCCCAATAAATTTTAAAATAATTAAGAGTAGAATGGAAACTATTTTTTAAACACCAAGCCTGCAAAGCGGCAGGAATGCAGGACCCTCTGAGGAGAACCACGGCTCGAGCGAAGCTGACACAAATGCTACATTTAGTAAACAAAGATGAGAACAGACATAAAAAATGCAATGCTCTGAAAGTCACAAGTGGAGTCAACAGACCAGAAGGAAAGAACAGGCGAACTCAAACAGGAGCCACAGACCCGAATTTGAAAGAAAAATGAAAAAATATCAGTAAGCTGTGTGACAACCACAAGCAGCCCAGTATAGCCATAACTGAAACCCCTAAAATTGGAGAGGGCAGAAAACTATTGGAATAAATAAAAGCTAAAAAGTTTCCATATTTAATAAAATTAGAACCCAAAGGGTCAAGATGTAAAATTGATTCCAACTATTAGAAATATGAATAAAATTATACTAAGCTAAGGCATGTGATAACCAAATTGTTTAAAACCATTGACATAAAGAAAATCTTACAAGCAGATATGAAGAAGACAGCTAACCCTGAAAGAGTGGCAAAGTGTGCCAAGGAAAGAAATGTTATCAGACCCTTAAAAAAAAGAGCTCCACGTGGCTTGCTGGAAGACTCAATGCTATGAAGATGTCACTATGCCCCCAGACTGGCACCTGGGCTCAGCACAACCCTATCAAGATCCCATGAGGCTTTTTGTAGTAACTGACAAGCTGATTCGACAGCTACATGGAAATACCCTTAACCTAGTCAGAACAATTCTAGAAATGAAGAACGCAGTTGGAAGGTGGATACTACCTGACGTCCAGAACTGTTCTAAAGCAGCAGTCACCAGCAAAGCCTGGCTCAATCATCAAGGTACAAAAGCAGACTGAATGCAGAGGAAGGAGGCTCCAGAGAGGACGACACATGGGACAGAGGCAGCGAGCCAGGGGGGCAGCAGCTCAACGTCCACACGCGAGAGGAACTCACACCCTCATCTTGTACCAAACTCACAACGGAAACATCTGAGTGTAAAACCTAAAACTGCGCAACCTCTAGGAAGAAACATGGTCGAAACAGCAGAAGATGCCTGTGAACTTGGGTTGGGCAGTCTGCACAGCACCAAAAACACAATCATAAAAAAACAGAAACTGAAACCGGACTTCATCAAATTGAAGATCAGCAGGGCAAGGGACAGACCAGTGCCTGGAGGTGGAAAAGCAGTTGACGAGCAGATGCAGAAGGAACAGGCCGTAGGAACAGCCAGGGCCGCAGCAGGTGCAACGGGAGCAAAGAGGCTGTGGAGGACGGGCACCTGCAAGAGCCACGTTCAAGGGAAGCAAGGAGTCTGCAGACACAAAGGGCTCAGGTGACGAAGGGAACCAGTTCTGCAGACACGGGAGCAAGGGGCGGGGCGGGCACAAAGACGCCTCCTTCGTCACCGACACATGGACTCTGAGTCTGGGGCTCTGCACGCAAGGTGACACGACCACAGCGCAACATCACTGTGAGACTTGTCAGGCGGACGCTGTGCTCATGGAGACGGAGGGCTCAGAAGTCACGTACTAGATTACAACTCACAGCGAACACCACACCAACGAGAAAACACTGAGAGGTCTTCCTCGAAGAAGTGGAATAAGACAAGGAAGTCCATTCTCGTCACCTCCATTGAATATATGGCCACAAGCCCATGCCAGAGCAATCAGGCAGCAAACAAAAATAAAAGACAT
Source organism: Sylvilagus bachmani (assembly GCA_015711505.1). Taxonomy (NCBI): domain Eukaryota; kingdom Metazoa; phylum Chordata; class Mammalia; order Lagomorpha; family Leporidae; genus Sylvilagus; species Sylvilagus bachmani. Next base: position 110,568,696 of record CM027389.1, on the reverse strand, counting down.
CCAAAGTGGAGACGCAGCGGAGTTGTTCTTGTTTACAGATGACATGGTTTGGTGTGCGGAAAACCCTCAAGAGTCCACCAAAAAACTGTCAGAACTAAGAAATCAGTAAAACTGCAGGATACAAAATCAACACACAAAACTCCATAGCATTTCCATGTACTAGTAACACACTAGCTGAAAAGAAATCAAGAAAACAAGTGCATTCACAATAGCTACAAACTAAGACAACCAGAGAGATGAGAGATTACCACCCTGAAAACGTAGAAACTCTGACGAAAGGAACTGAACGCGTCACACAGACTGGCAGGGTGTTGTGTGTCCATGGCAACACGTGCTGCAGGTGGGCAGAGGCACAGGTGGAGCTCCGGCCCCGGCTCCCTCTGGACTGCTGGTGACAGCTGAAGAAGTCTGAAATGCAGGATTTGCTCGGAGGGTGTGAGCTAACACATGCTGGGAGATGGAAGTGGGCACAAAACCTACAGGACCCTGACACTCACGAAACTCACCTTCTAGTGACGTCAATGAGACAGAGTGAAACAGTATCAACAAATTGACTGTAAAAATTACAGAGTAGGAAATAAGAGAAACACTGAAACCTGGGGGAGGGGGAGGTTATAAAGCAACTGCCAGAAAATATGAAATTTTATGCCTTAAACATTCAGTAGCACCAACCACAATAATTTAAAATACTCAAATCAAACACAATCAATTCTTCTTAACCCTATCAGGAAAAATGAATTAGAGGGGCTGGCACTGTGGCACAGATTAAGCCACCGCCTGCAGTGCTGACATCTCATACGGGCACCTGTTCTAGTCCCGCCTGCTCCACTCCCGATCCAGCTCTCTACTATGGCCTGGGAAAGCAGTAGAAGATGGCCCAAGTGCTTGGGCCCCTGCACCCTTGTGGGAGACCTGGAAGAAACTCCTGGCTCCTGGCTTTGGATCAGCGAAGCTCCAGCATTTGCAGTCACCTGGGAAATGAACCTGTGGATGGAAGACCTCCCCACTCTGTGTAACTCTTTCAAATAAATAAATAAATCTTAAAAAAAAAAAGGAAGATAGCCTAAGTCCTTGGGCCCCTGCACCCACATGAGAGACCCAGAAGAAACTTCTGGTTCCTGGCTTTGGATCAGCTCAGCTCTGGCCGTTGTGGCCACCTGGAGAGTGAACCAGCAGATGGAAGACTCTCTCTCTGCCTCTGCCTCTGTGTAGCTCTGCCTTTCAAATAAATAAATCTTTTAAAGAAAATGAACTACAGTTTTAAAAGAACACTGAAATAATGAAATATTACACCATGATAAGAAACAATTAAAGATAAAACACAGCAATGTCATTCACTGGATAAATTATATTATCAACTAACAGATACAAATGAAAAGCAATGTTACAAGAGACAGGTGACACTTCAAAGATTAGGTTAAGTCTCTTGTAGTACCATATAAATATCAGTAACTTTTCTCTCTAGTTCTGTAAAAAAAAAAGAGGAGAGGAGAGGAGAGGAGAGAGGGGAGGGGAGGGGAGGGGAGGGGAGGGGAGAGGAGAAGAGAGGGGAAGAGAGGAGAAGAGAGGGGAAGGGAGGGGAGGGGGGGAGGAGAGACAGAGAAGCAGGTGTCCAGGTCTGGGATGAAGGCCCCTCAGGCGCTTGTGTCAGCTGCCACACTGGGTCAAGGCATGTACTTTCAATGCTCAAACATCACCCCCCCCCCTTTATTAAATACTTATTTATTTGAAAGGCAGAATTACAGAGATAGAGGAGAGAGAGAGACAGAGAGAGAGATCTTCCATCTGCTGGTTCACTCCCCAAATGGCCAGAACTTGGGCCAGGCCCAAGCCAGGAGACAGGAGCTTCATCTGTGTCTCCCATGTGGGTGCAGGGCCCAAACAACAGGGCCATCCTCTACTGCTTTCCCAGGCCATTAGCAGGGAGCTGGGTTAGAAGTGGAGCCCACATGAGATGCTGGCATTGTAGGTGGCAGCTTAGCCCACTGCACCACAACGCTGGCCCCAAAGATCTCTTTATGTAGGTACGGTAAGTCACGGTGCAGGACTGTGATGTCAAGAATGTGTTTGACATTAAGCACTACTGTGCCTCACAGAAAACGTGGAGCCATCAGTGAGGGTTCACAGGTTTCTAAGCAGTGTAACAGAGTGTGTCAGTTGTTAATATCGATTCGTATGCAGATGTGTGCCTGTGTATGCATGTGGATAAAAAGATATATATGCATAATTATATAAATGTGAGTATTCACACACATATATCCAAGTATCTAGAGAATGAATAAAAATCTGCCCTGAGGGCCAGTCCACTGCAGTGGCTTTCCACATTGAAAGCCACACTGGGCTTCAGCAGAAGTCAGCTTGTGAAGAGCCCTGGCAGCTCTGCCACCAAGAGCTGGGTCACTGGAAATGGAACTGCCCTGGAGTCGAAGGACGCCCAGATCAGAGCCACAGAGCTTGTTTGTTCTAAGCTGAAAAGCCCTTCATCTGGCCCAGCTTCCAAAGACGGCCACGTAGGGTCAGCAACATCGCAGGCAGAACTGTGAGTTTCCTGTTAGAAATGCCACCTGCCTTTACCTGGCCAGCTCTGCTACCAGGCCAGGCAGGTAACGGAAGTCAACGAGGTGCCTTCCCAAGGAGGTTATGATGTACCCCATGTGAAAGGGAAGCAGGTCTGGGCCTCATAACTGGCAAGGCCTTAAAGCCCACCTGATAATTATCAAGCCCCTTCTGTCAGTTTCTATTTGCCTCTCAACTGGAAAACTTATTTTTGGTTTAGACAGCAGCTTTCTTAGGTCCTCCAATAATGACTCTGTCCTCTGTTCTAGACCCTGTCTAGCCCACTCAGGGCCTCATTCCTTTGTAATCATAGCCTTTACTCTTACATCAACGGCTGTGCTCCCAATACCTGTGTATTGATGGGCCTCTGCCCCACTTAACACAGTATGACTGTTCAGAATTTCGCTACAGTCAAACCCCTCTGCTCACAAGAGACGAGTGGCCTTTCTCCCAGTCTTGGTTGGGATCAGCTTTGCAGCCTCTGTCTCCTCAGTGGTGATCTCAGGAACAGCTTTGGGCCACAATGTTTCTCAACCAACCAACTCCAGAACAGCTCAACAGTTACAAGAGGAGGTCACTAGGTCCACTGAGACCTCAGCTGACGCCATCTGAGTTCTCCAAAACCATATCACCTCACTCAGAGGCGCGGGACTATGGAATAGATGGGCCTAAAGAGTGTTGTTATGTTAACCAATCAGGCCACGTAAAACCACACCCATCAGACAGTTTTCACTTCCTCTCCTCCATGAACTCCTCTCCTCACTTGGGTAAGGCCACTCCTAGGACCATTGGCTGCTATTCTCACCCTAGCCTTTACACTACCTGTTTACAGGAGGTGATAACGGAACAAACCAAAGCCTTCACCAACCAGGCAGTCAACCAAATGCTGCTCCAGGGATATACGCAGCTCCCCACCCAGGAGATCGCAGCTTGAGACATCGCCCCAGGGCAGCAGAGAGTAATCATCACCCCAGGGCAGCAGAGAGTAACTCCTCGCCCCATGGCAGCAGGAAGTAGCCCTAAAGACAGATCATCGTCCTGCCGCCTCTCCTGGACTTTTGGGTCAATGTAATCCTATACAACGCCTGCTTCATAAAAACACAAAAGGGGGAATGTTGGTACCATGGCTCAGTCTTATCAGTGGCACCATCTGTGGCCTGTTGCCACTGCTACAAGTCAGGTGACCAGATGGCCCAACCACAGGTGTCAGCTCTACCCCCACCCTAATGAGAGTCGATACTCCTATGTCCCTGCCCCTGCAAAGGTGTAACAGGACCTGCTTCCCAGACGTGTCCTGATTCCTCTCTCTCACTACTCTGTCACCCCCCACCCCACTCGGGCTTTCCCCACCTGACAATAAACCTTTCCCTTAAAAAAAAAAACAACCTGAATTGCATGCATAAGCAAATGAACGAGGTAGCCTATGCTGTTGCATATTGTTTTCAATAGCAGGATTATGATGTTCACCTGGTAACTCTAAAATGGCCATCACATTAAGCAGGCTACAAAGTGCTTGCTAACCTCTCACTGTGAGCTTGCTGTAGAGCTGGGAATTCACCTCCTTGTCACGCTGAAAACGGCGGAATTCATCAATGGCTTCCCGTACGATAGTGACAGCCAGGACAAATCCCTGCAAAACAAACAAGGGATTTTAGAAAACTGGATTTATACAGAAAAACACAAGGAAATTTTTGTTACTTAGCTTTACTTTGTTCTTTCAAATTGTATTACTATCTAAAACAAAATGAAAAAAGAGTAACAATTAAAGACTGCAAAAGGAATACGATACATAGTTAAAGATCTACAACTCTTAGTTACCTAAGAAAACTTTGTAAGTTCACACCAAAATATGTACATCAAGCTACGTATCAGAAGATACTTAGTAACCCAAAGAAAAGGAAATTAACAGTCTTCAATAAACCCTGAATTATATTTAGAACACTGAGGCACTCAAGTATCAAATTAACCATGACTGACATAAAAATATTACACTTAATTGCTACATTTAAATGCAATAGAATAAAAGCACTTAGGAACAGAACAATTCGCAGGTACAATCCTCGTGCTCACACACCGCTAGGGAGGGACAGCTGAGTGCAGAGCGCTCCATCTCCCCTTCAAGTCAACATCTTCACAACCTGATGCCTTCTTCTGTGCATCTGCAATCTACTGTGAAGCCAGTGACAGCACTCACGTGTGGCTAACGCCCATGTCTCTCCGGGTATGCATGTATTTCCTGACATGTCCCAGCAGTGTGCCATGACCCGTCACAGTAGCTTGCTCCATCCAGTCTGCTTCCAGGGAAAGGATGACCACCTTTTACCTCAGCCCCTTTCCTGGAATTCAGTGGGCCAGTGGAGAGGGCGTGTCACGTTTTACTAGAACAGTATTCTCACTAATTAAAAGCCCCTTGAATGCTATCACTTACATATCCATTCCGCGGTCTCAGAGGGTACAGTTCCATTTCCCATCCAAGATCAGCCTCACAGCCTGTGTCATTGTCCCGATCCGGCCCTGGACGTCTCCTCAGCCCCAAGCCCTAATGAACGGCCCACATTACTGTGACTACCCTCACCACACCACCCATCTCTCCTAAGCACCCCCCACCTCCTCCTGACTCTGCAGCACTGTTTACCTCCCTCTTCCTGCTCAATGCTCTGCCCCGAGGTCTCCAGGATCACCCCGTCTGGCTGCTTCCTTTTCTCTAGTCATCCCCAGACTGCCAGGAATGGGTCTCAAACCTTGGGCCTGTGGCCCAGGTCCCCACACATCCCACTGCTACTGCCATCATGGCAATGCCCGAGGCAGCAACTCCTTCCCACAGCCTCCAGGAAGCAGGCCCGCCTCAGCTCTCCCATCACTGCTGTGCCAGCATACCACACTCCAACCTCAGTCCTCCAGGGATGGGTGTCCTCCCCCAGGGAGTCATCCAGGGATTGGTATCCTCCCCCGAGGCCCCCTGAGTTACGCTCTTTACTGAGGCACAATGCTACCTGATGCTCAGCACAGACACACCTGGGCTGTGCCTCCCACTCCAGCAGTCTCCTGAACCACCAGGATGGAGCTGATCTGAATTTAACCCATGGATTCCTTGTGTTTCCTGGAAGCATGGCTTTAAGAAGGACCCTAAGCCATTCCTGGGCTCACTAAGAAGCCATGAAATGGGTGATGTGCCCCATTATTTGCCACAGGCCCTTTTGAAGGTAACCAATCGCTCACGGGCAGAGTTTGACCCTCACTTAGGTCCTTGGGCACACATTTTATTTTTCCAACAGAAGCTTTGCTGATAGATAAGGCACTAGCCACAGAATTAACCCTTTGAATGTGCACAATTCACAGTTCTGCTATCATTCACAGAACTGTACAACTGGCACCACATGCAATTCTGGAATATTTTCACACTCAAAAGGAAACTCCCATGCTCACTGGCAGTCACTATGCATTCCCTCCCCTCCCAGGACCCAGCAATGAGGGGCCCATTTTCTGTGTCTGAGTTTGCCTCTCCCAAGTGACAGGGTAATTCTGTGTTTAACACTTTGAGGAACTGCCACACGGGGTTCCCCAAAATGGTTGTACCACTTTACACTCCCATCAGCAACCCATGAAGGTTCTAATTTACCCACAACCTTGGCAACACTTGAATATACGCTCTCTTCATTAAAGCAGCCTAGTGGGTGTAAAGCAGTATCTGGTGGTTTTAATTTGCATTTCCCCAATGACAAGCAAGGCTGAGCATCTTCTCACGTGCTTGTGGGTCACCTGTCCATCTTCATGGTCAAGTATTCCTTCAGAGCCTCCACCCACATTTTCTGGGCTGTCTTTTTTGACACTGAGACAGGAAAGCTATTTATTCTGGAACAGCTTGTCAGCTATGTGAATTTTAAGTATAACATTACAAATATTTTCTCCTATTTGGTTCTCTTCCTCAGACATATAAGTTCTTTATTTTAATAAAACCTCATTTACTTATTTTTTCTTTTCTCACTGGGCTTTTGACATTCAAGGTCAGGAAGATCTTTGTCTCCCAGGCCTCCTCCAGCTGCAGTCCTCAGAGGAGCATGTACAGTCCATTGCTACTCCGTATGCATGCGTGTAGGAAGACCCAACGCTGTTCTTTTTTAAGTGGGTTTCCAGTGTTTAGTATCATTAATTGAAAAGACTGCTCTTTTGTCACCTTGATGTTCTCATCAAAAATCTATCTGCCAGGGGCTGGCGCTGTGGCGTAGTTGGTTAAGCCTCCCGCTGCAAAACCAGCATCCCATATAGTCGCTAGTTTGTGTCCTGGCTGCTCCTCTTCCGATCCAGCTCTCTGCTAATGGCCTCGGAAAGCAGTGGAGGATGGCCCAAGGGCTTGGGCCCCTGCATCCAGAAGCAGCTCCTGGCTTTGGACTGGCCCAGCTCCAACCATTGCAATCATTTGGGGAATAACCAGCAGTTGGAAGACCTCTCTGTCTTTCCCTCTCCCTCTCCATAACTTTGTCTCTCAAATAAAAAAGTCTCTAAAGAAAAATCTATTTGCCATAAAGCTTTATTTTATTTTATTTTTATTTATTTGACAGAGTTAGACAGTGAGAGAGAGACAGAGAAAAAGGTCTTCTTTCTGTTGGTTCACCCCTCAAATGCACGCTATGGCCAGAGCTACACCAATCTGAAGCCAGGAGCCGGGTGCTTCCTCTTGGTCTCCCATGCGGGCACAGCGGCCCAAACATTTGGTCCATCTTCTACTGCCCTCCCAGGTCACATCAGGGAGCTGGATTGGAAGAGGAGCAACCGGGACAGAATCCAGTGCCCATATAGGATGCCAGCGCTGCAGGCGGAGGATTAACCATGTGAGCCACAGCGCCGGCACCACAGTTTTTTAAAGACTCTTTTATTATATTCCACCGGTCTATGTCCTCCTCTTTGTGTCACTATTGTGCTGTCTTGATTACTACAGTAAGTATGTGTATTAGAACTTTGATTTATTTTTTCTGGATGTATTTACTACTCTGGGTACCTTTTATTTTCATATCAATTTTGGAATCAGCTTGTCCATTTCCGGGGGGACAAAAAGCCTGCTGACACTCGATAAGGATTAGACTGAGCCACACATCAGCCTGGAGAGCACTGCCATCCTAACAATACTGTCTTTCCACTCATGAGTATGGGATGATTTTCCATTTCTTCAGATCTCATTTTTCAAAACATTCCGTGTTTCCAGTCTATAACGGTGCAGTTTAGCTATTATATCCCTACGTATTTTTTTCTTTCTGATGCATCTGTAAATGGACTGCTATCCTAACTTCACTTTCAGAGGGTCACCGCAAGTGTACAAAACACAAGTAACTATGTAAGATTTATCTTGTATCCCACACACTTGCTAACCCAGTTTTCAGCCTGTCTATCGGGAGCGTGGCGGGGAACTCCTTGGGTTTTCCTGTGTACAGGGCCTACATATCTTCTGCTTCTCTTGCTTGCCTTACTGTCCTATTTATTTTGTCTTGAGTTCACACTGAATACAAATGGCGGGAGCAGCCAGTCGGTTCCTGGTGTTGGGGGAAGGCATCGCCAGGAAGGGTGATGAGAGTTGAGAGAAGCACACAACTTTAAGGACAAAGCAAATCTCTGCACCATGACCAGACATCTCCAGGACACAGGGAAGAGCACACTCTGGGGAATCATGGGGGCTCCCCCACTGGGAGACCGCTGAGACAAACTACTGGAGATAAGGAATACCCTGAGCACCTCTCATTACTCTATCACAACTAGAGCTAGTGAAAGAGAAACAAACAAAATCAATGTTAAAAGACAAAGTAACAGATACTCCAAAAACAGCTTTAAGAAATTCAGTATTCACACACATTTAAACAAGCAGTTTCACTGCTTGAAATATCCTAAAGGAAAAAAATCAAAGATCCCAGCATAAATATGAAGAACTAGGAACTGTGTTCCCTTGACTCAATATCCCACTGGTTTTCAAGATGCTCCATTATTTTATATTACTGTAATGATCTTGGGTCGGCAGACAACACCACAAATCACAGGTCCACTTAAGCCACATGAAAAACACCTATCTTCACATCCAGAAAACACACTTCCTAGCAGCCATTCCCATGGATTAGAATATTACAGACTATGAGGAAGTAATCACCAGTTCACCTAGCAACAAGAGAATGAGTACAACTGCCAAGACTATTTTATCTATATATCATACATAGTACATTAAATGAGCTTTTAATCAGTTAAGTACGTCATAACCAGTTGGGAAGATTTGCTACAACCCAGATCTGTTCAGATCTTATCTGAAATGTATACCTTTATCCCTAATCTCTAGAGAACAGGCCACAGATATGTCATTTACTCTCTAGGTGAGTCTAGTTTTCACCCCTTCAAGCCAATGACTTAAAGATAGCAAGTGTTAAACTCTGCATTCATTAATTACAAAGCACAAAAATGTGCTATTTTGTAGTGTTTCTTGGAACTCAGAGTCCATGAAAATAAGCTCCTGCTTCTAAAAGAATCTTATCATCGAAGATGGAATTCAGGGGCAGGTGTCAGCTTCTCAACACCAGAGTGAAGCACTGGGCACTGGGCACTCTGCACCGGGCACTCGGCACTCTGCACTGGGCACTCAGCGCGGTCAAGGACTGCTGCAGCGGAGCAGTTTTAGGACACAGTTCCAAGTCCAAGGTTTATCTGAATAAGGAACTCACACGCAGGATCGACAGCAGCCAAGAGATGGCACTGCCATCACACCCATTCCCAGCTCACGTGCCCCAAGGAACAACCTACAGGCAACCTCTGAGCACAAGAGACTGGAGGGGAAGGAAGCTGACGTCACATTTCCTTCCTCACTCCCGGAGTCCACAACGATGGCCTCCTCCTCAGGTGACTGTACCTCCTGAATCCTTCATGGGATCACAGCAGCTCTTAGGCAGAGGCAGTTACCTCCAGTTACCGGTTGCCGTGGATACCTCAGTACCAACAAGGTTAGAGATCTAAGCAAGCTGCAGCACTGCTCCCTAGAAAAACCAGCCCTGGAAACAGAAGACCACAGTGAAACACGGCTCCCTGAGGCAGCAGTCTGTGCACGAGCCTGCGGGTCAGACTGGCCGGTCCAGGCTGTGCCACAGCCGTTCTCCAGGGTCTGCACACACCCCATCACACACCGCACACTGTCCCAAGCACTTTAAACAAGTTACTTCTCCTAAACATCACAAAAACCTGAGGAGACACAGGCCTGCACCTCTCACTGAGGAATGAGGAAGCCCTGCAGGGCCACGGACAGCACTGTCCGGACAGCAGGCTCAAGTAATCGGACTCACTTGTCCTTTTCACACCTTACCCACTCCCCTCCCCCAAAGCAGAGACACCCACAAAACGGGGTGGTTACGAGGGAAGATTTTACCATCAGATTGGAAATCTGAGAGTGTTCATGTGCCAACTGTGTACTAACAAAGTCTCGTGCTCTGTACGGAAGACAGTCTTAAAAAGCCACAATCAGATTTTCCTTTAAGGAAAAATCTTCTGCATGGATAGATCTATTCCACCTTATTAATTTTGAGAAAGCATTAAATCTGTAATTCCAAATACAATTGCCTTTCTTGCAAGAACTGTTCTGAAAGCTGAACAATATGAAAAGTAATCTTCATTCAGACATGATGACAATGCAACGAAACACTTCCTTTTCAATTTTTCTATTATGAGAAAGTTTAACAGAAGTTAGTTCAGAGCTAAAGGTAGTCAACAATATTGCCCAGAGGAATAGAAAGATTATTAATTAAACCATTGTTTTAAAAAAAAATCTCAATTTTAGTTAACAGAATAAGTTTGAAGTAACTTTGAAAAAATTAACAGACAACAGACATGATTTTACATCAGCTGTAAGGTGGGGTTTTTTGTGGTTTTTAAAATTTCTTTTGCTTCAATGGCAGGTTTTTGTCTAAAATACATCTGGAAATGTCAACTGACCCCTTTTTCATGAACAACTTTACAGACTCGAAGAAGCAGCAAAGAAAAAGAAGTCAAAAACATAACCGCATGTAACACACTGCACGCTGTTACGTAACTATGCTTCAGGCCAGCACTGTGGTGCAGCAGGCTAACGCCCTGGCCCGAAGCGCCAGCCTCCTACATGGGCGCCGGTTCTAGTCCCGGCTGCTCCACTTCTGACCCAGCCTCTGCTATGGCCTGGGAAAGCAGCAAAAGATGGCTCAAGTGCTTGGGCCCTGCACCCATGTGGGAGATGTGGAAGAAGCTCCTGGCTCCTGATCGGCACAGCTCTGGCCACTGCAGGCATCTGGGGAGTGAACCACTGGATGGAAGGCCTGTCTCTCTCTCTCTGCCTCTCCTTTCTCTGTGTAACTCTTTCAAGTAAATACATATTTTAAAAAAAAAAGAAAGAAAAAAGAGCCACAACAGAGAGCGAGAACTCGAGAGCTTGTGAAAAAAGAAATCTTGGAAAAATCTTTCCTTCCATCAACAGACTTAGACACAGATTCTAAAACTTAGACAGTTTCAGAATCTGCATGCTTTTAAATCGTCTTCCTTAAAGACATTTCTTCAGGCTCAGTGTATGTGGAGAAGTCCTTTCACTGTGCCTAGATTAATAAAAACATCTTCTGTACTGGATGCCTGTAGGTTTGTGAAGCTTAAAAATACCCTGGAGCAAAGGGCCAAGGGTTCTTGGATGTGAAGGCAAGTTTGATGCGCACACCACCTTTTTAACAGTGTTGTTCAGTCCAAGGTTTAGAGGCTTATTAACAGTGCAAGCATACAGGCTACCAACACTCAGCCTTTGTTATCCGAGAGAAGGCACAAACTGGGGGCTGCTTTAAACCAAGGAACAGAAGAAAACTGTTCTTAAAAGTAAACCAGTTCTGAAATCTAACAGGATGACACGTGGGGGATGAGAACTCAGCGTTGTAAGTCACAAGGCACCAGGAGGCACTCTAAAATGGTAAGAGGAGAGAGGATCTTTCACTTGTCTTTGTAACAATAACAGTATTCTTTATGTGAATACTGAAGTAGTTTCTTATTGAGGTGCTTAAGCAAAAATACAATAAGAGCAATTCTTACATTTAAAAAACAAACAAACAAAAAAAAAAAAACACAAAAATGATCAAATACTTCCAAAAAATCTGACACATGGGGTGACCATTTGATGTGGTGTTAAGACACCACTTCAGATGCTGGCAACCTCATTATCAGAGTGCCTGGGCTTCAGTCCCTGGCCAGGTGCCAATTCCAGCTTCCTGGGTGTGGCTGGCGATGGCAATGGGTCCTTGTCACCCAAGTGGAAGACCTGGACAGCAATCCTGGCTCCTGGCTGTGGCCTAGCTTAGCTCCTGCTGTTGAAGCACTTGGGGAATGGATCAGTGGACAGGAATTCTGCATGTGCGTGTGTGCACATGTGTGTGTATGCACACCATGTATGTACCTGCCCTTCAGACACACAAATAATTTTTGTTTTCAAATTTGAGGCTGGGGCCACCCAAATGCCACAATGAGGTAAGCTGCCACCTACATCCTGGTTCAAGTCCTGGCTGTCCCACTTTTGATTCAGCTCCCTGCTAATACATCTGGGAAAGCAGCAAAGATGGCCCAGCTGCTTGGGCCCCGCCAGCCACGTGGGAGACTCGGACAGAGTTCTGGGTTCCTGGCTTCAGCCTGGCCCAGCCCCAGCCACTGCAGACATTTGGGGAGTGAAGCAGAGGATGCAAATTCTCTCTTGTGCTCTCTCTTCCCCCTCCCTGTTAACTCTGCCCTTCAAATAAGTAAGTAAATTTTAAAAGTGAAATCTGAGGTTGAAAACTTAAGCCAAAGAACATAAAATTGAAGCTAGAGCTGGAAATGTGTGCTCATATGAAAATGGAGAAAGCAGAGAAATGTTCTATTGCCTTGGTGTAAAGGCCTTGCATGTGACTGCACACGTGAACAGAGACACACTGCAATCCAAGTATGGCCCAGATAATTCATCTTGTAAGAAAATCAAATCAAAGTCTTCATGAAGACTCCGTCTGAAGTACTCTTTGGTCAAAAGCTAGTAAAATCAGAACTAATGAGGCCAAAAGACAAAATCAAAAGGCAAATGAAATTAATTTTCCTTTAGATTTTTAAGAATCTGTTCTCAGACTATCAGTAAAATTTTAATGCAAGTTGCAATATTTAAGTGGTAAGTAACATAACAACTGGGTGAAGCTAAGGATATAAAAAAGGGGCTAAACTATGCACATAAAAGTCAAATACAGTTGTGTTTTTAGTATTAGCAAATATCGTCTTGTTCTACAATTTCTTTTGTTTTCCCTCTTTGGGATAGGCTTTTACCCTTCCTTCTTTTTTCTCCACCAGAAACCTTCTATTTAAGGTATACAAACGTCATGTATTTCATAAATATAACTTTAGGAACATAGTGATTCTTCCCACCCACCCTCTCACCCTTCTTCCTTTGTTCTACCATTTCTACAAACTAAAAATCGACACTTTTTAATTTTTTTAACACTTTTTATTTTATTTATTTGAAAGGCAGAGAGACAGATTCCCACCTGCTAGCTTGTTTCCCAAATGCCCGCAGCAGCCAGGACATGGCCAGGCTAAATCCAGGAGCCAGGAACTCAACCCAGGTCTTCCCCATGGGTAACAAGGACACAAGTATTTGAGCCACCATGGCTGTCGCCCAAAGGTGCATGTCAGCAGGAACATGGAAGCTGGAGCAGAGCCTGGACCCAATCCCAGGCTCTCTGATGTGGGACAAAGCTGTCTCTAGCAATGTCTTAACCCTACACACAGCACTTTGCAAATCAGACTTCCATGGAGGATACAACATGCAGAATTTCTCCCACACAGGCGAAGGAATCATCTACAAGCAAATTATTCTTTACAGTAAGTTTGTAATAGTGAAAAATTAGAAACAATTTGAATGTCTGCTTTCCCAGGGTGAGGAAAACTCGGTTGTGTGAACACTCATATAACAGAATACTGGAGCAAAGCGAAAAATGAACAAAGTAGATCATGTGTCAACATGGATCAATTTAAAAGCCAAAAAGCATGCTGCAATAGGACACAGAGCACTTTAACTACTGGAAAAATTTTCAAACGTGTAAGATAATATTGCATATTGTCATAATGGCACATAGATAACTAGTAAAATTATTGACAGATAGACAGCAATTATTATCTCACATTCAGCAGAGAAGTAACCTTTAACAGGCTGGAAAGTGAGAGAGAAGAGAGTCTATCTCCATACCGACCTAGCTGTAACAGCAATTGTAAGCTCTGCTGTCTACACTGCACGGTATCTTTATCTGTGTCAACATACACAAACACACGGCTTCCTATCCCAACCAGAATAAAGTCCAAGAGCCTTCCAGGGACTGATCCCCGACCCATTGACCTCCTTCCAACCAAAGGTCCTGTACCCACCAGCCCAGAGGGACGACGCCAGCTCTCCTGGCGCACGCCAACTTGCTATCCCCATGCTGAACCTGCCAGCTCTGTCTCATTCAGGTGTCCTTCAACATCACCCCCTTGGAGGGCTTTTCTTGATCACCCCTACACCCCGACCCCATTTTACCCACTTTCTAAGTTCTTCAAGGCCACAGTGGGCTCCTCCACATGTGACTCTGTTTATTGACTGTCTGCTCCCTCAGAACATAAATCCGAGTGTCCTGGTCTCTTGTCCACTAACACTGGCAGGCCACAGAGTGCGTGTTTCATTCCACACTTATTTTAACCCACTTGTTTCACTTACTCTAGCATAAAAGTCTTTAGTATTAATACTTTTTTAAAATATCATTTATAAAGATACAGATTTCCACCATGTGCATCGAACACAGCAGAGCTTAAAAAATGTGTTGTTAGACATTTGACTTTTTAAATAATTTCATCATCAAAAGACATAATGGACATTCTTTGTCCTTTTGATCAGTCACTATTTTGAAATAAATCCCTCAAAGAAAAATGTTGACTCTGGGCCGGTGCCGTGGCTCAACAGGCTAATCCTCCGCCTTGCAGCGCCGGCACACCGGATTCTAGTCCCGGTTGGGGCACCGGATTCTGTCCCGGTTGCCCCTCTTCCAGGCCAGCCCTCTGCTGTGGCCCCGGAGTGCAGTGGAGGATGGCCCAGGTGCTTGGGCCCTGTACCCCATGGGAGACCAGGAAAAGCACCTGGCACCTGGCTCCTGCCATCGGATCAGCACAGTGTGCCAGCCGCAGCGCGCTGGCCGCGGCAGCCATTGGAGGGTGAACCAACGGCAAAAGAAAGACCTTTCTCTCTGTCTCTCTCTCTCACTGTCCACTCTGCCTGTCAAAAAAAAAAAAAAAAGTTGACTCTGCTTTGAAGGACTTGGAATGTATCACCAAAGACCCTCCAGATCTGTGCTGGGACACATTCTCCCAGACTCAGCAACAGTGTCTCCTTCCAGCTCACAGACTTAGTGACATACACACTCATTTATTCAGTAGCTCTGTACTGAAATTACACATACAGTTATTTTCATTCCTCAAATGTACCCCCTGAAGTGAGAAGTCACGAGACAGTGCTCAGCATGGCCTGTTTTCCTGTTTATCCGGGAAAGCAATGGGCATGCAGAGGACACACAGCGAGGCCATCAGCTCAGAGCCAGTTCTGAGGGGGACCCCTGAGCACTGCACTCAGAGTTGCCTCAGCCACTATTTCCCACCCAGACTCTTCAGTACATTTTCTACAGTCTATACAAGCTGAAAATCAATGAAAAACACCAACACACAGCATAAAACCATCAATGGAAGATGTTTTAAATGGAAACACTCATCCGTCAGAATCACTGGCCTTTCAGAGAGAAATTTTCTGAACTGTATTCCAATACTTTCAGGTTTTCATCTCCATGCACAATGGTCCAGAGCCCATCCCAACAGACCCTTCAACCCCCGCACTACCCCGAAACAGCTCCGTCAATACAAAAGGGAGCTGGCCAGGGTGGATGACCTGGGACCCTAGGACAGGGACAGGATGGCCAATGATGCCTGTCCTCCCTAGCCAGCACACTTGCAGCCTCTTGGGCAAAGGAGACCCCCAGACCTAGAGGCACACAAGGCAGCTGCCCGCTGCAGGGCTCAGGGCGCTCGGCAGAATGCAGCACAGTCCAGTGACCCACAGCTACAACACTCGGCAGAATGCAGCCACAGTCCAGTGACCCACAGCTACAACACCACATGTTGGTCAATTCACCCTTTAACCATTTCAAAGCTTAAATCATATTCTACATACTTAAAACATTTAATTTAATTTTAAATCTTGTCTTTTACCAGAGGAGCCCAGTAGGTGTAGAGATAGCCTATTTTCAATGCTGGTACAAACTGGGAGCAGGATACTACCAGAAAATAGAGATTCAAGAAAAACTTGAATTGTTCATATAAAACCTAAAAAGAAAAAGAAAATCAACATGAGCCTTTCAATAAAAAATGAGCATCGCAATAATTAGAATCAGCACAGTATACAACGACATTTCCATCAGACAGCCAGTGGGGGGCGCTCTGACCAGTTCTGAAGGTGGCCTTCCAGCAGCTATCCCACACAGAAGGAAAAGTAAGGTGCTCCCCAGTGGTATTCAAAATAAACTGAACAAAGAGTGACCATCACAACTCTGAACTATGTCAGACATGTCCTCCTGGGCCAGCACTGTGGCACAGTGGGCTGAGCCTCTGCCCGTGGCACCGGCACCTGGTATAGGAGGTGGCTGCTCCTCTTATAGGAGTCCCAGCTGCTCCTCTTCCAATCCAGCTCCCTGCTAATGCACACCTGGGAGAGCAGCACAGGATGGCATAAGTGCTTGGGCCCCTGCACCCACGTGGGAGACCTGGAGGAAGCTCCTGGCTCCTGGCTTCCGATCAGCTCAGTTCCAGCTGTTGCAGCCATTTGGGGAATGAACCAGCGGATCGAAGACCTTTCTCTCTGTTTCTCCCTCTCTCTGTCTGTAGCTCTACCTCTCAAATAAATAAATAAAAAATCTTTTTAAAAATCTTTTAAAGTCTTTTAAAGAAAAAAAAAGTGTCCTCTCGTAAAACTTTTTCTTTAATGACATTTTCATAAACTGCAGCTATAAATCATTACATGCACATCAAAGCCACTAAACAGCAAAACCTTCCCGAGGTTAGTCAGTAATACACAAACAGCAAAACCTTCCCGAGGTTAGTCAGCCAGTAATACACAAACAGCAAAACCTTCCCGAGGTTAGCCAGTAATACACAAACATCTTCATAACAACTTAGAAAATCTGACAATCGAAAAGTCATATAAATCATATTTACATTACATACATGAAATGGTGAAAAAAAAAAGTCAGCTATACTAGTCACATTTTTAAGATGGATGCCCAGGTTTTACAAAGCCTGAGTGTGCAAGCCAAATACACATATGTGCTATCACAGGACAAGCTGCTTTGACCTCCTGTGAGTGTATATCTACCTGGAAACATGTAAAATGGTAAGATGAAAACATGTAATGTCACAGACCAACATCCATGAAGACAGCTACCTATCAGGTTCTTTAGTCTTCTGGCAGCTGTCTTCAAAGTATTTTCAAGTCTCATCATTCAATAAAAATCTTAGGAATACCAACACTGAAAGTTTTTCTTTGACTTTTAATTCAAAGAGTCAACTTTAAAGACTAAAACCCAAATTCTAGTATATTAACAGACTTCTACTTATAAATGCCTCAAATTAGGAAATTTAAATTGAAAACCAAAGGGAATAAATTCATGTTGACAGACGTAGAGAACTCAAACAGCACACTGCGATCATAATCCGACCTGCAAACCTGCAGCTGGAATCAGAATCCCCGGACGGCCTATCGATGTGCTCGGCAAGCACGGAGACCCTGCAGAGCACGCGAGTCACTGCTGACAGAGCCGGGAACCAGCTTTCCCAGAGCAAAGTTGCCCACACCATCATATAGTTGTGTGAAGCTAAAACATCAGCCACGTTGATGGCATGCTTATCTTCATGAACACGTTCAACTGCTGCTAAAAAGGCTTTGTATTATTTCATAAATTAATCTCAGCAGGAAAGAAGGCTCCCTTTTTCCTCAGTGATTTCTTTAAAATCTCAGCATAAATTATATCTATTAGCAATTCAGAAACTGCCATTCGTGCTAAAAATGGCTAGAATTCCTACTGTGTAATTACCAAATGTTTCTAAAATACTACATTTTAGATGAAAAGACTAATTTCAGAGACAATCTAAGGAAAAAAATGTGCACACGGGAGTCACTGCACAGAAACATCAACAGGTATTTCCAAGACGCAGCTGGTCTGCAGGCTGTGTGGATTTATGCCAACCAAAGTTAAGCTGCACTTGGCTTTCAACTACGTAATCAATACTCTACTATCTACTGAATGAACCCGGCGACCTTCATGAAACTGTATACTGCTTAGCCAACCTGTGAGTATTTAATAATTTAAACCAAAGGAGAAAACAGGGACTTCATTCAACAGAGAGGAGAATATTTATCTGTCTTGAAAGACAGTTTACATCTTTATTATCCTGACAAAAGATCTATCTTTTAATTATGGGGCTGTTAGGTTTCTGTGTTTTAATAAAAAAGCACATTAGATACCAAGCATTTGCCAACCAATGAATGGACAGGGATTAGGGGTAGGGAGAACAGGATCAATGCCCAACATAAAGTCAGCATGATGCTTAAATTAAAATATGCATGATAAAAACCACCCTATTCCACACAACCAGCTTTTTTTGCAAAACAGAATACAAGTCAACACCTAGAACACAGAAAAAACCTGACATAGAAATAGCAGTATGAGCTTTCTTGCCTTCAGAAAGAGAAATAAATGTATTAAAATGGATGACATACAGAATGCAAAATTATTCAACTATTCCAAACATATAAAAGGTCAATTTTATAATCTGAGCCAGAACCATCAGTAATAACAAAAAGGCAATGAAATATTTAAACTTCAGAATTCAAACTTTGCCTAACATCTAACTAAAGTTAACTAGTGATCTAATTCATAATGTGAGGTAACAGACATCTATATTTAAACACTTATGATAAATACTTAATTACTGTGCTATTTTAAAAAACAATTATTTCACTCTGTGAACTTGGTTAGAAGGCCCTAACATTACATCCCACTTTTCCCTCTACATAAATTCCCAGCCAGACAAAATGTATGCCTTATTTTCTGATGGTTCATCTGGCTTTTCTTCATGAGCTCTACAGGATTATCCTCCTGCTTCCAGAATATAAGCGATGCTCATCAAGAACTGAAGGCAGCAGCTTGACTGCAGGTTTTCCCGAGTCAGGCTCCATGCCCCAGCCATTCAAAGCAGCAACGGTGGGAAAGGAAGGACACGGAAGTGGACACAGGTGGGGTCTGCCCAGGACACAGGAACCCAGCAACCTCTGATGTAAAACCCGTCAAGAACAGGATGGTCTTACCCCAGGGATAAAGGTAAATACATTGTATTTTTGATTTTTTATAGAATTCCTGGGATGTTTCTCTTCACACTTTTCAGGACATCCAAGCCATACTGTGCGAGCTTTCAGTTCTTTCTTTCTTTGACAAATATTTATCAGCCAATCACAGCAACTGCATAAAACAAAAGATACATATTGTGTTATGCTTTCTCAAAAAGTTTAAAACAATTCCACTATTGATTACTTACCAGACACTAGCAGTATATCTGATGCTAACCAGTAGAGGCTCTCTTAAGATAGACCAGTTACACAAACCTCATAACATAATCACGCTGACAGAGTGCTGTGTAAACGTGCAAGGGCTTTGGAGGCCCAGAGCACACCTGGGGGTGACAGGTGATTCTCCACACACCACCCAGGGACGCGTGGACAAGGTCTGCAGACGTCAGGTCATCTAGGCAGTGGCTCCCTCTCTCCTTTAAGAATCCTTTTTTTCCACTCTTAAGATTAACGTTTCCTCTGGAGCATTAACTATGGCAATTAAGACTCGTGGCTCAAATCCGTGTTGAACAAGGACACTGGTGCCCGTTTCCACACAGCAGTGCTCATCTAGTCCACAGATGCGCTGGTTCTAAGCTGCTTGGTCCCAACAGTGCCGGGTCAGAAGCAGACTCTTCCCCCTGCTGGCCGTGCAGCTCTTTATTCTGGGGTGGAGAATACAAAAGTTCTGGTGGGAAAGTTCTTCAAAACATGTCAGAAAATAATGTAAAGGTAACAAATTCATCTACATCAGCCACAAATAACCATCAACTGAACTTCAGAATTAGGAATCTGGATTAATTCAAATTCCCAAAATGCAGAGAAAGACTCAGATGGTTTATGAGGGAAGCTGGTGACCCTGCTCTACAAATGCATGCAGTCCAGCCAGCTCTGCAAGACAGAAACCCTTCACCTTTGTGACAGGGCGCGCTGAAGTCAACACACAAGCAAATGCCAGCCCAGGAGCTCTGGCTGAGACGGGCTGCCATGGAGGGACTCCCACCCGCAACGCTCCCTTCCACGCTGATGTCACTCCTCACAAGGGACTTTACAGGCACAAAAAACAGCATCCCCACAAGAGCACTCCCAATGGGCAGCGAGTGTGTGAAGGGACATCAGGACTGTCACCACAGCGTATCCACCTGGCTCCCAGCTACGCTCCAATCCCCATCTGAGAAACTGGCCAGGTGGCAGCCCGTACTGCACATTGTCACAAGACTAGCCTGAGAGACCTTCCTTGGGATGGCATGAAAGACAGCTACTACAGGGACAGCCCAGCGAGCCGGTGACACCCCTACCCACATCACCTCCCTGACAGAATTGGGGTGGACAAAGAAGACCAAACTCTGTAAGAATGGAACTTTCTTAGCACTGCCTACCATCACTTGTTAAGCCACAAACCCAAACACTTCTCACTAAAGTGTGCTTTCAAGGACCCAACAGCTAGGGGAGGGCATGGCTGAAGTTAGTGGAGATGGCCAGAGAATCACCATCATGGCTGCTTTTGGTGGGGGAGGGGAGCAGAGTGGTCAAACACGTATCAATGAAGAGTGGATATTTGATCTTGCTTATGCTTAAATGGAGCAAACATTAAATAAGGCTTCAAACAAACAGGACCAGATGACCAGTCTTACCTTGCTGTTGCTCCCACTGTGAAACCTGGGCCTCCACACAAGCCCTCTCCCTCCTGTGCCCATGCAGACTGCAGCTGAGGGCTCTCCTGGGCTCCTCCGGTGCCGGACCCCTCACCGCACACCTCGGCCCTAAATTATCAACCGTTATCTGCTTACAGCATACACTCCTAGTGTCATGTGCTACAAGTATCTGGGGATTCTTTCTTTCTTTTTTAAAGATTTATTTTATTTATTTGAAAGAGTTACTGAGAGAGGGGTCTTCCACCCAATGGTTCACTCCCCAGATGGCTGCAATGGCTGGAGCTATGCTGCTCTAAAGCCAGGAGCTTCTTCCAGGTCTCCCACGTGGATGCCGGGGCCCAAGAATTTGGGCCATCTTCCACTGCTATCCCAGGCCATAGCAGAGAGCTGGATCAGAAGTGGAGCAGCCAGGACTCAAACTGGCACCCATATGGGATGCCGGCACTTCAGGCCAAGGTGTTAACCCACTGCGCCACAGCGCCGGTCCCCCAGGGGATTCATTCTTAAACTTCAGACTTAATCACCATCTCAGACACCCCCAACTGCACCATCCCCATGCCAACCCTCATATGTGATAAAGAAAACTGGAGCCCAGACAAGAAAGGGACTTTTCTAAGACTGAACAACTTAACTGTCCATGGCGCAGTTCGGTGTAGAGCCTGGATCCTAGGTGCCACGGCACTCCTACTGCCACATCAGCAGTGGCCAGCTCTCGCTGTGTGCAAGGCCTTTGTCAGCCGTGCGCACAGCACAGTGCCTGGCCATCTAACAACTCATGCAGATACACAATTTATCAGCAGGCAACATGACTCCATGGGAAACACACGGCGGACTTGACGTCCTTTCCAAACAGAAGTGCAGGGAGGTGGCCTCTGTTGCCACTTCTGTGCACAGCGTGAGAGCCAGCATGGCACCTGGCACAGAGCAGGCCTTCCCTGCTCCCAGCATCCCATCCTACCCACTCAGCACACAGCACCACTCGGCACACAGCACCACTCAGCACACAGCATCCACTCCCAGACATCGCAAAGAGCAGCGGCTGCACCCGTGACTATTGAACTCTCAGCAATTAGGATTACATGAAATTGGAGTCCTGGCTCCTCCATCACACTAGCGTATCTCAGGCTCTGAGGCAAGCTATTCCCATCACTCGTAGCTGGCTCGGAACAGCACTGCCACATGCAGAACGCACCACGAGCAGGTCCCACAGGGGAAACACCTGCTCTCTGCGTACACACCCCTCTTCAGCATACCAAAGACAGCAACAACTCCTCAGGGATGTACCCAGACATGAATTGTGGTTCTGTGATATGTACTTATCTAACCTGATGTTTTAATTCACAAAAGTCAAACAAGTTTAAGACATAATAGTGGACAGGCGAGGCTAAGTATCTGAAAAAAATACAAATAAAATCCAGGACATGGGGAGCTTAGAGTGTATCTGACAGCAACACATACTTTCACAACAAGACACGAAGTGCAAAACCACTGCCCCAGCGGCCCGGGCATCGCGATCACAGCCGCAACAGAGCCCGAGCAGCACTCCAGCTGCAGGCACCCAGGCCTCACTGGGATCAGCCTCACGCCAGCAAAATACGGACACTCTGCATCTTATTCCTTCTTTCTCTAGAACCTTACACACACGTGAATGTAAGAGTCTTAGACTTCCAAGATATAAGAAAGCTATTCACATTACTTTGATACTAACACCTTTTAACAAATGAGAGTTCTCTGGCTACAGACAGAATCGGCAGCGGTGAGGGAGCCACCAACAAGCCGCAGGCAGCTTCACAAGTGTGAGCGGACGGAGACACTCACAATGGGCCGGAGGTCTGAAAGGCGGGGGCTCCCCGGAACTGGCACCGGATTATGCAGACGTGAAATACTGTTAGAGGGGCACAGAGACAGTTTTCATGCTGACATTAAAGGACAGAAAACCCAGAGATAAAAAAAAAAATACTGCAGGGGCCCCAGAATTGTGGTGCAGGGGGTTAAGCCTCTGCCAGTGATAAGACATCCCAAATGAGCACCGGTCCAAGTCCCAGCTGCTCCATATGGATCCAGCTCTTGCTAATGCACCTAGGAAAGCAGTGGAGGATGCCCCAAGTGCCTGGGCCCCGGCACTCATGTGGGAGATGTGGATGGAGTTCCAGACTCCTGGTTTCATCCTGGCACAGTCCCAGTCCCTGTGGCCATTTGGGGAGTGAACCAGTAGATGGAGGATCTCTCCGTCTCTCTGTAATACTGTCTTTCAAATAAAATAAAATAAACCTTAAAAGGAAGGAAGGGAGAGAGGGAGGGAGGGACCTGGGAGTGAGGGGGGGTGGAAGGAAGGAAGGAAGGAAGGAAGGAAGGAAGGAAGGGAGAAAACACTGTAACATAAGAAGTATGCATATGCCTGATTGAAGTAGTGCTAATGAGGAAAACAGAATGAGTTGTTAAAGCAAAGTAACCTGTAAAACACTGGCAAAACTGAAAAACCAGAGGGAGAACCAAAGGAAGATCCTTGGAAGTCAATAACAAAGTTCTACTTTTTTTTTTTTTTGACAGGCAGAGTGGACAGTGAGAAAGAAACAGAGAGAAAGGTCTTCCTTCTGTTGGTTCACCCCCCAAGATGGCCACCTCCCGGGCCACAGCAGAGTTAGACAGTGAGAGAGAGAGAGAGAGAGAGAGAGAGAGAAAGGTCTTCCTTTTTTTTCCGTTGGTTTGCCCCACAATGGCAGCTGCGCTGATCCGAAGCCAGGAGCCAGGTGCTTCTCCTGGTCTCCCATGGGGTGCAGGGCCCAAGCACCTGGGCCATCCTCCACTGCACTCCCGGGCCACAGCAGAGGGCTGGCCTGGAAGAGGGGCAACCGGGACAGAATCCGGTGCCCCGACCGGCACTAGAACCCGGGGTGCCAGCACCACAGGTGGAGGATTAGCCTGTTGAGCCATGGTGCCGGCTAACAAAGTTCTACTTAATAACACTTTCATGTATGCTGAATATTTTCTAAACTAATGATTGTTCAGAAAACCACATCCCTTCTCTTCTCACATATAAACTGTCTGACACTGTCAGGTTCAACTGGAACTAAATCCAATCGCGCACAAATCATCCTTTTCTCAAGATGGTTTAAGATTAGTAGCTTTTCACAAATGTCCGAAGTACATAGAGCATCTTCCTATGTCAAGATCCTGTCTCTGAAATGTTAGCCACCATAATTCTAGCTCCTAAAATTTAGATAGCTCCTTCTCCTGCCTCCCAAAACTAGACAATTTTTCTATCTCGTAATCGTGTCTCTGCTTCCTCCTGCTGCCACCCCCCAGTGCTCTAAAGGACCCTGTTAAGAGCACAGGGCAAGGGGCACGAGGGACAACCCCATCTGATCTCCCGTATGGAAGTGCTATGCAAAGCTTCCACTTTCCTGGACACAAAATGCCTTTCGATAAGAAGTAACACGAGCCCAGACCAGAGAATTACACACCAATGTGACTCACAACTTACAGAAAGGTAGATTCGGCTTTGTATGAAAGGAGCCAAAAGTTTAAAAAGATACATTCCAGAACATTTTTCCAAAGTGCCCAAGCTGGAGCTGGCGCTATGGCCTAGCAGGTAAAGCTGCCACCTGTCGTGCTGGCATCCCATATGTGCGCTGGTTCCAGTCCCGGCTACTCCACTTCCAATCCAGCTCTCTGCTATGGCCTGGGAAAGCTGTAAAAGATGGCCCAAATGCTTGGGCCCCTGCACCCACGTGGGAGACCCGGAAGAAGTTCCTGGCTTCAAATTGGCTTAGCTCTGGCCATTGCGGCCATCTATGGTATAAACCAAACCAGTGGATGGAAGATCTCTCTCTCTCTCTCTCTCTCTCTCTCTCTGCCTCTGCCTCTGCCTCTGCCTCTCTGTAACTCTGCCATTCAAATAAGAAAAAAAAAAGTGCCCAAGCTGGAACTTTTACCAAGTAATAAAAATTAGAAAGTCTTAAGGTATAAAGAAATTAAAGCCTATTCAGTCTACGAAGTTCCACACAGTGACCCTGGAGCGGGCTCTGGCACAGCCATCAGGACACCACTGGGACACTCCCATCCTGCCTCAGTGCCCAGTGTGCGCCCCCTCTCTGCCTTAGATCCCAGCTTCCTGATTACATGCACCCCAGGAGGCAGCAGAGGCTAACTCACGCAGCTGGGCCCCTGCCACTCCCATGGGAGACCTGGATTAGGCTCTGGGCTCCTGGCTTTGGCCTGACCCACAGCCAGCGCTTGCACACATTTTAAGACTGAATCAGCAGGGGGAAGATCTCTGTCAGTCTCTTCCATCTCTGTCTTTCAAGAAGATAACAATATTTTTAGGCAAGAATAATTTTCAAATAACTCTTACTACTCACAGAATCTACAAATAGAAATGCATTGAAATCTTTACAACTCAGTTACAATCTACACTTACTGCAACATTCACAAACACTTCCTTCCTATAATTAAACTATTATTATGTATTTTCTACTCTTTCAACTACCATCTAATGCCATTGACACAGAATTTTATAATGATTGGTATTTAGGAAATAAAAAAGTGGCAAACCTCAAAACTGAAAATTCATAAACACAGACCAATCTAGCTGCTAAATAGATAGTGTGATTTCCTAAGGCACACTGTTTAAACTTTGCAACAACGTCCCACTGTCTCAGACACCACCTGCATGAGGAGAGTGACTGACCAAGGCCTGCCAGGCACGGCTCCTGCAGACGAGACAAGGACACACCCAGGTGTGCCCCCTGAGCTTCGCCAATGTCCCCAAACACAGAGGTTGTGCTAACAGGTACAGGAACACTACCCAGAAGGCCTCTGCCCACCACCATCCCGTTAACACACACTCAGCCATGACTCCCACCCACATGTCTGCTCAGGCTCTTCCCTGGGGTAAAAGTCATGAGGCAATGCCAAGGTCACTACAAATTCAGGACTGTCGAGCAGTCTTTGCTGATCATGGATGATCTTTACCAAAAAGACCAATTTCCCCATTTTTTTCGTTCCACCTCTGTGTGCCAACCACGTCTTCACTCAAATGACCCCTGTTCTCATAAGAGGCAAAGTCTTCTTCTTGATCACTATTCCACACTTCCTCCACTAAAAAGAATGCTTTTTCTCCCCAAAACCATTCTCTTTCAAAGGCTTTAATATCTTCACAGACTGTACACACATCTCCTGACAGTGCTGACACACCATCCTGAGTGTTCACAGACTGTACACACACCTCCTGACAG
>CM027389.1:110517656-110542716 GCA_015711505.1 Sylvilagus bachmani | reverse complement strand
CCCACCAACGTCTGCTGAACACAAGATACATTCAGATGCGGAACCCCACATGCTGCAGCGAAGTATCAAGAGCTTCCCTACCGGAAGACAGACAAGGGGAGGTAGCCGTCACTCCTTTTTCCACACAGCACGTGTTCCAGGTAGCTCCAGGAGGCCAGAGGAGAGAAGGCAGGCAAAGCAAAAAGGAGGACTTGAAACCACCGCTGCTTGCAGGGGACATGACTGTGCAGCAAATTCCAAAGAATCTATCAAACACTCAGCACTGAGGCCAGACCTGTGGCACAGCAGGCTAAGCTGCCACCTGCAATGCTGCCATCCCATATCTGAGTGCCAGTTCAAGCCTTGGCTGCTCCACTTCCAATCCAGTCCCTGCTAACCTGCCTAGGAAAGCAGTGAAAGATGGCCCAAGCACATTGGCCCCTGTCACTTACAAGGGAGACCCAGTTGGGAGTTCCAGGCTCCTGACTTCAGCCTGGCCCAGCCTCAGCTGTTGAAGACATTTGAGGGAATGAAACAGAGGATGGAAGATTTCTGTCTCTCCCTGTCTATCATGCTGCCTTTCAAACACCTAAAATAAGTCTTTAAAAAAAGAAAAACAGAACTTGAGTTCACAACATTACAGGAAAAAAGATACACAAAAAACTAACAGTATTTTTATACACTGGCCAAAAACTGAAAACATCATACTACCTACAAGCACTCAAAACAATGAAATACTTAGAAGCAAAAAGAACATTTGCACACTGACACCTACAAAATGCTGATAAAAGAGATCAAAACTTATCTAAAAGGAGGAGGAGGCCCTAGATCATGATGAAGATGACAACTTAACCTCATAAAGAACCAATTCCCACACACAGCAACAGACAGTATCAACAATTCCAGTCAAAATTTCACCAGCAATCTGGGGGATGTGGACAAGATTATTCTAAACTTTCTACGGAAAGGCAAAGGAACTAGAATGGCTAAGAGAATGTTAGAAAAGAAGAGTAAGTAGGAGAGCTCGGTCCACCCCATTTAAGACTTACGATGAAGACACAACAGCCCAGGCTGTGTGGTACTGGCAGGGAAGAGACACACAGACCACAAGGAGAGGACAGAAAGGAGACCCAGAGAGGTTCCGCTCACTGACAGCCCACGGCTGGCACAGGCACAAGAACAATTCAGTGGCGGAAGGAGTCTTCACAAAAAATGGGCCTGGAACATTTGGACACACACTGTCAATAATGAACCTCAACCTCAACCTCCTACCTTACATAAAAATTAACCTTTAAAAATCCTAATGTAACATTTACAACTGTAAAACTTTCTGAAGAAATCTTTGATACTTTGAACTTGGTAAAATTCTTAGAGGTGGGGCTGGTGTTATGGCAACGCAGGCTAAGCTACTGCCTGCGACACCAGCATTCCATATGGGCACCAGTTCAAACACCATTGTTCTGCTTACCTTCCAACTCCCTGCTAATGGCCTGGAAATGCAGAAGACGACAGCCCCAGTACATGGGATCCTGCCTCCACGTGGGAGGCCAGGATGCAGCTCCTGGCTCCTGGCTTTGGCCTGGCCCAGCCCCAGCTGTTGCGGCCATTTGGGGAGTGAACCAGTGGATGGAAGAGCTCGCTCTCTCTCTTTTTTCTCTCTCTGTCACTCTGCCTTTCAAATAAACAAATAAAAAATCTTTAATAAAAAAGGAAAAAGGGAAGTATAAATTATTTTAAATTCTTAGATGTGACACCATAAGCATAATCCTCAAAAGTAGCCACAAATTGCACCTCACAAAATTAAAACCTTTGGATCTGCCATGGACACTTTCAAAGGACAAAAGACAAGTGACAGAACAGAACAACTGCAAACCACACACAGGAAACATTCTATTGCATGTTGTCAATAATGTGGTTTTACAGAGTGAAGGTTCATGGCAACGAAGTTACGATTGCAAGACAAGTTCTTGAAGGGAAGTACAAGTGCTACTCCAGCAAACGCAAGAATGATCAGAAAACAGCCTTAGTGCAGACAGCAAGAAAGTCTAGTGGTCCAGACGGAAGACCAACCCAGCCACAACAGTCCCTCACGCCAAAGCCTAACCCAGGACAGGACCCTACCTGTCTTCAGTTCTCTGCAGGTGAGAAAGGAGAGGAAGCTGTAGAAGTCTGTGGAGGCAGCAGAGGCTGCTTCATATGTTTTAAGGAAAGAAGCATCTCCGTGACTTACCAGTGCAAGGGAGACGCAGCAAGTACTGACGCAGAAGCTACCGGAAGCTCTGTGGAAGGTCCTGCTAGGATAACGGGTGAAGAGGCAACACAACACAACAGACCTTCAGTGTCAACAAAACAGCTCTCTACTGGAAGAAAATGCCATCTAGGACTCTCCTAGCTAAAGAGGAAGAGACAATGGCTGGCTCCATGCTTCAAAGGACAGCCCGGCCCTCATCAGGGGCTAACGCAGTGGGTGACTTTAAGATTTAAGTCAGTGCTCATTCACCACTTCAGAAACCCCAGGGCACTGAAGAATTCAACTGGACCTACTCTGCCTGCACCCACAGACGGCACCCAAAGCCTGGCGACAGCACGTGTCTCCACGAGGTTTGTTGAAGAAGTGAAGCTCACTGTTGAGACGATGCCTCTCAGACCACTGCTCATCCAAAGACCAGGAGACGCCGAAGGCGGTGGGTCATGCCTGCTAGCACGACATCTACTCTGCAGTCTGGGCATCAGAGAGTCGTTTTGACTTTCAAGTCTCAATATTTAGGAAGAGACTGTGTAACTCAAAAATGGTGATTCCTCCAAAGGATCTAGGCAAAGCAAGCTGAAACACCTGGCAAGGACGCACCACTCTAGACGCCATTAAGAACTTCACGATTCATGGGAGGCCGTCAACAACAACAGGAGTTTCAAAGAAACTGACCCAGTCCTCACATGGACTCTGAGGGACTCGAGACTTGAGTGGAGGAAGTTGCCACAAGCGCAGCGGGAATACCAAGTCAACGGGAATCAGAAGTGGAGCTTGAAGATGTGACTGACTTGCCGCAATCTCACGATAGCACTTACAACAGATGAAGAGCACAGATGAGCACAGAAAGGGGTCTCTCTGAGACGGGGATGTTTCCTGGTGAAAATGATGTAAACACTGCTCAAACAACCATCAAGGATTCAGGATATTATCTAAACTTAGTTGACAAAGCATGGTAGCATGAGAGAACTGATTGCAACTTTGAGAGAAGTTCTGCTGGAGGTAAAATGAGGTCAAACAGTACGGCAGGCCTCACAGAAATCTCTCCTGAAAGGAGGAGTCAGCTGATGTGCTGAGCTTCACTGCTGTCTTAGTTTCAGAAATTGCCACAGCCACCCCAACCTTCAGCAACCAGCGCCCGAACCAGTCAGCAGCCAGCAACCAAGGCGAGATCTTCCAACGGCCACATGATGACATTCTGTTCGCCTCTTTTAGCTATCAGGCATTTTTAGAGTAAGACATGTGCTGCATACCTAGTAGCCAACATGCACTGTGAGCACAACTTCTATGCACGGGGAAAAACGCATGTGTTTATTATAATATGTGCTTTCAACAATGGTCTCACACAGACATTTAGTGATAAGGATCTCTGAACGGCAAGTTAGGATGTTCATCCTCACCCGTCATTAGGAAAATGCAAATTATAAATAAAATGGACTATTACTACACAGGTATTAAAATAGCTAAAATTTAAAAATTGTCCCATAAACATGTAAAATTATTGCTAATAAAAATTTTTTTTTAAAGAGAACACGTAGGAAACCTGGATGGAGCTCTGGGCTCCTGGCTTTGGCCCGGCCCAGGTCCAGCTGTTGCAAGCATTTAGAGAATGAACCAGAGGATGAAAGATAGCTCGATCAATTCTCTCTCTCTGCCTTTCAGATAAAGTGAAAGTTAATTTTAAATACATACATACATCTCTTGAAAACTGACAAAATCAAAGAAAGTAGATGCATTCATAATGATGCTCAGAAAATGAACCCAAATCTGGTAAACAAGCAAACTATGAATATAATTATCAAACATGACTTCATAACATGCTGGGCAATGCACTCAACAATCAAAAACCCCAATTATTTTTAGATGAGGAAAATTTTCTGCAAGTTGTCCATAAAGCAAACCTCAACACACTACAAAGATGAAAGAAAATTTTTCTCTTAAGTTGTAGGTACAGTCATCTCTCAGTATCCACAGGGGACAGGTTCCAGAACACACACATTTGACACTCCTTCCATCCCTGGGGATACAAAAATAGGGAGTTCAAGTCCCCCACACAAGGCACAGTATGTGACATACCTACATACATCCTCTTATATACTTTAAATCATCTCTGCACTATCTTCAATCCCCATACCACAAATACGCTATGCAAATAGTTGTTAACACTATATTGCTTTAAAAATAAGGGCAAGAAAAATCTATTTTTTTCTGGAATATTTTCAATCCACATGGTAGAATCTGTGGACAGAGAGGGCCAATTGTGTTGTCTGGCCATAATAGAATTAAAACAGAAATCAACTGTAAAAACGTAACTAAAAAATCAAAATTGTTTGGAAACTAAGCAATATAGTGGTAAGTTGAACATGTACTGAAGCAGGATGTCATGTAAATTAGAAAATACTTTTAACTGAATGATAATGAAATACTGTTTGAAGAGAGTTTCAAACATTCATGGAAATGACTATCATGAAAAAATGTATGGATTCCAAATTATTTTGTACCAAAATAAATTTATCTTTTAACTCTTTTTTCCACAAA
Source organism: Sylvilagus bachmani (assembly GCA_015711505.1). Lineage (NCBI taxonomy): Eukaryota > Metazoa > Chordata > Mammalia > Lagomorpha > Leporidae > Sylvilagus > Sylvilagus bachmani. The sequence goes on along the minus strand of CM027389.1, from coordinate 110,537,951 downwards.
CTTTTTGACATACGCTCATTTGTTGAAACTTAATTACATCTTTACGTATTTGAGAGGCAGAATAAAAGACAGATAAACAGAGTTCACATCTGCTGGTTCACTCTGCAAATGCCTATAGCAGCCAGAACTGAGCCAAGATGAGGCTGGGAAGAACTCAGCCAACTCAGTAATCCCATGCAGACGTCAGTGACTCCAGTATTTCACCCATCACTGCTGCTTCCCAGGGTCTGCATTAGCAGGAAGCTGGAATTGGGAGCCAGAGCTGAGTACCAAACATAGGTACTCCAATACAGGAGGCAGGCAGCTTAACCAGTAAGCTAAATGCCCACCCCTGTTTTTTTTTAGCTGTTTTTAGATAAGAAAATGGGAGAAAGTTGGTATATTAGTCACTTCTTGTACGTTAACTAAAATACCCAACAAACACTTCTTGAGAAAGAAAAACTTTTTTCAGTTTACAATTCAGGATCCAACAGCTCGAGTCCTAGGTCTCGTAGAGACTGGTCATGGCAGGTGCAAAGGACCTAGTCCAAACTTGACCTCCACTGGCCCTCCCTCCCAGATGTATGGTTAGATCAAGTCTCCAACCTTAGTCTACCAGCTGTTAATATCAAGGCATCAGAGTTTCTTTAAAAAAAAAAAAAGATTTATTTATTTATTTTAAAGTCAGAGTTACAGAGTTACACAGAGAGAGGAGAGGCAGAGAAAGAGATAAAATGGTCTTCCATCTGATGGTTCGTTCACTCCCCAGATGGCCACAACGGCTGGAGCCGCGCCAATCCAAAGCCAGGAGCTTCTTCCAAGTCTCCCACATGGGTACAGGGGCCCAAGGACTTGGGCCATCTTCTACTGCTTTCCCAGGCCACAGCAGAAAGTTGGATCGGAAGAGGAGCAGCTGGGACTAGAACCGGCGTCCATATGGGATGAAAGCACTTCAGGCCAGGGCATTAACCCACTGCACCACAGTACTGGCCCCCAAGGAATCAGTTTCAACGTCCACTTGAGCTGGAGGCAGACAAGCCCTATTAAACCTCTAACAACTGGTGATCTTAACATTCACCTCAGCAAGCTACAAAAAGCACTGGAAATTAAACTCAAAGGAAATATGAGTAAGAAAATAAAGGTAAGATCACAAGTTAGGGCCAGTGCTATGGCAGGGCGGGTAACGCCACCACCTGTGACACCAGCACCCTGACAGGCACTGGTTCATGATCCGGCTGCTCCACTTCTAACCCAGCTCCTTGCCAATGGCCCAAGTGTTTGGGCCCCTGCCACCCACATGGAAGCTCCCGGCTTCTGCCTGGCCCAACTGTGGCTGTTGCAGCCATCTGGGCAGTGAACCAGTGGATGGAAGACCCATCTCTCTCTCTGTCTTTCCCCCTCTCTCAATAACTCTGCCTTTCAAACAAATAAATAAATCTTTTTAAAAAATTCCCAGAAAGAACACTCTGGGTATTTTGGCTACGTAATCTAGAAAATCCTTTCAATAATTCAAAACACTTAGCAATTAATATCACTATCAGAAATTTCTCAGACACTGCTTAGCCATGAAACGTTTGCTTCATATGAAGCTTACACCAGAAAAAGGTTGCTATTTAACTAAAAGCTGAGCAGGACAAGAACTCAACCTTGCTCAGTCTCAGCCCCTTATTCCTCAGAACTCCTCCAGTTCCACAGACCAAGGCTTGAATGCCACCCTGTGAGAGGACCAGAAATCAGATCAGGTATAAGGCCATCTTTTTGTAGACCTCTAAATTGATAACGCAAAGGATGATGGAGAAGATACTTTTCTGCAGGTATTTACTTTGCTTATATGGAAAAAGGGATATAAATTCACAGTAGCAACAAAGGTCCAACCATCAGTTTTGAACAACAGAAAGACATTGTTTCGATATCCTCTGTCCAGGTCCCGAGGCCTCGCTCCACTGTGTGTCTCCCTGCCTGTCACTGGGGAGGCACCCAGGGGCACAATGAGCCTTCCTGGGCCGAATGGAGTCAAAGGCAGACCACACCAGTGTATCTCATCCACCAGGGAATTTGTCTCAAGCATGAGGAATTCTTACCTCGATATCCAGCTAGTTACATTAACAGAAGAGGCTTATTCCAAGTCACATACACATAATTACAATGTTATTAAACTGCATCTTATAGGTCCAAAATCTACCATTTTGAGTAACAAGGGAACATCATCTGTAAATATTGAAACAGTGGCCAGAATTCTACTAGGCACTAACTAGAAAATCACTAATTTCCTCCAGCTTTTCACCCCTTCAAACTTCCCATAAAATAATGACTCTGGCTTCCCCTTCCTCTTGGACTGGCACCGTTTGATTCTGACTAATGCACTTAGTGCCCTCCATGACATCATTTACGGTCTCCTTGGCTTTACACCAGCCTTGCTGATCAACGTCCTGGGAGCTAAGCTGTGTAGGAAATGGGATAGCAACAGGAACTAACCTGGTACAGAGGAACTTCCATCCGCCACAGACAAACCACTCCAGGCCTCTTCTTCTCCGTGTCAGCCTAGCTCGTGGTAACGTGTGGTAATCACCTTCCTCGTTCTCGAAGCCTTCTTCAGACATCATTAGAGGCATTTCGTCCAAGTGGGCAGACTCATCTTCGAGCTGGTACCTAGTCAGAGGCAGAAACAGCACTGAGACAGGTCAGCCAGTCTTGTGTCACAGCAGATGTTTCATTGAGGACATAGTGGGTCTAATTTTACTAATTACATATTTTTTTTTCCTGAATTCAGCTGAGACAAACAACTAGGAATAACACTTCAGTGACCACACATCAGTTAGCTGAGGTAAATAGTTGGGAAATGCTGCCAAAGAAAGCCTGCATTACAAGTGCTGTGAACATAATCCTGGAGGCAGCTCTGGGACGCAGGCCCAGACACCCAAACACCGTGCACCGTATTCAACAACAGAAACAAACAACCACCTTGCTGTGGTCTGGATGCGGCTTTGAGTCCCCCGGCGTTCATGTGTTGGGACCTTGAAGGTGGGGTCTGGGGGGAACTCATCAGGTCACCGAGGGCACTGCCCCGGGAGGAACCGTGAGCTCTTCTGGACCCCTGCCTCCCAGGTGAGATCTCCCACAAACGCCCCTGCCAGGATGCCTTCGGCTGGGATGCGACAACCCGGCGCCATCGCCACAGCCAGCACCGCGGCATTTGGAGCTTCAGCCTCTGAAACTGTGAACTAAACAAATCTCTTTATAAATTCCCCAGCCCTGGACAACAGGCCAGTATACAACTGGAATTTAATACTAGAAAAAAGTAACACCGTAAAGTAACATCTAAATGCCCTGCAACATACAACTTTACAATTATCAGTCAAAACGCACAGGGAACTTTGATCAAACAGTTGGCTTTATACTGGAAAGTATGGACCTTCCTGTGGTTTGTATTCAGAGTTGATATAATGATACATATAGGAAATGATCTTAAGTTCTGTTAATTGTCTGTTACTCCCTTACTTTCTATTCAGTGAAAAACTTTTCAAAAACCACCATACCATTTAGAGTTCAACAATCCTCTTGTAATTCCAAGAAACAGGCAGCCCACCATCAACACTGCTTCCAAAGGAACAGGCATCACCATCCACACTGCTTCCAAGGAACAGGCGTCACCATCCATACAGCTTCCAAGGAACAGGCGTCACCACCCATACAGCTTCCAAGGAACAGGCGTCACCACCCATACAGCTTCCAAGGAACAGGCGTCACCACCCATACAGCTTCCAAGGAACAGGCGTCACCACCCATACAGCTTCCAAGGAACAGGCGTCACCACCCATACAGCTTCCAAAGAAATAGGTGTCATCATCTACACTGCTTCTAACAAACAGGCGGTCACCATCAATGCTGCTTCCCAAGAAACAGGTGGCAAGGCACCACCAATATTTTGCCATATAATTCCTTTATTTTAGGGGGCGGGGGATTTGCACTGCGCATGGAATTCTCCTCAGCATCTGCAGCCTCTACCCACCTGATGACAGCAGCTTGTTTTACTATCAAAAATGTCTCCAGGCCGGCTCCGTGGCTCAACACGCTAATCCTCCGCCTTGCGGCGCCAGCACACCGGGTTCTAGTCCCGGTTGGGGCACCAGATTCTGTCCCGGTTGCCCCTCTTCCAGGCCAGCTCTCTGCTGTGGCCCCGGAGTGCAGTGGAGGATGGCCCAAGTGCTTGGGCCCTGCACCCTATGGGAGACCAGGAAAAGCACCTGGCACCTGGCTCCTGCCATTGGATGAGCGCGGTGCGCCGGCCGCAGCATGCCGGCCACGGCGGCCATTGGAGGGTGAACCAACGGCAAAGGAAGACCTTTCTCTCTGTCTCTCTCTCTCACTGTCCACTCTGCCTGTCAAAAAAAAAATGTCTCCACTGGAATATAAAAATCACTCTCTAACTATCATGGCACATAATACTAAAGATTAAAAGTAAAAGCATAGAGAAATAATGCAAACTTAATAAAAAGAAAACTAAGTAGTTTAAGACAAAGGTAACATTTCCTAGGATAAAAGACACTAAATAATAATAATAATAAATAAATTATGAGTAAGATCTCAAAACCCTCAGTGTGTCTGTACCTACTACCAGAGCTTCAGAACACATGAAGTAAAACTAACACAAATGGAAGGAAAAATACACAAATCCACAATAGTGCTTGAATACTTCAAAACTCTTCCCTGAATAACCAACAGAAAAAAGACAAAAACTGAAAGATATAAACCAACACTGTCAGCTAACTTAAACTTCTTGAGATCCACAGAACATTCTATTCAACAACACCAGAAAATACTCTTCAAGTACACCCCACAGACCACATCCTGGACCACAGTACTACCCTAACAAATATAAAAGAACTACAACCACAGAAAGTGTGGATTTAAAAAAAAGGAGCAGTAACAAAAGGATTTCTTCAAAATCCACAAATACTTTGGGTAAAGAAATCTCACTTTTAAATAATCTGAGCACCAAAGAGGAAGTCTCACGGAAACCAGAAACTATTTCTAAGTGAATTAAAATAAAAATAGGACATATCAAACTTGGATGGATTAAGTTAAAAGAGTACCTGCCGGGAGAACTGCTCTGCCTCTCAAATACACATTTTTTAAAAAACCATACATAACTGGATAAACATACAAAGGAATAATATTTTGCCTTAAAAATGAAAATCAGACAGTCTACATCCTGCAACATAACCCTTTAAAACATCATGCTGAGTGAAATTAGACACAACATAGAAAGACACAGATAACTGCTGGACGGATCCACTTGTGTGAGGTGCCCAAAATGCCAAACCCACGGAGAGCAGGAGGTACCAAGCGACGGATGAGGCGGATAATGGGGAGTCTGCAGGTGGACGGCAGTGTTTGTCGGCACAGCGTAAACTCATTTAATGCTGTTGAACTTCACACCGACACGTGGTAGGTGCTGTTACTTTACCACAATCTTTTGAATAAAAAAGTGGAAAACACGGAATAAAGGCTGTTTATACTCTGCTCCCTGGTGAGCGCCTGGAGGACGCAGGATCCTTGCCATTCACCCTGACTCTGACTCACCAGGCCAACTCCAGGAGTGCTGTCACCATGCGAGTCCCTTCCCCTCCTCCCACTGGCTGCCAGCGATGGGACAAACTGGGTATCATTCAGGGGACACAGCTGTTCCTAGGACCAGAAGCCAGAACAAGAAAGAGCTGCCGAGGAAGCCTCCACTCGGAGACCACAGGGAAGGACACCGTGAGACAGACAGAGCCCGCCCTCTGGATGCCTGCAGGCTGGGCACCGTCCAGAAAGGGGACAGCATGACAGGAAAACACACCAATAAACAAGCACTTGGGGTTCATTTCTTTCACAAATGAGCAAAGATAATTTACAATGAAGAAATAAAAATTGCATGATCTGTGAAGTAACAGGCCTAAAAACAAATGTTTTCCCTTAAAAAGTTATTTTTTCTTATATCTCTGTATAAAATCACTTTTAAAATAGCCAATGAGGAAATGAATATTTACAGAAGACACAATTAAAATTCAAAATATATTCTAATATAATGAACAAGATGAGATCCGCAGTCCTCATTAGGGTGGTGACAGTGTCACACTTCAGCAGAAGTCACATCCTCATCAGGCTGCAGGCTGGACGAGCACACAGTGAGCTCTGGGAGATAATGAGAGCAGCAGCAGCATGTTTAGTGACTCCACTTCAGAACGCAGCCTTTCAACGGGCAAGCAATTTATTCCATTCCCAAAGCAATTTTCCTATTGTATTGAAAATTTTACCTCAGTATTTAAAAACAATAAGATGATGAATAATGGATTTTTCAGAGACAGGATAAGCACAGATTCCTAAGTGTCTTTGTTGCCTGGTGTCACATACACTTAATTGGTTTGTCACTCAAGAAAAATCAACGTTTCCAGCAATTAAGTATAATTCTGGAAACATATTTCTGAACCGAGTAAAAACAATGTGAACAAAGACGACAGAACGGATGATACCAAAGCCAGGAGTGCCATCTTGAGAGGAGCAGGGACAGCCAGCTACCTGCCTGCTGCCAGACTCCGAACACCAGTAACTTCCCACAGCACACTCAAGTTCCAGCAGCCCTGTGATTCACCTGTATCTGAGGAGGAGCAGGTCAATACAGCAGCTAGCTTAAATTCAATTTGGTCTTAAGTATCCAACAGCTACATTGTTTCCATTCTGATGAGAGACATTTCTGAGCAGCCACTGATTTTAAAGAGAGAAATAACTTTAAAATATGCCTAATACTCAAACCTTAAGAAAATAAAAACATTTCCCCTTTGCCTGCATATTAATAAAGTAAAAAATAAAGCAACAGGAAGAAGTGCTAGAAACAAACCTGCAACCCCTCATTAAACGCATCTTGCCCTTCTGCCTTCTGCCGTGTGAGCACCTGCAAACAAGGCCTCCCAGACACCAGCACCTGGGTCTTGAAATTCCAACATCCCCAAAGTTTTTTAAATTACCAACTCTCAGGTAATGCGCCAGCAGGACAAAACAAACAATAAAACAGTAAAGAAAAACAAAGCAACTATGTTACAGAAATGTTGCCTGCATAACTGCCTTGCCCGTAGTTGCAAAAACAAACCTGAGAAGTGATTTCCTCCATGTGAACTATGCATACTGTAAGGTCAGAGCTAGACGTTTCTAAAATGTTCTATAAAATACATCAACTGCATTAAATAAGTCACACCAAGGCCACTCATAAACTGAGAGAAATTTTTAATTAGAGTTCAGGGTACAATAGTCAACATTACGTTAACACAAATCCAGGAATGTGAAGCTGCTCTGCTAGTTAGCTCAGGACACACTCTCAAGTTGCCTAAAATTGAGAGATTCCTTATTAACAACTCTCTTCATGCTCATACTGTTAGCTGCAGAAATCTTAAGTAAAACATTTCCATTCTTGCAAGTGTAAAGAATTTCTTACACTCAAATGGCTACAGATTCCTTTTAAAGGGAATGCTTATAGATCCCTAAGAAAATGTCTCTGGTTTCAAGAAATTGTGGGCCTGAGCATTCAGATGAATCCCGAAGGATCGTAATGTTGTGATCTGCGTTGTGGTGCAGCAGGTAAGCGCCACCTGTGACACTGGCATCCTGTATTCGAGTGCTGGTTACGAGTCCTGGATGCTCCACTTCTCATCCAGCTCCCTGCTTATGTTTCTGGGAAGACAGAAGATGATGGCCCAAGTGCTTGGGTTCCTATTATCCATTTGGGAGACCCAGATGGAGTTCCTGGCTCCCGCCTTCAGCCTGCCCCAGCCCTGGCTGTTGAGGCCATTTGAGGAGTCAACCAGTCACCAGAAGCTCCCCCCCGCACCACTCCCCACCGATTCTCTGTCACTCCGCCTTCCAAATAAATAAGACTTTTTCTTTTTAAAGATTCATTTTATTTGAAACGCAGAATCGCAAAGAGAGAGGGAGATAGAATAAGAAATACTGCATCTGGCCAGGAGCCAGTAGCTTCATCCAGGTCTCCTCCATGGGGCTCAGGGACCCAAGCATTTGGGCCATCTTCTGCTGCTTCCCTAGGCACATCAGCAGGGAGCTGGATCGCAAGTGGAACAGCCAAGACTCAAACTGGCACGTACATGGGATGTCGGCATCACAGGCGGCAGCTATGCCACAGTGCCGATGCCGTAAATAAAGCTTAGTTTTTAAAAAAGGCTTCAAGCATCATTTACTCCTTCAACAGGGATGTATTTAATATGTATTAGTTCTTTAGTGCTGGGTTGTTTTCTTTTTAAGATTTATTTATTTGAAAGTCAGCATTACAGAGAGGCAGAAGCAGAGAGAGGTCTTCCATCCACTGGTTCATTCCCCAAATGGTTGCAACGGCCGGAGCTGGGCCAATCCAAAGCCGAGAGCCAGGAGCTTCTTCTGTGTCTCCCACTTGGGTGCAGGGGCACAAGCACTTGAACCATCTTCTACTGCTTTCTCAGGCCACAGCAGAGAGCTGGATCGGAAGTAGAGCAGCTGAGACTCAAACCAGCACCCACATGGAATTCCGGCACTGCAGGTGGTGGCTTTACCAACTTTGCCACAGCTCCTGCCTCATAAATAAAGCTTTTTAAAAACCATTTCTAGGGGGCCAGCACTGTGGAATAGCAAGTTAAGCAGCTGCCCATGGCACCAGCATCCCGTAAGGGCACCAGTTTGAGTCCCAGCTGCTCCACTTCCAATCCAGCTCCCTGCTAATGCACCTGGGAAAGCAGCAGAAGATGGCCCAAGAACTTGGACCCCTGCATCTGTTAGGTAGGAAGTTAGTTATGAGCTTATGTGTGTGTGACATAAAGGCCTAAAGAAAAGACATCTATGTCCAGCATATGCATCTGCACCTCAGAGTCATCCTGACAATATTCCAGGGGCAGCCCGGCCTTCGCATCCTGCCCTGCCCCCTTCTACCTGATAACCTGCCTGGTGAGGGTCCCTGCCCCTTCTCCCAGATGCAGCCCAGTATCTGCATTTCAAACACCCTGCTCCGGATCCCCATTCTCCAGGGGGTCTTGCTCACCCTTCCTCCAAACCCAGGATGGCGCCAGCTAGGTTTCCTTCTGTCTGATACCTTCAGGGAAAAACTCAGATAGGAATTTTTCTATTTACATCCAAAAAGCCCTTTGTTCCAAGAGGAGCAGAGGTGGGGAAGCAAGACCCATCTCCTTAAAAACCCCCGGCCTAAATGTGGACCGGGCACTCTCTCTCAGGTCCTGTCTGGAGAGGTGCCCATCCGTTTTCACGGATGTCCCTTCCCTAATAAACTTTGCTATTTTCACCTCCCACTATTCTCTGTCTCACGCCTGAATTCTTTCTTGCGCGAAGACAAGAACCCTGCAAATTTATCCGGTAACACATCCATGTGGGAGAACCGGAAGAAGCCCCTGGCTCCTGGCTTCAGATCAGCCCATCTCCAGCCGTTGCTGCCAGATGAACCAGTGGGTGGGATGAACGATATCTCTTTCTCTATCTTTAAAAAAAATTTACACCTTTAAAAAATAAAACGCTTTTCAGGCCAAATGTTTGAGAAGCCCAGATTCATAGAAAGTGCCTGGGTTCAAGTCCTAGCTGTGCTCCTCATTTCGGCTTCTGGTTAATGCACACCTTGGGAAGTGGACCCAGTCAGATGGATCCCCGCCACCCACGTGGGAGACTTGAGTTCTTGGCTCCAATTTCAGCCTCCCCCAGCCCTAGCTGATGCAGGCATCTGGGGAGTTAACCTGAAGAGCTGGTTAATGCCTGGGCGCTCTCTCTCCATCTCTCCCTCTCTGCCTCTCAAAAAAAAAATTAAAATAAATTAAAAAATAAAAATTTAATCAATTGTGAACCATCACAGCAAAGAGAAAGCTGCATTTTTACAACTAATAAAGTATTGTTAGGTCGTCACTATAATTGTAAATGCTTAAGAATCAGAGAAAACTGTGTATAGACTCTCAGAGCGAACAAACTAGCATTTAAAAAATTTGTGTTGCTTCTACTAAGAAACACTAATATTTTACAGATAATGAGACAATAGCCATCTGCTCTCAGCATGAGTGGCTTTTTAAACACTATAGTTTAACTAATGATAACACTGAAAATGGCTCCAGGCAGGGCCAACAGCCACACTGCCGGAAAAAGGAAAGAAAAGGCGGGGGCATGGATAAACACCATGAGATGGCCAATGTCTCATCCTTCATTCATCTGCAAAGGTAATGTTAACCGCAGAAATGAAGCACGCCACACTAACAAATACTTTTATACAGCTATCCACATGTGAAATAGCAATCAACGTCTCGTGACTTTGGGAAACCAGTCCCACTGAGCGCGAACTGCCAGTGAGCTGTGAGCTGTGTGTGTACATATCTCACCCACCTTCTGACAAACGACAACACAACACTCCTCCCTGGCCATACTCAAGCCACATCTAATTTTTCTCTTGTAAACTTCCACACAATACAAACTCAGTGATGAAAACTTTTATGCAACTAGTAATAATTCACCAAAACTATCTTCAAGTATTTTGTATCCTAAACTGGTAAAACCATAAAGAAATACAAATATTTTCACTTCAAGGAAAACCTAAGAACCTTCCAAATACATCACTGAAGGGGCTAGCACTGCAGGTAAAGCCACACCCTCCATGCTGGAATCCCACAAAGGTGCCGGTTCGAGTCCTGGTAGTTCCACTTCTGATCTAGCTCCCCACTAATACACCTGGGAGATCAGTGGAAGATGGCCCAAGTCCTTGGCCCACTGCACCCATGTGGGAGACCTGGAAAAAGCTCCTGGTTTCAGCCTGGGCCAACCCTGGTCACTGTGGCCATCTGGGGAGTGAAGCAGCCAGATGGAAGATATTCATTCTCTTTCTCTCCCTCTCCCTCTCTCAGCTGGACAGAAGATCTCTCTCTCTCTCTCCCTTTCCCCCATATATATATACATATATACATATACACACACACACACATGCATACACACATATATCCCTCTTTCAAATAAATAAATGTTTCTTTAAAAAATACATCACTACAACTCCTTGTACACAAGAACAAAGTGTCACTCTCACATGACCACGGAAAGGTGCTTTTGAAGCTCACAAGACAAAGCCAAGTCCTGGTCAAAGCTATTTTTCTAATTATAGTCATTCAGCTTCAAACTGCCACTGTGTACCGGTAGGCTTCATGAGTCATATTATATAGCATGCATTTCCCAAAACAGAAATATTAGAAAAATCATAATTTGTATGTAAAACTTTATTCGCTTCAGAATTTCAAAGTACAAAAAGGAGTGTTTGTCATATATTAAGTCAAAAGTACACTCACAAGTAGTTAAAATGGTAAATCCCATGTTAGGTATATTCTACCAAAAATCTTTAAAATCTAGATGCTGGGGCTTGGAGAAGAGGAGAGGGAGTAATGACAGGATGGGGCAGTACCCACAGGGCACACGGTTTCTTTTGGAGGTGACAGAAATGTTTCAAGGTTGACCGCAGGGACGTTTACACACATCAGTGAATACACTAGAAAATACTGAATAACACATGTGATGTGAGAAACTTGCACGGCATGTAAACTGTATCAACAAAGCTGTTAATAAAGTTTGAAAATGGGGCAGATGTTTGGCACAGCAGTTAAATTCCGCTCGAGGTGCTGCACCCCACTTTGAGGGCCTGGGTTGAGTGCTGGCTCCATTCTCCTGATGCACCTGAGATGCAGCAGGACAGGCTCCGGGAGCTGGGTCCCAGCCACCCCATGAGCACCCAACTGGCTCCTGGGCTCCTGGTTTCAGCCTGGCCCAGCTCTGGCCGTTGCAGGCATTTGGGGAGTGAACCAGAGGATGAAAGATCTTTCTTTCTCTGCCTTTCAAATACACAACATAAATAATTGTTCAAAAAGAAAATTTTAAATAAGTAAAACCAATTTTAAAAGAGAAAAGAAAAAGAAGCAAAACGAAAAACCTAAGTTGACCCTTCCCTCCCCCTCCAGACCTCCTGCTCTCACTGAATGTGGCCAGAGACCGGGAAGGGTCCTGGAGCTAGGGAGCGAGGCAGCGGCGAGCCCTGGTGCCTCCTCCTGCCTCGTGCAGCCCACACTGCACTACAGAATCCATGAGCAGGAGAAAGTACGGGTGCAGCAGACAGGGGACACCCCACCAGGGCAGAAATCTTCCGAGCCTCGGGGTGTCCCCGCCCCCCCTGAGGGAGGGACAGCCCTCCCCATCAGGGCCCAGAGGAGCCTGAGGGAGCAGAACCTCCAGCCAATGCAGGCACAAGGATGCTACAGCCTCACTCCTATTCCAAACAAAACAAACAAAATCGCACTCTGTAAGTGACTCCTGTGAGGAGGGTTCAGAAAGCTGCCCTGAAGGGCCTTACAGGCACCAAGCTGCAGGAGCAGAAGCCATTTCACAACCTGCCCCATACCCTTACCTGCCGGCGCAGGCTGACCTGGGAAACGGGTCTTCCCATTCAGCTCGATGACATGGCACCAAGCATTAGTGACTCTACTGTGTGACTCACACCTGGTCTGCTGGGCCGTGTGCAGGCGCTCTGTCCAAAACAATGGCCTCTGGTAAAAAGTTACTAACACTCTAAACCAGGGATGGGGAACCTCTTTTTGCCAAGGACCATCTAGATATTTCTAACAGCATTCACAGGCTATACAAAATTACTGACATAAAAATTAGCCTGCTGTTAAATTTTGAGTCCCACCTGTAGTTGCCTTGGCCAGACCAAATGATTTTATGGGTCTCATACGACCCAAGGGCCAGATGTTCCCTGCCCCCACCCAAACCTAAGGTCCATTCCTACCAGTGTCACAGGAGCCCCAGCGAGCAGCAGAAACTCTGAGCCCTCCCGAGGTAACAACCCCCACATGAGGCCAGTATAGTCTAAGGAGTGTGATCACCACGCACACCTGCCCTCCCAGCCAGAGGGCAACCGAGACCAGCGTGGCCCCAACTCCAGCTCCGCCCCCAGCACCCAAGGGGCTCTGAAGAGCACCTGGCCCTTCACTCAGCTCTGGCAAGTCACAGGACAGCATCCCCCAGCATGGTATCAGAGGAGGGCTAATAAAACACAAGATTTAAATAATGTTAGCACCTCATAATACCCACAACATACGAACACAAAAGATTCAGTAGAGCAAAACCCAGAAACATTTCAACCAATAAGAGAATCAACAGATGCCAAATTCAAAAGTACTCAGATACCTAAATTATCTGACAAAGATTAAGAACACAACTGTTAACAACTGAAGCAGAGTCTCAGTAAAGGCACAGCTAATAAGAAGAATCAGCTGGAGATTGTGAAGTTAAAATACATAATAGGGTCAGCACTAAGGCACAGCGCTGCCTGTGCCACCAGCATTCCACATGAGCACTGGTGCAAGTCTCATCTGCTCCACTTCCCATCCAGCTCCCTGCGAGTGTACCTGGGAAAGCAGTGAAAGATGGCCCAAGTACTTGGGCCCCTGCCACCCACTTGGGAGACTAAAATGGAGTCCCAGGCTCCTGGCTGGAGCCTGACTCCGATCTGGCTGTTGTGGCCACCAAGGGAGTGAGCCAATGGATGAAGATCTTTCAGTTTCTCCTTTGCTCTGTCTCTCTGCCTCTCAAATAAATACATTTTTAGAAAGAATAAAAACATGTAAAGGATGGGCCCCGCAATAGAACAAAGGGGGAAAATCAGTGCCCTGAAGACAGAGCAGCAGAAACTGCCTAATCTGACAGGAAATGAATCAAACAACTAAGCAGAAACTAAGGACCGCATAGGACTACAGGAAAGACTTCACAGGGTGTATCAGGGTGACAGGAGAGACGAGAGAGGGTGACGCTCAGTAAGTATTCAAACAATGGCTGAAAACATCTCAAATGTGACAAGACCAACTTAGAGATTCAAGAAGCTGTGCAAACCACAAACAAAATAAATCTAAAGAAATCCACATCATGATCCATAATCAAAAGACTGAAAGTCACAGACAAGAAGCCTGAAAGCGCTGAGAGAAGCCACAGCTCATCTCAGGAAGAGAACAGCTCAGCGGTGGTGACTTCCCAGCAGAAACCACGGAAGCCAGAAAATAAGGGGCATCACATGTTTTCAAGTGCGGAAAGAACTTTCATCCCCAAATTCTAGACAGCAGCCCCTTAATTCATGCAGGACACACTCCAAGAGCCCCCAACGAGTACCTGAAACCAGATAAACCAAACCCTATGTACACCATCTTTCTTCTTATATGTAGACAAGGTTTAACTCATAAATTAGGCACAGTAAGAGATCATCAACAACTATCAATAAAAGAGAACAACTCTAACAATACATGGTAATGAAATCGCCAGCATCCTTACTCTTGAGCTTTGGGACCACGATTTAAATACAAGCTACCTGAACACCACCTTGAACTCTGAGACCGCGACAGTCAATACCAGAACAGGGTGACGAACAGAGCAGCCAGAGTCCCTGACAGCATGACTGTCACCACACTACCCATCTAACACTTAGGAACTGCTGACCTGTGCAAGTCCCCATAAACAAGTGAACTGTGTCTGAAACTCCCCACATAACATTTCCTAATGTAGGGGACAGACACTGAGGAAAGAAATTCACAGGGAGAGGGGCTGCTGTGTCTGGTGACGTTCCCCTTCAGGAAGGGGCCCAGAGGCAGCCTTGAATGAAGTGAAACCAAGACCGTGTGCTTCTTCTGAGTCACCCAACAGAAATCAGGCGGTGGACATCAGGAACGAGAAAACAGAAAGGACAAAATGTGAGTCCATACGACAGGCTTCGTGTGAGGGACAAAGTGAAAATCTGGTGGCTCTAATTGCACATAAGAGAGACAGTTAGAGGCCTCTACGCATGCCCAGTTTATATAATTTTACCAGAGAATTATATTACCAATAAAGGGGATGAAGGGATGTAAAGAAGTGAAGATATTACACTTTACTCAAACTGTGAAAATATCAATAGTATACTGTGATGAATTTTATATATGTGTATATATTATATATATGTAACTACATATATGTATATATATCACACATATGCATATATTATATATATTATACGTATACATACAGTAATTCCCAGAGCTATTACACAATGGTACCTAACAAAGAAATACAACGATTAGCGTACAAGTGAATCAAAAATAGAATTAAAAAAAATGTTCAAGTAACTCATAAAGGGACAGGGAAAAGAAACAGAACCAAGCAAGCAAAACCCACAACAGCAATAAAATGACAGACATGAGCCCCGATATATCAAGCGCTATAGAAGGGCCGGCACTGTGGCGCAGAGGCTTAAGCTGCTGCCTGCAACGCTGGCACTCTCTGAGCAGTGGTCTGAGTGCCCTGCTCCTCTTCCAATCCAGCTCTCTGAAAATGCACCTGAGAGAGCAGCAGACAAGGGCCCAAGTGGCTGGGCCCCAGCCACCCACTGGGAGATCCAGATGGAATTCCAGGCTTTCGGCTTCAGCCTGACTCAGCATGAGCTATTATGACCATCAGGGGTGTGAACCAGCGGACAGAAGACCTCTAACATTGCCTTTCAAATAAATAAATCTTCTTAAAAGTTAAAAGTAAAAATAGCACAATGAACGAAGTATTTTAAATACCCCAGGCAAGAGGCAGACATTGGAGCAACCACATGGCAACTGTAAGAAATCACTTCACATGTAAGTGAACTGAAAGTAGAAGAATGGGAAGTCAGCGCTCAGATAATAACCAAAGGGAAGCAGTAGTGCCGCACACTCCAACAAAACAGACCCAGAGTTAAAATGCCAGCAGAGACAGCCAGGGGACCACAGAATGATACAAGCACCAATCTGTCAGGAACACACAGAAATTCCAAACAGACCTGCACAATCCACAAAGAACAAGAGGGCGTCAACAAATCACATTAGAGCTGAAGGCTTTAAACAACCCCCTCTTAACTGACAGGACAACCAGACAGGAAACCAGTACGGACAGAATTCTACAAGACCATCAGCGAACAGGATCTAAGCAACATTTCAGAACACCCCACCCAACAGCAGAAGCCACTCTGTTTTCAAGAGCCAAGGAATGCTTCCCAGCGTACACCAGCGTACACCAGCGTACACCATGTCCTTGCCACACGTAAACCGCCAAACAGAAAGTACCTGAAAGACACAGTGCGTTCCTGATCACAACTGCTTCAGCTCGGAAGTCAGCGACAGGAAGACACTGGTACATTTTCACTTAAAAACTAAACAACACTCTAAATACCCCATGGATCAATAAGGAAACCAAAATGTCAAAAGCTGGAGGTCTTTAGCTAGCAGCTCCTGACTGCAGTCTCTTGCTAACGGCAGACCCAGGAGGTCGTGGGAACGGCTCAGGTAATTGTGTTCCTGACACCATACAGGAGACCTGGGTTGTGTGCAGACTCCTGGCCTTGTCCTTGCCAAGACCTGACCATCGTGGGCAACTAGGGGATGGACTAGCGGATGGGAACTGGCTCCTTACCTTTCAAATGAAAAAAGAAGAAATGCAAAGGGAAAACTAAACTTTGTAGGACACAGTTAACTTAATGTTGAGAAAGAAATTTACAGCACTAAACACATTAAAAAATAAATCTCCAATCAATAATGTAAGCTCCCACTGAGAAAAGGAGCAAACTTAAAGAAAGCAAAATGCTGGGAAAAAAATAACAGAAATTAATAAATCACAAACAGGGGCCGGCGCTGTGGCACAGTGGGTTAACGCCCTGGCCTGCAGTGCCAGCATCCCATATGGGCACTCGTTCTAGTCCTGGCTGCTCCACTTCTGCTCCAGCTCTGCTATGGCCCGGGACAGCAGTACAGGATGGCCCAGGTCCTTGGGCCCCTACACCCGTGTGGGAGACTGGGAAGAGGCTCCTGGCTTGGGACTGGCACAGCTCCAGCTGTTGCGGCCACCTGGGGAGTGAACCATCAGATGGAAGACCTCCTCTCTCTGTGTAACTCTGACTTTCAAATAAATAAATAAATCTTTAAAAAAAATCACAAAATATAAGCAAATAAAAGATGGCTCTTTGAAAAGATGACACATTTACCAAGACTGATCAACAGAGGACACAAATCATCAACTTCTGAATGAAGTAACTTCAAAGGGATAAGAAAGGAATACTAAGAATAGATCAACTCCTCAAAGAACACAAACTACCACAACACACCCAGCAGGAAGTACCTGAAAAGCGAATTTCAAACACTCAAAAAAGGAATCTGGAGACCCAGGTGGTTACACTGGGAAACTCTGTCAACATGTATAGGACAGTAACACCGACTCCATACATCCATACAGCTGTCTTCCAGAAAAGCAGGAGAGGAGAGGATACTTCCCAACCCACCTCAGGGGGCCAAGGACCAGGCACAAAATCTGGTCCTCACTGCCACATGTTCTCGGAATGTAACATTTAGCAGGCACACAGCCGGTGCAGGAAGGAGAGCAGCCAGGAAGGCTTCCCACGCACAGTAAAACCAGCAACCCCGCCCCCGAAACATGGAGGCTGGAAGCACCAGGATGAACTGGGAGGGTCCCAGTGCCAGCGTCTGGCCTGAGAGGCTGGGGCGGAGAATGAGCGCAGGGGACAGTCACAGCGTCTCACCAGGAGCCTGTCACCACCTTTTAGCTTTGTAGCTATGTATGTATGTGTGCTACCATGACAAAAATAAAACTCAATTTCAAAGAATAACATAGAAGCACAACTTCTGGTCACATTTTTACAGAAAAGATGGCAGAGGCCCATTGCTCCCTGCTCCTCCCCAGTAAGTCCAACTAAGAATTCTGGGAACACAGCAAGAGCTAAACAAAGGAAGTACTCAAAGGGCGTAAGAAGGCAACAGCAGCAGGAAGGCGGCTCAGCTCGGGCCCAGCACAGCTCACAGCAGGCGGCCACACGGGCCCAAAGGTCCCTAACAATGGAAGTCCCATCCCCGCCCCGAGATGGGACAGAAGCGGCACTACCTGCAAGAGAAGCAGAGGAGCCTCCAGGAGCGACTGCCTTCCCCCCAGGGAGGGGAGGGGCTGCACTCAGGCAGCACTGGTAAGGGGAATCCTGCCACAACACAGCTGGCCCAGCAAGTCTGTGTACCTGCAAACCTGAGCTCATCTCTCCAGCCAGGAGACATGTGAGAGTCCTCACTTCATCCATGCTCTGAGACTCCTCTCCTACCCAGACACCAGGAGCCAAAGGCACACGGCACAGGGGACACAGCCACAGCCAGTGCCCAGCCGAGGAAGTCCCCTCACCCCAGGGCCTGCTTCCATCTCTTGCCAAGAGACACCAGGCTGGGAAAGCCACCATCCCACTCCTGCAGCACGAGGACACAGACCGAGCACCTGTCACTGGAACACACCCACAACTACAGGCCAGGGTCTACAGGCTAAGCATCAACAGGGTGGTCACCAGCTAAAGTCGGACGTAAGTAAATCCAGGGTCCCCCAACAAAATACGTGAAATGCCAAGAACACAACCAAACAACCAGAACAGTCACCAACACTGTAATAACTCAGACACTGGGATTAACAACACCCATTTTAAAGCAGCCGACCAAAAAAAAAAAAGCTTCAGCCATCAATTATAAATTATCTTGAAACAAATTATATAAAACTAAAAAAAAAAAGAGAGAGAGAAAACACTGAGAAATAAAGCCCACTGGATGGATGCACGTGCAGAATCAGGGAACTTGAAAGTGGATACACTGGACACAGGGAAAAGGGCCTGGGCAGAAGGCACCTGGGGGAGTTAGGTGCCAGCTTGAGGTCCAACCTTCACATCATCCGGAAATCCAGACAGAGAAGAGAGAACGGGAACAGTTTTGGAAATTACAGCAAGGCCGGCGCCGCGGCTCACCAGGCTAATCCTCCACCTGCGGAGCGGGCACACTGGGTTCTAGTCCCGGTTGGGGCACCGGATCTGTCCCGGGTGCCCCTCTTCCAGGCCAGCTCTCTGCTGTGGCCCAGGAGGGCAGTGGAGGATGGCTCAAGTGCTTGGGCCCTGCACCCGCATGGGAGACCAGGAGAAGCACCTGGCTCCTGGCTTTGGATGGGCACGGTGCCGGCCATAGCGGCCATTTGGGGAGGTGAACCAATGGAAGGAAGGCCTTTCTCTCTGTCTCTCTCTCTCTCTCACTGGCTAACTCTGCCTGTCAGGAAAAAAAAAATTACAGCAAAAACACCCTGAAGTGGTGGACCACAAAACATCCAGAGAGTCAGGAAGCGTACTGAACACAACAGAAGACAAACCCAACGTCCCACAAGACACACCAACCAAACTCTGGAACCAAAAGAAGCCAAAGTTTGAAGCAGACAGAAACGACACATTAGTGACAGAATCAGACTGGATTCCTCACCAGAAGCTGCAGAGGAAGAAAGCAGTGAGACTGTTCAGGTGCTAGCACTTGTCAACCAGGAACTCTCTATCCAAGGAACTATCCAGCAGGAACCAAGCGGCAATAAATCCACTCTCAGATGAAAGAAACTTAAAGATTGGTTACAGGAAGTCCTTTTAACAAAGAAATCATAAAGAGTTCTGAAACACCAGAAGAACAACAGCACAAGCACAGAGCACTCTCCTCCTCCTCGGCTTCCCGCAGCACAGCTGAGGACTGACACACAGGCCGCGACACTCCTGAGACACCGATGCCTCACAGTGGCCTGCTGTGATACGAGCAACACCTGAAAACGCCACACACACACACACACACACACACACCCCGCACGGGCACCAAGACGGCGACCAAGTTACGCAAAGAGGAGCACAGGAGTGTCAGAGAAACAGAAAACACAAGAAGTTCTACCAGTTCAGTAACCCGTAAATACACAGGGCCCAAATGCAAGCATCAGAAGACGTTGGCAGTGCATACAAACACAAACCAGCAAATTTCCTCACTTTCAATTCAACATGGGTGAGCTGAAAGCTAACATCACACAAACGCTGATCCAAAAAAGCGTGAGAGGCTACACTAACATCCAGTAAACATCCAACAAACATTTCAGAGAAGAGTGTCAGAGACAGAGAGGCTATTACACAGCAATGCAAGGAACAACCCCCAGAAGCCAAAGCGCCCTAAATGTGTGCACACATGAGCTTCAAGTACATAAAGCAAAAACAGGTGAATTCAAACTGTGATGGAAACCTGTTTTGGAATGTGTTCCTCGTTTCCAAAAAACCACCCCCTGCAGGTACCCACTGAGAGAACTACCGGCGCAGCTGCTCCTAGGGAGAGAGCTAGGAACCGCCACAGGTGACCCCACAGCACCCGCCACGCACAGGTGAGGGACCCCACAGCACCCACCACGCAC
>CM027389.1:110478398-110517156 GCA_015711505.1 Sylvilagus bachmani | reverse complement strand
TTCTTGGTTCTACACCCCTGCCTCTGGGCCCACAGCCTGCTGAAGGGCTCAGGCAGCTGGCCTCATTCTTGGTTCTACACCCCTGCCTCTGGGCCCACAGCCTGCTGAAGGGCTCAGGCAGCTGGCCTCATTCTTGGTTCTACACCCCTGCCTCTGGGCCCACAGCCTGCTGAAGGGCTCAGGCAGCTGTCAGCACCGGCTCTCGGGGCTGGGTTTTGGGACAGTGGGTTCAGCTGCTGCCTGTGGTGCTGGCATCCCCTGCGGGCACCAGTTCCAGTCCTAGCTGCTCTGCTTCCGATCCAGCTCCCTCCTAATGCAGAAAGACGGCCCAAGCGTCTTCCCATGTGGGAGGCCTGGAAGAAGCTCCTGGCTCCTGGCGTAAGCCTGGCCCAGCCCTGGCTGTGGTGGCCACCTGGGGAGCGAATCAGCTGATGGATGTTCTCTGTATCTTCCTCTCTCTAGGTAGATACCACCTTCTAAATAAATGAATGAATAAATACAGATATTTTTAAAGAATTGGCAGGGTTTTTTTTTTAATCACCAAGAGGGTCTTTGTTAGCTGTTAGTGTCTTGGTTAGCTAGTTGATTTGATTGGTTGCTTGACTGGTTTTATGGGTTGGTTTGGTTGGTTAGTCGTCTGTTGCTGACAGACCAAAATACCAGACTTCCAACATCATGTGTACTCCTTGAATAGAAGTACATTCAAAAGAGGAAGACAGTCCCCTCTAGGTTTATGTTGCCCGGATTATTAAGGAAGGAAAACTTAACTACAATAGGACAAGAGTTTAATTTACCGCATACTGATCACACATTAATTATGGCTAGTTTATAATCTAAAATCAAATTATTTTTACCCAGTGATACTATTCTAGTGTCTCATTTTTCTGAAGGAGGGATTTAAGTGAAATACAATCTGTGTGTGCAGGTGGCACTGATGGAACCTCCTTCATATCCCACAATACCCAAGGACTGGAGAAAGAGCCTTCCTGTTGTTTGGGTCTAGATGAGGTACATTTTAAAAAGATTCTTCTTTATCTGAAAAGCAGAGTGTTAGAGACAGAGATCTTCCATATGGTGGTTCAATTCCCAAATGACCACAAAGGCCAGGCCTTGGCCAGGCTAAAGCCAGGAGCCAGGCATTAGCAAGGAGCCAGATTGGAAGTAGAGCAGCTGGGACTTGAACTGGTGCTTATATGAGATGCCTATGGGAGTGGCTGCTTAACCCCCTGAACCACAGTGCCGGGCCGGTGAAGTGCGTTTAGGTAGAATTTCCCAGAGGGCTCATCATTTCCTTTAAACAGCTCCATCATTTCTGCGTTGTAATGTGCCACAGGGGCTGGCACACCAGGCCGTGGTGCACTAGGTTCATCCTCCACCTGTGGCGCTGGCATCCCATATGGGCGCCGGTTCTAGTCCTGGTTGCTCCTCTTCCAGTCCAGCTCTCTGCTGTGGCCCGGGATAGCAGTAGAGGATGGCCCAAGTGCTTGGACCCTGCACCTGCATTCGAGACCAGGAAGAGGCACCTGGCCCCTGGCTTCGGATTGGCGCAGCCCAGCCATTGCGGCCATTTGGGGAGTGAACCAACGGAAGCAAGACCTTTCTGTCTCTCTCACTGTCTGTAACTCTGCCTGTCAAATAAATAAATAAAATCTATAATGTGCCCTGGATGATTCAACTTTCCTCTCAAAGTGAACAAACGTAATTAATAGCTTGCCGTGGAGAGTTTCAGTGGCGCTCTGATGGCTAAATGAACTGGAGCCCACTTTCCTGTGTACATGTGCTTGTGTTTGAGTCTTGGGGTCACTCGGCCAATCGGGGTCACAAAGATGTGGTCAGCAGGAGGTTCTGCCTGTGAGTTCAGCACGTCAGAGTCTCTTTTAGGCGCAACTCACAACCTTGGCAATGACAAGAACAGGAAGTCTCTCAGAATAGCTCTGAAAGGAGGACATGCTTAGGTTAATGTTTAATTTTTGCCTCTACTGCACCAGGCGGAGCAAGCTAATCACTTCAAAATGCTCAGAATCACTCAAGGCTGCCAAGCTGACTTTTTGCAAACTGTGGAGCCCACAGACCCTGCACAGGACACTTTCCACAGTGAAGCATTCCTGAAGAGTCCCAGAGAGAGGGAACCGGCACTGCCATGTTGTTTTATGTTGAGGCGTGTGCAAAACACTGCATTTTGGAAAACCAGAAGTCACCTGTTTGTTTTATGAGCATAGCATTTCTGTTCAGATTATCATGTAAGTGAGATTTGAGTTTACATGGGGAGAGAACACACAGCGCTGTTAAAGCATAAGTAAGTTGCAGATCCTTCTGGACAAACGCAAGAGGCAAAGGTCAGGAGTGGGTCCGAGGAGCTCTGCCTTGCAGCAGGGCAGGGGTTGCTACTGTGGGTTCTTCTGCAAGTGGGAGTTGGAGGAGAGGAAGATAACACCCGCCTCTCATCACTGAAGTGAAAACCCACCAGACACCCAAGAACGAGCACAAATGTGTGACACTGCCACATCCGCCCATCGGCCAGCAACACTAGAACTGCACGTGGTGTCCCCTGGCCTCCTTCTGCACCTCAGCACAGCCTCTGACCTGAGTGAGAGGCCAACAGTTGCACTCCAGCCCATGTCCAAGTATGGTACTTACAGCATCAGAAACAACTCCCAGGTTAGCCATTTGTTATGTAGCTCAGCCACTGAAAACCTCCAGAGAAACAGACAGTCATATGTCTATGTATATATGGGGGGGAGGGGAGATCTCCCATTGCTTGTGGGAGAGATCTCCCACAGCTGGGGCTGGACCAGGTGAAGCCTGGAGCTCCATTTGGTCTCCCCTATGTGGGTGGCAGGAATCCAAGTGTTTGAGCCACCACCTGCTGCCTCCCAGGGTCCACATTCGCAGGAAGCTGGAACTGGAAGTAGGGGTAAGAACTGAACCCAGGCCCTCCACAGGGATGCGGGTGTCCCAACAAACATCTTTTTTTTTTTTTTAAAGATTTTATTTGTTTATTTGAGAGGTACAGTTACAGAGAGAGAGAGAGAGAGAGAGAGAGAGAGAGGGAGAGACAGAAAGGTCTTCCATCCGCTGGTTTACTCCCCAGATGGCCTCAGCAGCCCGAGCTGCGCCCATCCAAAGCCAGGAGCCAGGAGCTTTTTCCAGGTCTCCCACGTGGGTGCAGGGGCCCAAGGCTTGGGGCATCTTCTACTGCCTTCCCAGGCCACAGCAGAGAGCTGGATCAGAAGAAGAGCAGCCGAGACTAGAACCAGCGCCCATATGGGATGCCAGCGCCACAGGTGGAAGATTAACCCACTGCGCCATAGCACCGGCCCCCAGGCAGCGTCTTAATCACTGCACCAAATGCCCACCTCTGTATGATTAGTTCATAGAGACAAAAGTACCCGGGTGCATGAATATCTTGTGAAGAAAAGAACATGCTAGGCAGAGAGGAAGTGTAGGGAAACAGGACAAGTACACCGTGTCTGTTCGGTTACAGTCACTCTAGTTGCAGCCGTAGCAGGGTGTGGACATGCCTGACACGGGGGGAATGGGCCACAGTCTATTTGCAAGAGCACTGGGTAAGACAGTGCAGCCACTGTAAACAGCCGCAGGGCTCCTCAGAAAACCACGCGTGGAGTGACCGTCTGACCCAGGAATCCACACACAACCGCCGCACATCAGTGTCCCCAGCAGCACCGAGGACCACGGCTGAAAGGTAGTGCTCGCCAGCTGGCAGATGGGAACCAAACGGTGACGTGCACATGAGGAATCCTCTTGGGGAACAAGAGGAAAGAAGTGCACCCGGGCACACAGCATGGGCGAATGTGGAAAGCCTGAAGCCAGGTCAAAGAAGCAGTCGCAAAAGGTCACATCATGTATGCTGGTGTCTTTGTTTGTCAACGTTTATTTGCTTATTTTCATCGACTTGAGAGAAGAGCAGAGAGATGTGAGCAAGAGCGGTGTCTTCTCTCTGCTGGGTCACGCCCCAGATGCCTGCAACAGCAGAACCAGGTCAAAGCCAGGAGCCTGAACTCCACTCAGGCCTTTCACGGGGTGGCAGGGACCCCAGTACTTGAGCTATCACCATTGCCTTCCTGGGTGCATTGGCAGGAAGCTGGATTGGAAGCAGAGGTGCTGGGACTCAGACGGACACCCTCTCCTGCCATGCATGCACGTCCCCCGTGGTGGCTTAACCTGCTGCACCACAGCATTGGTGATGATTCTACTTCTATGAAATGTCCAGAACAGACAGGTCCTTAGAGCTAGAAGTATATTAGTGGGGGCCAGCACTGTGGCGTAGAGGATAAAGCCGCAGCTGCATTGCCAGCATCCCATATGGGCGCTGGTTCGAGTCCCAGCTGATCCTCTTCTGATCCAGTTATCTGCTATGGCCTGGGAAAGCAGTAGATAATGGCTCAAGTCCTTGGGCCCTGCACCTGCATGGGAGACCTGGAAGAAGCTCCTGGCTGCTGGCTTCATGTTGGCACAGCCCCACCTGTTGTAGCCATTTGGGGAGTGAAACAGTGGATGGAAGACTCTCTCTCCCTCTCTCTCCCCCCCTCCCTCTCTCTCTCTCTCTCTTTCTCTGCTCTTCCCTCTCCCTCTCTCTGCCTTTATGTAATCCTGCCTTTCAAATAAATAAATAAATAAATAATTAAAAAGAAAGTATAGGGGTTGGCACTGTGGCACAGCGAGTTAAAGCCCTGGCCTGAAGCACCAGCATCCCATATGGGCGCCGGTTCTAGTCCTGGCTGCTCCACTTCTGATCCAGCTCTCTGCTGTGGCCTGGGAAAGCAGAAGAAGATGGCCCAAGTGCTTGGGCCCCAGCATCCACGTGGGAGACCTGGAAGAAGCTTCTGGCTCCTGGCTTCAGATCGGCACAGCTCTGGCCATTGCAGCCATCTGGGGAGTGAACCAGCGGATGGAAGACCTCTCTCTCTGTCTCTACCTCTCTCTGTAACTCTGTCTTTCAAATACATAAAATAAAATACTTAAAAAATAAAACGTATATTAGCGGTTGCCTCGATGTTATGGCTTGGATAATAGTTCAAATATCCCTCAAAGGCTCATGTATTGGGGGTTTGTCTCCCAAAGTCTGATGCTGATAGTTAATGGATTATGGATGGAACTTATTCCAGTTGTAGTGTCTGAAGGTAGTGCTTTGGCATGGGATTGCATGAGATTGGCCAAGGGTGCTGGGCCAGAGCCCATGATGGACCCACAATGGCATTCCCAGGAGAAGTCTCTTACAGAGCAGAGGAAGAGGGTTCTTCCTGCTTCTCTCAGCTTCTTAGCCCCCTGTGGGGTCCTCCTTCTGGGTTCTTCCCTCACCAGATGCCAGACTAAGGGGCCACCTGATACTGGACTCTGTCCCCCACAATGGGGAGCCCAAAGACACCTTCTTCCTTCCTCGGAAGCCCCTCCTGGGTCTCTTAGTGATGAGACCCTGACTTAATGCACAGGCGTGAGGGGAAGGGAGCTGGGAGGGGGGAAGGGGCTGAAAGTAAAGGGTCGGGGGCTTGGGGGTGGTGCAGGGTCCTAAAGTTTAGTGTGGCAGTGGTTACACAACAGTTTGAATAAACAGAACCACTAAACACCACGTAAAGTGAACTGTGTAGCATGCACATTGTGTTTCAGTAAAGGTGTAGAACGAAGAAGAACCGAGGCGGCCCTGGGTGAGGAGGCAAGGGAGTCCAGCCCAGAAGGAGGAGTGGGTTCTGTTGGGGAGGCCTGGCAGCTCAGCATGCTGCACCTGGACGTGGCCCATGGCCCAGCCCTTGTCAGACCCAGGGCTAAATCCCAAAGGGGTGCAGAGATTGGAGGTCAAAACCAAAGCGAGAGCTTTTGCCTCAAGCCACAACAGAATATCGTAGCTGCCTGGCCCCCACTGGCCGTGCACAGCTGGACGGAGACTACAATTGGGGCTGCCATGTTTTCCTGGTGGACCTCAGAGACTAGGGAGTGGGTAGGGCAAGGGGCCCCCGGCCTGAGTGAAGCTCCCTCAGGGTTCTGGGAGACTCCTGTCTCCCCGCCCAGGAGATGCCTGCCCAGGCCAATGCAGTGTCCCCTTAGGGCACGACTGTGATACTTCCTTGCTGTCCCAAGGACCCACATCCCTGACTGTGGTTGCAGATGGACGTGGCCCTGAAGGCCAGGGGTCTGATGCAGTGTGTGGGGTGCCTGGGCCTGTCCAGCTTCATCCGGGACTGAGTGTGGCTCCATCCGTGGCCTAGATCACCACAGCCAACCCAGCGGTGAAGCCTCTTCTAAGACGTTCCTTGAAACTGGCAAGGAAACCAAGAGAAAAATAAAGGAAACTGCCCTAGCAACCACAGAGAACATCAAGGTCATGGCGCAGGTGCCAGCAGTGGCAGAGCAGCGACGGGCGCTCCGGTGGCCAGCCTGGCTGCAGCCACTGAATCCACCACTGTCACGCACCCTGTGTCTGCCAGCAGGGACCCCCGCCCACACCCAGACACACCGTGTCATCCACCAACGTCTAAGCCTAAGGCTGGCCTAACCACAGCAGAAGCAGCAGCCAGCAGGGCCCAGCCCAGACACAACACGCCCTGTGGGGGCCGAGGTCCTGCCCTCTCCCACCTCCACCCCCGCCCGCCATCCCTGCCTCCTTTGGCTTCTCTTCACCTCCACGGTGACAACGTGATGGGAAATCCCTGACAACCTCCAGGGTTTGTACACGGTCAGCAAAGGCTGCTGTGCCCTGCAGGCGTGCCAGTCCTCAGACGTCTTCCATGTGTGTTCTCCCTGTTGTGGGTGTCTCGTGACACCACCACCCCAAGCCCGGGACAAGCTCAGACACGTCTGTCCTGAGCCTGTTGCTGGGGGCCTCAGAGTTAACATGTGGCGACTGCCCATCAGCTGCGGAAGGGTGCAGGCTGGCCCGGCTGATGGAGTTCACACATGCTCAGTCTGCTTCCCGCTTTTGCTTTAAATCTTGCTGCAAATGACACCCATGCCTGGGTCATGCACAGAAATGTAAAATGTCACGGCCAAATTCTGGCTTGTTTGACTCGATGAACTCTCACCCGGTCGGCAGTGAGGGACTGAGATGCCACCGGCAGGGTGAGTCCAAGCACAGCGCCACGCGCAGCCCTGGCAAGTACCGGGGGGCGGGGGGGGGGGGAGTCCAGCCTGGGCGAAAACACGAAACACAGCCCCACCCACTTAGGGATGCAAGGCACGCTGCTGTGTCAGATTTCCAGATCAGCTTCCCCTTGCACAACTGACACTCTGCACCCACTGGAGGAGGTGTCTGCCCACTCCCTGAGCCTGGCCCCTGGCCACCCTGCTCCTTCAAACTCCTGGGCTGGAATCTCCTCCAATCTAGCCGCCTGCGGGCCAGTCGCCGACTAGGTTTCAGCCTCCCCATCTGGCTGTCAGACTGTGCATGCTTACAGATGGGCGCACTGTGTCACTGCTCCTTCCAGCTGGACATGGCGAGCCAGCTGCCATGCCTGCGCCCTGTGTACCCTGCTCTTTCCACAGCTTCCTGTGCCTGCAGGTATGCTCATCCTGCTCGCAGGGCTCACCTGTAGCGGAGAGGGCCACAGGATGAAAGCATGATGGCCTGGCTTCACGGCCTGGCCCTGCTCTGTGCCCTAAGTGAGGCCTTTGAGATTTGGCACTGCAGGCTCTCAGAGCTGCCCTCAGCACAACCTGGGCAGCGGGGTTCCAGGTTCTTGCTGGGCAGCCCTGAGCCCAGCGCACTGTGCTCCAGGCACTGTCCGTGTTCCTGCCATCGCGCCTATTGGCACCTGGTAGAACCTCCCCCAGGTAACTCCCTGCACTGGGCTCTCCAACGATGCTGCAATGGACGAGCCTCACTCCTCCAGCAGGTGCGTTCACAGATGACCGCTGGCCCCTCCTTAAGACCTGAGCTGCCTCCTGTGTCCTGGCCATTAATCTATGAAAACCAAACGCCTCATTTGCCTCTCCTTTGAGGCCACAAGGATGGTGTGAGAATCCCACAGAGTATTGAATGCTGCGTTTCTCACCCCTGCCTGCGAAAGCAAGCTCAGAGTCGATCAACCCTGAATTTCATAGCTGCTATTACTAATCTTTGAAAATACATTTCCAGCTTCAGTGAGCATCAGACTGTCCTGATTCATAATTCATAGGCGTCTCATTCACCTCTGCCTCTCCTCCCATTCCAAGTCACTGAATACACAGGGGACGAGAAGCAGCAATTATTGATAATAACTGTATTGGGTATAATTTGCATCCATCTTCTGAAAGGAGCCGCATGTTAAGCACGAGCCCTGGTACTTGACCCTGCCCAGATCCGTTCCCCGCACAGCAGTGTCCCTTTCTTCCCAGGAAGGGTAGGGACGAGTTGTCACCACACAAATCACACTGTACTCGCTGTGGACCGTCTTTTAGTAGATAAGTCACGTGCGCTTATTATGCCCAAGGCAGTGTCTGAAGATTTCATATCGTGCAAACCTTAGTTTGAGTTGAGACTGAAAGGACCGGACACCTTTCCACAGAGGGCAGAGAGACAGAGTCCTGACTGCACGTGGCCATAGCTGCGCTCCAGGATAAAGGCTGGGCTCCTGTGCAACCAGTTGGCACCTGTTGCATGATGCCCAGGGTGGGGGTGGGTAGTGTGTATAGAAACCTGAGCTTGGGGTCTCCCCTGCCCTTCTCGGTAGCCCCCAGGGCACAGGTGGGCACAGCGGGAGGCCTGGAGCCTGGTGACAAAGAGCTGTGGAAGAGTCACCACCAGCATGGCAGGTCACCTCTGAGAACGACACTTGCAGGGCGAAGGAAGTCACATCTGGGGATGGACAGAAGCGGCACTTTCCATGTTATTTATTTATTTTTTTGACAGGCAGAGTGGACAGTGAGAGAGAGACAGAGAGAAAGGTCTTCCTTTTCTGTTGGTTCACCCTCCAATGGCCGCTGCGGCCGGTGCGCTGTGGCCGGCACACCGCGCTGATCCGAAGCCAGGAGCCAGGCGCTTCTCCTGGTCTCCCATGGGGTGCAGGGTCCAAGCACTTGGGCCATCCTCCACTGCACTCCCGGGCCACAGCAGAGAGCTCGACTGGAAGAGGGGCAACCGGGACAGAATCCGGCGCCCCGACCGGGACTAGAACCTGGTGTGCCGGCGCTGCAGGTGGAGGATTAGCCTATTGAGCCACGGTGCCGGCCACGTTATTTTAAAAAGAACTTTGCACACAAGAATAATACGCATATTGTAGAAAAGCATAAAGCAGAAGTAAGTAAAACAGTAAGACTGAAACTGCAAACGTCCTTGGCTCGCAGACGTGGGATCCTTCTCTTTGTCTACACAGAGTGTGCTATTTATAATAAAGTGGGATGATGGACATTTTTATTCTTAAAAGGTGTGAAACTTCTAACATAAAAATCTTCATTCTTCTCTATGAGATGCACATTCCAGAATTGTGCTCTGCACCTTTGCCTGTGTGTGTGTGCGCGCGCGCGTGAACACTAGTGCTGGGCTGTCAGTGTGCATAGACACGATTCCTGTGAAGACAGCATTGCAGCGGCCTGTGTGGGAGCCGCCCGGCGGGGCCTTTCTCACTGCTTGGATTACACTCGAAGCGTTTAGCACCTTTTCAGCGCCTGGTTGTGTCGGACAAGTGGGTCGGCCAGTGGACAGATTGTGTCAAGGGCCGCTGGCCCTCTGCAGCCCACACCTCAATTCTGCTGACTCAACCAGCAAGGGCCGCGCTGGAGCGGAATGCAGGCGGCTCCGCGCTCGGCTCCACGGTGGAGGGGAAGGTTGTGAGCCGCTGCCGCCACTCCGCCGGCCGCTGCCTGGGCTGCCTGCACCTCTACCTCGCCAAGCCTGTCTGAGGTTCAGTGCCTTCAGTCCCACGCCTGGTACAAAGTCTTTGCTGACAGTGGACGGCTAGTACCTTTTGTAATTAGGCAAAAGCCAAAAGCACCGGCGCTCCCCGAGCACTGGGAGACCTGGCAGTGTCAGGTGCCCGCTTTTCCTCCCGCTTTTCCGCCCGGATGAGTGAGTGCGAGCCGCTCAGCAGCTCTGCGCAGCCGCCCACGAGGGCGGCACCAAGGGAACGCAGCACATTCCCCTTTTACAGGTCGAAGAGCAGGAAAGGCGGGGAGAGGCCCGTGCAGCCCTGGCACCAGCTGCTCCACGGGAGCGTCCCTTCTGCTTCGGTGCTGACGCACAGCCACGCAGGGCACGTGGCAGCCATTCTGCTGTCTCCCCCATCATTTCACTGTGTACTCAGTACCACACATTGGGCTCATTCCACAGACGTCAACACTGTTCCACCGAGATGCCAGACGTCATTTCTTCTTTGGTTTTAAAAAAGGAAAAGTTCTTTCCAAATTGGATGAATGAAAAGTTAGTATTTTTAAAAATATGTATTTATTTATTTGAAAGGCCGAACGACAGAGAGGGAGGGACAGATCAGTGTGTTCTCACACACCCGAGAGTAGTGAGGGAGTTAGAGAGCACTGCAGTGGAAGCACAGAAGAGTGCCTGTGGCAATCAGCTGTTGCCATGACGCGCAGCCTTTGCCTGGGCCGATCAATTGATCATGTGTAAGACTGCCTTATGGGAAATTTCTGTCTCTACTGGGAGAAAAGGAAACGCTGAATGGTCAGTGGTCCGAGTCTCACCAGCTGATGGGCGAGGGCCAGCCAGTGGCCTGGAAGAGCAAGATGCAACCACAGCACACACGGAACAGAGGTCCGTCGTCAGAATTCAGCTGGTGGGAAAACGGGCTATTTTCCTGAGTTTCCTCCAAGGCTGAGTAAAATTTCCCAGACTCTAAGATGCGTGTAATGAAAGAGATAGAATATCCTTGCAATGAGGCCAATGCAGTACATTGCATGTAGGTATGGGGTCACCAGAGGCGGCAACCATTCAAACTGGTGTGTTTGGGTGTGTGTGCGTCCATACACACATTTTAAATCAAAACAGCATGCCAGTCTTTCGAAAATCAGCAGCATGTGTCAAGGAACGCGTGACTGCTGAGTCAGGGGAGGCTAAATGAGATCCCAGCATGCCCTTGGGACGTGGGCACACAGCTCCCCCGCCCCTCTGAAGCTCTGGAAGGCTGGTAGACAGGGGCCTCCTGAGATCTCGCCCAGGCATCTGACATCTGATGGGGCTCCTAGCCACTGCTTCTCGTTAAGAACACACTTGATGTTGCCTAAGCTGTTTCTTACCGTGGGTATGCAGCTATTGGAATTACAGTGGAAACTCTTCTGTCTCAGAACACATGTTGGAGGACTCCATTTAGGTAGAAGTGAATCTGTGGGGGCAGAATGCAGTGGAGTGGCAGCCAGGGGCTGGGGCCTTGCTGGGGAGGGAGGCAGATGCTCTGATGCTGGACTGTGGGGGTCGCACAGCTCCCTAAATATGTTCCAGCCACGGCATCGTACACTTTAAATGGATGACTTCTATGGTATGTAATTTATATCTCAATAAAGATGCAAAAGGCCGTCCTCCTCTCCAACATCTGCGGGGCTCTGATTTGCCCTGATGTCATTATTTACTTTAGCGCGCAGTCAATGCGCTTTGTATTTGATCTAATCTCCATGATGGCTTGTTTGTTTACAGCTGAGCAAGTTTACATGAGGCAAAATTAAATTTTCCTATTAATTGTGCACAAGGACATACAGCTGCATTAGCAGTTTCCTTTGTGTCAGAATGCAAAAATGCTTCTCCTGGCTTCATGGTTTTTAAAAAAAAAACTAAAAGGTTTGGTATTTTGTTTTTAGATAGTTCCCCACAGAAGGCGCAGTGTTTACTTAGGCCAGATGCTGCGTGCTGCGATGTGACTGCGAAGGGGTGCTGTCCGTGTCGGTGCAGCCCTGAGAGCTACTGCGCGTCAGAGCCCAGGCTGCACTGCGGCCTGCTTCAGTACCCTCAGCTGTGCCCGGGAACCTCTTCTCCCCCGGCGCAGAGCTCCGGGTGGGACACAGCCATCCCGCCTTTGCTGGGGTCCAGAGTCTCCTGGGTCCAGAGCGGCGGGCGGGACGAGCCTGACTCCACTCCTGTCTCCCTGGCGGCCTCGGATGCCAGTCACAGGTCAAGGTGGGCTTTCCCAAGAGGAAGTCTGGAAACCCGGACCCCGCTCCAAATCCTGCGGGGGCTGCTGCGCGCGGTTCCGCCCTCTCTCCCTGGACGCCCCCAGCCCCTGAGCCCCCGCACGGGCCGGGCTCCGTCCGCCCAGTCAGCGCCTCTCCGACCACCACACGCCCAGGCGAGAGTGGCTGCGGGCGTGCGGGGCCCTCGGGCGCTGCCCCAGACTCGGCGCGTCCACTCTTCTCGGTGGCTGCGGAAATCGCGACTCCAGCCCCTCACTGCTTCGGGGCCTCTCCCTTAGACACCCCTTCCTGCCCCCTTCGTAGGGCGCCGCGCCCTGAGGTCCCGTGGGCGTAGGGGTGCGCGTGGCCTCACCACGGGGCACAGCCGTCTCCCCACAGTGCGGGCACATCGGAGTTCGGGGCGCTCTCTGCCCGCTCTGGTGACGCCTGTGCAGGCCGGCCCGCGGGACGCGCCATGGACACGTGTTGGCGGGAAGCGGGCGACGCCGGCTGTCCGCTCCCAGACTCCCTCGCGGCGGCACGGGCCGGCCCGCGGGACGCTCCCAGGCTCCCCCGCGGCGGCACAGGCCCGCGGGACGCTCCCAGACTCCCCCGCGGCGGCACAGGCCGGTCCCCGGGACGCTCCCAGACTCCCCCGCGGCGGCACGGGCCGGCCCGCGGGACGCTCCCAGGCTCCCCCGCGGCGGCACGGGCCGGCCCACGGGATGCTCCCAGACTCCCCCGCGGCGGCACAGGCCAGCCCGAGGGACGCTCCCAGACTCCCCCGCGGCGGCACAGGCCGGCCCGCGGGACGCTCCCAGACTCCCCCGCGGCGGCACAGGCCGGCCCACGGGATGCTCCCAGACTCCCCCGCGGCGGCACAGGCCCGCGGGACGCTCCCAGACTCCCCCGCGCGCTGGCTGCGATGCGGCGGGCGCTGCTGCTGCTTCGCCGGGCGTCTCCCGCGTGAGCGGACAGGATGGCTTCCAGGGTGAGTGGGAGACCTGTGATCTTTCTCCGCTGGAGAAAGCCAGACGCTCAACAGTCTCCCCTCTGGGCTGCTGCCCTTGGAGTGTCCAGAGGTGTGTGGTGCGTTTGTGGCCCTCGAATCCGTCCGCAGACCCCGGGCACCCACCCCTGCCTCTGAACAACGTGCGTCCCCGCAGACGCACGGCCGGTGTCCAGCGGCCCGCGGCCCTGCTGGACCCGAGAACAGCTGGCCGGCGTGCGTGCCCCGCCCCCGTGCCCTTCGTTAGGAGAGAGCTGGCAATTCGGATTTTCCCGGACATGTTGAATTGCTTCCTGAGAGCAGACCGCACAGATGCGCAGCAGTATTGTAACGTCTTTGGCTTTTTAAAACGAACAACGCCACTGTACTGCGAAGTTTTGACGAACAATACACAGCAGACAATACGGCAGATTGACTTTCAGCTGTATTTAAGGACGTGAAACCGTCAGGAAGTCCGGGGAGCCAACATCTCCTGGTATTTGGGAGTTCATGATGGGGCGGCGCTGTGGTGTAGTGTGCTCAACCTCTGCCTCTGGTGCCAGCAGCCCCATATGGCTGCTGGTTCGAGTCCCGGCTGCTCCACTCCCCATCCAGCTCTCTGCTATGGCCTGGGAAAGCAGTGGAAGATGGCCCAAGTCCTTGCCCCCTGCACCCACATGGGAGACCTGGAAGAGGCTCCTGGCTTCGAATCAGCACAGCTGCAGCCATTTCGTCCATTTGGGGAGTGAAGCAGTGGATGGAAGACCTCTCTCTCTAACTATACCTCTCAAATAAATAAAATCTTTAAAAAAAAAAAAAAGTTCATGCTGTGCAGTGGGATGCCTGAGCGTCACTCACTCTGTCCGCTCCCCAGCTCTAGGATATTTTTTTTTAATTGAATATTTTATGAACAAAGAGCCAGCATGATTTTCCATGATGATGGCATCTTGGTCAGTCCCTCCGAGGGAAACCAGGCCGTCCAACATGACAGAACCGAGGTCCTCCATGCACCGACAGACGCTGGTGCTGCATGTGAGGCCGTGTTTCCGGAGCAGACCGCGTGAGTCTGAGCAGACACAGTGAGAGTAGGGACCTGGCTGACTTCCACGGCGACTCCAGGAGAGCCGTGGTGATCCATGGTGCTCTCGGGAGCGCAGCAAGGCTGAAGGCAGCTTTAAATGCCGAGTGTTCATCTCCTCGCCTGAAGAAGGGGTGGTGACGGTACTGACTTCACAAGGTGTGTGGGAGAGAGACACAGCCTGCGCGGAGCTCAGAGCAGACACCACCCTGTCGTGATGCCTGGCTCCCTCGGCATGGGCATTGGAATATCAGGGCCCTGTCTCACAGCAGGGCTAACCTACACGCAACGACAGACCAGAGGCCATCCTGGTCACTGGGCTGGAGGCCCTGCGACCCTCAGAGCGCCACTGTCGTGAGAACACGCACACGCCCTCTCACCCTTGTCCCTGTGTGTGTATTACGACCTGGAGTGAGCTGTTCACGGCTGCTGGGAGCTCCAGGCAAGGGGGGTGGGTGAGCGCCCTCCTAACAACAGCAGATCTCAAAATAAAAAATCCTCATTAGAGAATATTAATACTCTTGGATTAAGAAAAACAAAAGGAGAAATTGCCTGGAATAAACGCAGATCACCCTTTGATTCTGTCCACTGAGACGTACAAATGATTGCTCCATTAAGCAGAAGCTGCGTGGCTAGGAAGAGGGGTTCCAGCCTGGCCGGGCCCTTCCAGGGAAGCCACGCGCACCAAAGCTGGGAAAGGGTGGGCCCGACGGGGCCGACTCCAAACCAGTCTGCAACATCACATAGGCACGGAAGATCCACTGCTAACAGCTCTCTCCTTCCCAAGAGAAAAGAAAGGATGGTGTCAAAAGATCACGTATGCAGAATAACACTACAGACCTGGGGAAAGTTGGATTCATGTCTAGTTGCAAGAGGCCTTACAATTTAAAGTGACAACAAAGAACCAAATCCTGCCATTTGCAGGGGAATGGGTGGACTTGGAGGACAGTCTGTTGAGTGACAGCCAGACAGAAAGACAAATCCTGCCTGTTCTCCCTTGCACAGGGGAGCGCAGGGTGAACAGAGGGTTGACTGCCACAGGCTGTGGGGGTGGCAGAGATAAAATGAGTTCAGGGAAAAGCGGGGGAAGCCTGGTGAGAGACTGAATCGGGATTTAATGGCAGAGATGCACCGAGGGCTACACAGGAACTCGGGTGCTACTGCCTCTCAAGGTCTGTCTTGTGAATTTAAAATCAATACTAAAAAACAACAATAATTAAACGTGGACATTCTAACACATGCTTGCTAGGACTGAGTCGCCCCACGTGGGCCTGGCTGCACTGTCCAAGGTTTGAATCCCAGCTTCTGTCCCCCAAAGGCGGCACAGCTCTTCCGGAGCCTGCTGGGTCACTGCTGCTCTGCTCTCCCACCTCACTGGTGCGAGCCGCGTGAGCGTATTTCTAACTCCGTGAGTGCAGTCAGCTCCCAGGGCCCACAGGGTGGGCGCATCCTGCTCCCCATCGCCCGTGCCGCAAAGGACCCCGCAGGAGCCGTTAACGTTAGCATGACTGTCGCCGGGGCGTCATGGAGTGCGCATCCCTTCGCATCTGCTGTGTAGAATATGATTCTCTCCAGCATGTCTCCTCTGTGCTGTTACAGCCACATCTGACCGTGTTAGGTTTCCTGGGCTGTCAGATGTAATTTGGTCAACCTGAGAGAAACATGAAAGCCCCACGCATTCTCTCACGCGCTGTCGTGGCCTTCCTCCTTCTCGGCATTTCGAGATCCCTTCTCTTGTGCTCGCTTCGGCAGCACGTATACGAAAAACTGGAACAATACAGAGAGATTAGCACAGCCCCTGTGCCCAGGATGACACACAAATTCGGGAACTGTTCCATATTTTACGGTTAAGGAACTTTTTTTTTCTTCATACTATTTGTTGAACTCTTTACTTAGTGTAGGGTTAATAATGTGTATAAAGCTGATTGAAAATAGATCTTAGTAAAAAATGAGTTGGAATAGGAGTGGGAGGGAGGGAAGGATGGGGAATCGCTGTGTCCTGAAGTTGTGTGTGTGAAATGTATGAAGTTGGTGTACCTTCAATAAAACATTTCTAGAAATCTGTCTCTGTTCCCCTCCTGGGAGGACTGCGCCAAGCCCTCCCCTCGCAGCACGGGGGCCGGCAGCTGGCTCGAGCTCCCTGTGGGCCTGAGGGCCACTTCTGCGACGCCGTGTTCTCTCGGCGCCTGGAAAATATCCTGCCGCTTTCTGCAGCCTGCGTGGGTTTGGCTGGCACCTGTTGTTGTTTCCCCTGCAGGTAAGGGGTCATTTTTCTTCTCTGTCTTTGCTTCTCAGGAGTTTAATTATGACATGGCTTGGTAGGGATCTGAGTTTATCCTATTTGGGATTTGTTTAACTTCTTGACTCTATCAGGTGTCTCTTGCTAAATTTGTTAAGTTTTCAGCTGTTATTTCTTTGAGTGTTTCTATAGCCTCTTCCTCTTTCTCCTCTCCTGGTAAACATTGGGTCTTTGGTTACACTTCCGCAGGTCTCTGGGGCTCCTTTTTTTAGTGAATGTTTCTGTTTCCTCTCTGTTTTTCAGATTTGGTAATTTCTATTTTCCATTTCCAGCGTGCTGATTTATTATTCTGTGTCATCCATTCCTCCACTGAGACCATTGACTGAGCTCTTTATTTTGATTTTCATAGTTTTCAATTTTAAGCTTTCCATTTGGTTCTTCATTATATCTTCTATTTCCATTACTTCATTTGTTTCAAGCATATTTGTAATCACCCATTAAAGCATTTTTGATTTTTGTCACGGATGCTTTAAAATCTTTTTTAAAAAAGATTATTTATGTGAAAGGCAGAGTTACAGAGAGAGAGGGAGAGGCAGAGAGAAAGAGAGAGAGAGAGAATCTCCCATCCTGTGGCTCACTCCCTAAATGGCGCAATGACCAGGGCTGGGCCAGGACAAAGTCAGGAGCCAGAAGCTCCATCCTGGTCTCACGTGTGGGTCGCGGGGGCCCAACTGTGTGGACCATCTTCCGCAGCTTTGCCAGGTGCACTCGGATGCTTTAAAATCTGGGTCAGGTGATTCCGTGAACTTTTTCATCTTGGGGTTGACACCTCCTGGAGTCCTTTTCTATGGTTTGAGAGCTTCCTGGTTCTCGGTGTGACTCATGATTTGGATTGAAACCATGAGACCCTGGGTCTTACTAGAACTGACCAGCACGGCTGCGGCAGCAGTGTGGCCGTAGACGTCCAGGTCCTTCACCTGGCCTCCGTGGACCTCTGAGACTGGGCTGGGAGGAGGACCTGTCTCCGGCACTGCTGGGTAGCTGTGGGGGTCCCGGCTTCCTTCATGGCCACAGCAGATGCTACTGCAGGAATGGCCACATTGCCACTGGGGGACGATGGCTGTCCTGAGTGCCCCACTGGGGGCGACCTGCTGCCGAGGGCCTCAATGAGAGCAGCTGCCGGGGTGGGAGGGGCGGGGACGCCACTCTGTGGGGAGTGGCTAAAGCGGGTGGTGACTGAGAACATCCAGTGTGCTGCCGCCCCTCTGCTGTGGGTGGGCTGGGGAGGGGGGCAAGCGCTCAATGACTCGCTCTGGGGACACCCAGGTGCCGGCGTCCCAGCTGGTCTGGCTGTCTTCTCCTGGCCTTGCAGAGTGCCCGTGTTTGTCTCCTGTGGGACAGCCAGGGCTGCAGCTGTGCTGAGCAGGACGGAGGGGGCAAGTGTGTCTCCTCATTGCCCTGGGGGCAGAGTCCTGGCGGGCGCTGTTGGCATCATCCCCCACAGGGCCGAGTTCCCGGTCTGTCCTGGGGACCTCCGCTGGCCAGCACGGGCGGGTACGTGACCACTCTCAACCCGCTGCTCTGCAACCTGACCTTGTCATAAGTGAGCCGTGTGCTGGCCTCGGTGCTCCATTGTCCCACTGGGACGGCGCCGTCCTCACCAGCTTCACGCTGTGTCTTGATATTCAGCGACACGCAGCATCCACCTCGGACGTTCTTCACGACTGTCTTGCTGGTCTTGACTGCGCTTCCCTGTGGGCTCTGTGTACAAGCACGGATGCTCACACACGTTCCTGGCATCTTTGCATGCATGTGTGCATGTATTCATGTGCTCATATGTGTTGATATTTACATGTGTGTATATGTTTATATATATAGTCAGGTGTAGATGTGTGTAGATGTTATATGTGAGTGTGTGTTTATATAGCATCTGTAAGTCTAGTGTATGTATCTTTAGCTATGTGTGATGCAGGTATGTCTGTGTGCACAGATAGGTTTTATCTGTGAATGTGGTTATACATATATATATATATATATATACACTCTAAATTTCTTAAGGAAATATGTTGATCTACTCTAGGACAGCTCTGTGCTTTTGCTTCTGCGATCTGAGGTGACAGAGTTGCACTGTACAAGGTATACGCTGTGGGGTCACCTTGCTGGAGGCAGCTCCCCTCCTCTGCACTGCCTGCCCCTCGTTCCAGGGGCTCTGCCTCCTGCCACGGATCCTGAGGGGATCCCTGTGGCCACAGCCTTGCAGGCCACTGGCTGACCCGGCACTGGCCTTTACGGTGTTTCCTGCCAAACACTGCTCATTTCACATGAACAGAAAGCAGCACGATTTGCAGATAACCCCGATGGGAAGCGTGGCACCTGAATTAAAAGCAGCTCTGTTTTCATAGTGGCCTCGGAGCAAGGGGGAGACAGGCAGCTGCGATGTCAGCAGAACTGCTCTGGGAAAACAGGGGGATCACGCTGGACAACGACTTGTGCCCTGGTCCACAGTCGCCTTCAGTGAGAACTTGGTGCGGTTAGCGACCTCGCGGAGCTGAACCCCCTGGAGGTGACACCAGCAGCGTACGGGTGTACAGAGCCCCGTCTGCTTTCTCCAGAGCTCGCAGGCCCCCCGGCTCTGCCCCTGTCTTTGGTCATGAGAGGAATGTTGCTAAGCGAATGGCCCTCTTCTTAAACTTGTTGAAGCCGGCCAGGAACTAGCAGGCATCGGCCGTTTTTGCTCAGATCTCTCCCATGTCAGTTCCCTTGCAAAGACAGTCTTCCTCTGTCTGCGTCCCTGTGTTAGAATCCTGCTGCCTGCTGGCCTCGGCACACCAGGCTGCCCTGCTGTTGGGGGCTCTGGGAGGAGACCCGGGGGCTGGGACTGAGCCTCCTCCACCTGCACGCACAGCGGGAGTCGAGTTTTATTCGGAAGTTGACTTAACGTACCCACAGTGCCTCCTGCAGACACGTATCACTTAACGAAACCACAGTGCCTCCGCAGACATGTATCTATTGGTAAAAACGGTTCCATGCTGAATGATTAAGTCAGTGGGACTGTGACAACGGTCACTGTGCTGGGTGGGAGATTGGGACGAGAGGTAACTTCGTGTGGCAGAAACGTGACACAAACGTGCCCTCGTTGTCACAGCTGCCTTACGGCTTGCGGCAGCTCTGAGGGGCCTTGGGGTCCTCCCAGTGGGCAGGAGTCAAGTGGGAGCTGGGTGGGCAGGAGGGAGCCGCGCAGCCCCTCCCACTCCACGCACGGCGGCCCCAGGGCAGGGTGTCCCTGTGGGAGGTGGATTTGGCTAGCCCAGCTGGGTTCTCTTTCGATCTCTGCGATCACCACAGCTCACCAGGAGCGCGTCCTTGGGGATGTTCCCTCACTCCGGGAGGGAGGGTGGTGGCGTGGGGAATGCTCCAGGCTTCGCTGCTTTCCTCATGAAGCAGATGGGTTCCATCCACCTGGAGGGAATCGCCCCCAGCGTCGTCCAGCGCGGCGGGTCTCCCCCCACAGTCGTCCAGCGCGGCGGGTCGCCCCCAGTGTCGTCCAGCGCGGCGGGTCGCCCCCAGTGTCGTCCAGCGCGGCGGGTCTCCCCCACAGTCGTCCAGCGCGGCGGGTCGCCCCCAGTGTCGTCCAGCGCGGCGGGTCGCCCCCAGTGTCGTCCAGCGCGGCGGGTCTCCCCCAGTGTCGTCCAGCGTGGCGGGTCTCCCCCAGTGTCGTCCAGCGCGGCGGGTTCAGCAGTGACGATCAGGGGCGACTCCAGTGCCGTTATGGCAGCTGCGGCCGTCTTCCACAGGGTTCAGGGGTGGCATTGTTTTTGGTTTACTTTCCACGTCCGTCTCACCAGGGAAGGGTTGGGCCCTGCACCTTATTCAGGGTGTTGGATGGAAGGCCTTGTCTTTGCAGCCAGTAGGAGTGAGAGTTGATTTTCTACAAAACTAAATACCTGACAACATTAGAAATGCATTCCTCCTCCCCCGCTGAACGAGCTGTGCCTGTGTGGAGGAGGGCATTGTGCATGGGGGCTGCTGGCTCCCATGGGCCGTGGGCTCCCTTCGCACTCACCCTCTGCTCAAGAAGGTGGCCATGGCAGGGGGCGTGGCAGGTGGAGACAGCGCCTCCCTCAGGGCAGTGGGCACCCTGCGGCCAGCCGTCCTCCTCTCTGGGGCCAGGCAGGCTGGCTCACTGATCGCTGTCCCTAAGCTCAGGGCTCCTCCCCTGCCACGTGACCGTGACCTGGCCACTCCTGTCCCTGCTCTTCCATGTGACAGTGCCCTGCTCTGTCCTGTCCCTGCCCTGCCATGGACAGTGCCCTGCTCTGTCCTGTCCCTGCCCTGCCATGGACAGTGCCCTGGCCACACCTGGGCCTCTTGCACAGCCCTGTTGGAACTGGTGTAAAATGCTGAGACTCAGGCTACCTTCAGTCGATGCCAGTAGCAGACTGCTTTGTCTGTGACCCGAGTCTCCCATCTTCGCCAGCATCCACGAACCTGCATGGGCCAACCTGTCAGCATGGGCCACGGCAGGGATCCTACTGTGTCCCAGACACTAGCAAGACTCCCCGACGTCATTGCCAAGACAGTAACAGTAGACTGGCAGTCACTGCTCCTCCTGCACCCAGGGGAAAACCAACGAGGAGGACTGGGTGGCCCCGAAGGGCCGCCTGGGGACAGGGAGAGCTGACTGCCCTGACTGCTCAGCACTGGGCATCCTGGGCAGGGGCGCCTGTTCCATGGGGTGGTTGGGGACAGAAGCACTAACGAGAGAGGGTCAAGCACAGTGGGGCCGTCAGAGAGACGAGGTGTGTCTGTGTCAGGCTCAGCTACTCACAACCTCAGGACAGCAGCGCTGCAAGAGGCTCTGGACCTGCCTGGGGTGCCCGGCCCAGGGGCCTCTGCGGGTCCTAAGCCAGGAAGGGCCAGAGGCCCCGCCTTGCTGCTGCACAGCATCGGCCCGGTCAGCGCCCTGCAGGCCAGTCTCGTCCTGGTTTCCCGGGGCTGTCGTGTGCTGTGGGTGGGAGCTGCAATGCTGAAGGGAGGGAGGGCCTCCCTGGGAGCTCAGGTTCAGGTTCGTTTTGGTATCACAGGCGCTTCTTCCATTGCTGCCTATGAAGTCAGTGTGCAGGTAGAACAATGAACCCAGGCATGAGGGGAACAGTGGGCTTTCTAGCCCCAGCTACACCCAGGAGAGGTGGGGTGAGGGTGGGGGATCGCGAGCAGGCGGACGTCCACAGCGCGGGGAGCTCTCAGAGGGAGCCCCAGCGAGAAGGCTGCGTGGCCCGTGCACTGGGTGTGTGTGGGTCACGGGTGCGGCTGTGGAACTTGAGAGCACCTGGGCACCGTGTCGCAGGCCCCCCGGCTGCTACAGCCACGGGCCCGGGGCTGGGCAAGCACAACCAGTGAGGTCCTTCTCCCGGTTCCAGAGGTCACAAGGCCGAGGCGCTCGCAGGCCCCGCGTCCGCTGGGGCCTTCCTCGTGGCGCCTTCTTCCCGTGTGCTCACCTGGCAGAAGGGCGAGTGGGCACCACAGGCCTCTTCCACGTGTGCACAGGCCCCTCGGTGAGGCGCCCCAGCTGGCTCCATCACAGTGGGACCCAGCTTTCGGGAGACACAAATGCTCAGACCGGCACGCAGCCTCAAGGATTCGTGGGGCGGCCGTGCCCAGCTCCACGTGGAGGCGGCCACGCAGGGACATGGGCCCAGGGTGGCACAGGAGCTAGGGGTCTAGGTCTAGGGGTGACAAACCACAGCCAACCTAAGTCCAAAGAACAACTGACAAAGGCGCTTGTGTGCCTGCCAGCCATCAGTCCCAGCTCTGCCCCAGAGGTCAACGCTGGAGCTGCCCTTCTCGGCACAGATCTGCAACCTGCCTTGTTGCGCTCGGGGCCCTGGGTAGCTGCCCACCGGGGATGCCCTGTGAGCTTGGCCAGCAGACAGACAGCATGGGAGGAGGAGAGGCTGGGGACGCGTTTCCTCAGCCACTCTGCCAGGTGTGGTCTGGGCACTGTCCACGTCCACGGCTCCTGCTACAGCTCTCCTGGGCTCCACGGAAGCTGGCCACTGCCCTGCTCGGACTATGAACACAGTCCCATCTCTGAGACTCCTCCAGAGTTCCGTCTGCTGCCCACCAGGACCTGGGCAGAGATGTGGCCATCTGTGTTCACCATAAGGCAGAAGTGCTAACCTCTGGGTCTTGCAGATGTGAGAATGAGCAGGGGCCCTAAACCCAGTGCCTGGTGATGACAAGATGAGAGGGGGGCACACAGACACACCAGGGAGCAGAGGGTCTGGGGAAGATGCAGGCAGGAGTGGGAGGGGTCAGCCACAAGCCGGCCAACACCTAGGGAGCTACCGGAGGCAAGGGAGGGTCCTCACAGAGCCTCGAGGGGGCGTGGCCTGGAGGTCCCTTGGTCTCGAACTTCTGGCCTCTGGGTGCTGCTGCCTCAGTCCCCAGAGTGTGGGGTTTTGCGACCCAGTCCCAGGGTGCTCGCACAGGCCAGTCTGAGCGTGGCCCGTGAATGGAGCACACGGTGGTGACTCAGAGCAGGATTCTGCCCACCCACCTGTCCGCGTGTGCCTCGCCTGGGACAGCCAGACAGCACCGGCCTGGCCGAGTGGGGTTCCAGGTACGGCTCTGTGAACACGCAGCTGCAATGCTGTCTCTGGGGACTGCGGGTGCCGTTTGCTCAGGCTCCGCGACGTCCTGCAGCAGAGAAGCAGCACGGTGCTCGTCTTCCAGGCCGTCCTGGGTCACTGGGTCCCCGCCAGAGGTCCTGCACATGGCCGTGATTCCCCCAGCACCACACACTTGCTTTTTCAAAGACTTAATTATCTGAAAGGCAGGGTTATGGGGGCGGGGTTGGGGAGAGAGCGAGCCAGGAGCAAGCTATCTTCCATCCTCTGGTTTACTCCCCAAATGGCTGCAATGGCTGGGGCTGGGCCAGACCCAAGCTAGAAGCCTGGAACTCCACCTGGCTCTCCCATGTGGTTCAGAGGCCCACGTACTTGGACCATCTTCCGCTGCTTTCCCAGGCTCCTCAGCAGGGAGCAGTCAGGATGCGGACTAGTGTTCACGCGGGATGCTGGGGTTCCAGGTGGCAGCTCCCACCCACTGCTCCACCACGCCGTAAATAGACACCAACCACACTTATGTGGGGTGCAGCCATTTCAGCATGAGGGGTTTTTACACGAGGGCTGAAAAAGACAAAAGCAGACGAGGCCAATATTGAAATTCAGAGTTGAGAGAAGGATTGCTTTGGGACTACAATTCTGATGCTCTTTCCCTAGGATTCAAGGGCCATCTGATCTAATCCAATGTCAGCTGAGCCCTGTCTGGGGGAGGAGGGCAGGTGCAGCCCTGGTGTGGACTAGATCCAGGCT
Organism: Sylvilagus bachmani; assembly: GCA_015711505.1. NCBI lineage: Eukaryota > Metazoa > Chordata > Mammalia > Lagomorpha > Leporidae > Sylvilagus > Sylvilagus bachmani. The sequence goes on along the minus strand of CM027389.1, from coordinate 110,493,436 downwards.
TCCCCGAGGCAGGGAGGCCCTGTGCGAAAGCACCCGGGGAAGGTCCTCCCCACACAGCGTGGCCGGTGCCAGCGGCATCCGCAGCCTCCTTGAGAGTGAGAGACCCTGAGATGCACTTTTCTTGGGCAGCCAGAGACCCCATGACTCCAAACAACTGGAAAAGCAGCAGCTGGGGGAGTCACACAGCTGGCACGGTGCTTCCACAGCAAGTCTGCGTTCCCCTTCAGTATTCATGGAGTAGGGAGGCAGCTCACCGACGTCTACTCCTTTAGTTGTTTTGAGCCCTGGGAGGTCAATATGGCTGCTTCATGTATTTGGTAAGCACAAGACATATCTGTGAATGCAAATACCATTACATTTAAAAAAAGATTTATTTTATTTAGAAGTCAGAATTACAAAGGGGGAGAGACAGAGAGAGATCTCCCATTCACTGGTCCACTCTCCAGATGGCTGCAACTGCCAGGGCTGGGTCAGGCTGAAGTCAGGAGCCAGGAGCTTCATCCAGGTCCCCCATGTGGGTGCAGGGGCCAAGCCCTTGCGGCATCCTCCGCTGCTTTCCCCGGCCATTAGCAGGGAGCTCGATGGGAAGTGGAGCAGCTGGAACTCGACCTGGCGCCCACACGGGATGTGGCATTGCAAGCGGAGGCCAGCCCCACGTCGTCATCGACCCAACCTCTTACGTTGCAGTCGTTAATACTTTCAACGTTCTTGCATCTGTATGTTTTGAAAAGTCATCCTTTTATGAAGAAATCAATGTGATGCCATTTCTGAAGTGGCTGCAGGTGTGGTCCTGCCACCAGCCACCCCAGGAGAGCGCCGGATGCTTGTCCTGGTGCCTCTGTGAGCCAAGGCCAGGGCAGAAATCCATCCTCTCGGTGGCCTCAGAGACGCATCCCTCCTGTTGCAGGGTCCAGGGTGCAGCGTCACTCCTGCGGGGCTGGGAGCCTGGGCAGTGTCACTGTCACCGCCTGAGGGGACCACAGTAGTTGCCATCAGGGTTCCATCAGAATTGTTCCTTGGGGAGGGGTTTTGTCCTGCTGCTGTTTCTGCTCTTCAGAGCACTCCTGAAGGCATCAGCCATGCAAACCTTCGCAAAGCCCCTCACGTGATTTTCTGCCCATGCTGCTGAGAGAGGCATTTCACTGGCTGTGCAGGTGGGCCCTCCTCCTGGGTGGATTCTCAGTGCACGGAGAGAGTGCACGCGCCTCCCGCCTGCCCCTCCCAGGAGGTCAGGCCTCTCCTGGGTCCTCAAAGTACGAACTTGCCCAGGAGCTCCGGTCTGCAGCCCTGCCGTGCGTGCTAAGGCAATTGCTCGATGTTGGGTCTTAAACTTTGGAGTTTTCTAGAACGTGCCCCCTTCCTTCAGGCCCCGTTTTAGAAGTCACAGCTGTCCTTTCTCAGGCAGGACACGGTCCTCCCAGCTGCGGGCTGGGCGAGACCTGCAACAGTAAGACCCCGACGGTTTTCACCTATTTGGAGCTTACACTCTGACAGGCTGCTGCAAATAACATCACTCTCCTCCACTTTAGCCTTCTTAAAATCTGGGATTGTTTCTGAATCTTGCGCTGCCTCTGGCTGGACAGAGCACCATGCCTTTGTATTTCTCTGGTATAGCTACTCCAACTCTTTAAATTCCCTGTGTCAATTACAGATCACTTCAAAAAGTCAAGAAGGATTCCACTGCTCACTCGTCCATGTCTCACCTCAGAAGTGACTGATTGCATCATCTCGCTGCCAAGGAGCTTAAGGCCTTTCTCCACGTATATTCATAACCCAGCTAACGTGAAAGCCTCTGCCATTATTTCAACAATGCGTGCATTCAGTGAATGACTCTGTAGTTGAAAATCTCATTACATTGATGTTAATATATTTCAATCCAAATGAGAATGACTCCTCTTCATACCTTATAAAGCTTCTATCTCAAGAGTTGCAAAATGTTTTCATTAGTGCACAACCGATTCTAATATCAAGGAATACAGGTTTTCCTCTAGACACAAACTCCAAGCACAATGCTAAAGAATGAGAGCTTATGAGTGGATGAAGCAAATAGTGATGAACATTTTTAAAAGGTGGAAAAATAACTAAGCAAATACTGGAGCAATAGATCACTCGAGAAGCGTCGTGCTGCTGTGGTTCTGCACGCCTGCTCTGGCCTCCGCCATGCAGTCCTCAGGGGAGGCTGTCCAGGACGGGCCGGTGTTGTGCCCACTTTACAGATGAGGAAATTGAGGCAGAAACGTTGGCTCGTTGGGGATTGCACAGCTCGTAAGTGATGGAGCCCAAATCTGCCTTTAGCTCCATGCCTGCAGCCTCTTAGCCCTTACTACACAAACTAGCGACTGCAACAAAACCACAGAGCCGAGGAAGCAAGTGAGAGGCAGCAGACTGTCCACACGAGTGCCCTGGATGGCACCCCGATGCACCTGCACGCGTGTGCGATGTGAAGGCACCCACAGCTCAACTTACCCTGCAGTCGGGATTTTCTGCTCACTTTCCTTTCATTAACATAAAAAAGCGACTTTAGAGCCACTAAATTGGTCCACAAATGGGTTCTGACCTATTCTGGGAAAGGAAGGAGTCCACAGCTTCAGTTTAAGAGAGGGAGGGGGGCATCTGTGCGCACTGCTTATTCCTAAGATGATCAGTTTCAGGGTAAATTATCCTAGCTTTAAAGTCATATGAAGAATGTCTGGATGAAGGACTCGATGGTAATCTGAGATTCCTGACATGTTAACAAAATACCTCTGTTACTAAAAACATGTCTTAGGAGCAAGTGTGGTGCGGTGCACTGAGCCTCCATTGGGACGCCTGCGTCCTGTATCACAGTGCCTGGGACTGAGCCCTGCTGTCTCCTGTTGCTGTGCACTCCGGGGGCAGCAGGTGGTGGTTCAAGTGCGTGGGTCCCTGCCATGCCCACGTGGGAGACACCGACTCAGTTCCTGCCTCCTGGCGTTGGCCTAGCCCAGCCCCAGCTGCTGTGGGCATTTTGGGACTGAACCAGAGGATCATAGAGCTCTCTGTTTCTGTGTCTCTGCCTTTCAAATAAAAATAAGCAGATACGCTTAATGTTTTCAAATTCTATTTGTATTTGAGAGGCAGAGCAACACACATACGGAGTAGGGAAGGGAGAGACAGAAGCAGATCTCCCACGGTGGGTTCACTCCCACAGTGGTCTCAGCGATCGGGCCTGGGCCAGGCCAAAGCCAGGAGCCAGGGCTCCACTGGGGTCTCCTCCACGGGTGGCAGGGATCCACGTCCCGAGTCATCATCTGAGGCCTCTCGGGAGACTGGGTCAGGACCAGAGCCAGGATTCAAATCCAGGGAATCTGATGTGGGCTGCGGGCGTCCCAGCCAGCACGCCAACCACTGAGCCAAACGCCTGCCCTGCCCCGGCCCGCCGCCGATTCTCACACGGCAACAAGTGAACGCAAGGCAAAAGTGCACAATTTGCAATTGATTATTCGTCAAGTTATTTGTGATCAACCTAGTTTTATAAATACTTACCTGTATTTCACTTAAGAACATTTCCAGGAGGAGAGAAAATATTTTACACACAGTTTCTGGAAAGGACTAACTAGTCTCCCATGACCTCCTTGGCAAGAAACTCGTGTTTCAGGGCAGTTAGCTCCTGCCCCCAGGCTGCCACACAGCGCCACCATGGAGGCACACACAGACCGGGCAGGACAGGTGGACAGCTGTGACAAGGGCGAGGGTCGCCTACACGACCCAAAGCATGCGATGGTTCACCCGAATGGCGGTCCACCCATATAATGGTCCATCAGTACAATGGTCCACCCGTGTGATGGTTCACCTGTGTGACAGTCTACCCATACGATGGTCCACCCATATGATGGTCCAGCTGTACGACAGTCCACCCGTACGATGGTCCACCACCAGCACCACCAGCAGCAGGCCTGGCTCCAGATCCACAATAGCTCCCAGCAATGAATTCGAGTTCAGATCCGATACAGACTAAAGCCTGAGAATCAAAGTCAAGATCCTGATAACCAAGAGTGATTTAAAAAATATAGAACACTTATTCAAAATTTTAGGTTTATATGAAAATGATCCAGGACACCTCCACAATTCAATGCGAGTGCCTAGACTTCATTTCTTGACAGCCGGTTTCCAGCGATGGTTACAAAGTATCTGGATCTTAGCTCTGAGCAGACCATCCAGGGCCTTGGGGATAGCACTCTATGATTCCAATGGAGGCCAGATGCAATGTAAGATTAATAAATGGAAACACACCATCTACTTGGGGCTGTTTCTCCATTCTAGGACCAAAGCCGCTACTGAAATTTCTGAGTTAATAATTTAGAAAATCTTAAATAGGGAGAGAATGGCTTGGACAAGCCTGGCTAACAGTTTTCAAAAACTCATTAGTCCTGTAAAATTTCAATTTATCCTCTCAAATTTGCAAGGCTTCCAGCGCATTTACCAGTAATACCCTTTTCTTTTCAAGTTGTCCTCACCTCCCTCTGCAGTTCCCCTACCGTTAGACCGGGCACAGAGATGTGACGCAGCTCGCCACTCCACTCCCTGCAGGAAGGGCAGCGGGAGGAAGGGACGGGGCGCAGGCAGTTCCCCCGCAGACGCGGCCAGCAGAGGCCCCCTTGGCCCACGTATCTAACGCTGCTGTGAGTGTGTCGCAGTGATTGCTCTTGTTCCATGCAGGGTGGGGCTGGCTCAGGAAGGGCGAGGCGAGGCCGCCCTGTGCATGCAGGACTCGCACTGGAGTTTAGCATCTCCCACGGACACGGCAACTGCCCGCAAGCTTGCACTGTCAGCACTTCCTAGGACCTCACGCGGCTCGACACTCAGCAGGCGCCTGGCCCAGCGGCAGCTGTGGGCCACACGGGTGTCCCTTCCGTGGAGAAACCAGAACGCACAGACCATGAGCAGACACAGGCCTGAAGCCAGCTGCAGGTGACACCCCGGACGCTGGTGCCGGGGTCTCCTGGAGCCAGAGCTGCTCCATGGCAGAGGCGAGGCTGTGGGGAGGCCACCTTGATTGGCATCTTCCGGTCCTGACTGACGGCACCTGTGTTGGGGCTGAGAGTGTGGGTCCCTGGCTCCACACCCACATTTTAGGGTTAATCCCCCTCAAAGACTCCAACATTCCCTGTACCGCTCGGAGGGCCGAGCCCACCTGACCCCTGGGTGTGCAGGTGCTTGAACCTGGGGGGCAGTGTGCAGGGCCCCGCGCCCTCATGCTCAGCTCGCCCTGCTAGGAATCACGAGGAAACTGACCAGCTGCTGTGCCTGGTGACCTCCAGCCCGTCACCGGGCTGCTGGAGAAGTGTGTCCAGGCTGCACCCCAGACCCCAGGGCTCTGCAGACGCCGTGGGAGACCTCAGCGAGGTGATACGGCACTGCTGAGGGGCACGCAGCCGCTGCGGCCATCCCTACAGGCCCAGCGAGGGGGTGCCCTGGGCCCTGTTCCCAAACCCCGATCTTCAGATGCACAGACCACGAGTCATGCCTGTGGCCACACAGTCCCACATGTAGGAAGGACACAGAATTCAAGCCCCAGACTGCTCACACAGCCGTGCTCCTCGGGGGCCGCTGTGGTGCCCACTACCGCTCTCCTCAGGGCGGGGTGGAGGCAGCGGTGGGGGGATTCTGCTGGCCAGGGACCAGCGAGACCTGCCCAGCACAGCAGGCAGGCACTGTGGAGGAGCTGCTGGTCCCCAAACCATCCCCCCGTCACTCCCCCCGGGGCTGCCCAGAGATCTTGGCCGAGTCTGCAGAGAGGAATTCTCAGACAGCCTTTACTGTGTGACTGAGATGGCGGGGTGGGGAGGCAGGGCTCCAGGCTCCGTGCCCTCCCCTCCTTTCCCGCGTGGAGCATGTGTGCGACACCTGGGACTGCCGCAGCCACCTGGGGTCACGAGGGAGCAGTGTGAGGACAAACCACCAAGTCTTCCCCAGCAGCCACGAGCTCTGGACTGCAGGTCACGTGAGACAATAAAACCCATTTAAGTGTTCAGGGGGGTTTCCGTGATCCACAGCCCAATGCCAACTTCCGTGCTAGAGCAAGAGCCTGGGGAAGGGGCCCCGGGGCGGTGGAGGCCGGGGGCGGTGCTGAAGACAAACTGTCAATCTTGAAGCAGTGCTCAAGGCTGCCTTCCCCTCCCCCGTGCCTGGCACTGCAGGGGCAGTCCCCGTGCAGGCCCAGTGAGACAGGGCCTGCGCTCCAACAGGCTCTTCAGATGGCTGCCGGCACCCGGGCTCCGCCCTTGGGCACCTGATCCCACCTGTTGGAGTGGCCGGCCGAGCCTCTGAGAGCGAATGTGCAGCTCCCCGGGCCAGTGTGGCTTAGCCAGGGCCCAGGGGGTTCCAATGCCATCCTGTAGGACAGGACACCCCGGCCCCTGTCACTTGGCTAAACGCAGCTTCTCTGAGGGAGGGTGCCCGGCTCATCTGTCTGCTCCTACCTGCCGTGTGCTCCGGGGAGAGGCCTGGAAGAGCCAGCGGCATCAGCCAATCAATCCTCGACCTCTTGTCCACCATCTGTCCACCATCTCGCACGGGCTGGGCAAGATGGGGATGGGGTGGGAATCAGCGGTGGTCCTCTCTGGTCCTCCCTGGGTGTCCCCGCTGCAGACGCTCCCTGTGCACAGGAGGGGACGGTGCTGTTGCCCCGTACTAAGCTCTCCAGGTGCGCTCAGCAGGCAGCACTAGCTCTGGTCTGGCGGCAAGCTGACTCTCTGGACTTGAGCTCCCCGTGACCGTGGCCGGTACCCTGGGCCGCAGTGTCTGCTGAGCCTCTGAGGCTGGGGAGGAATGCTGACAAGGAGCATGGGAGACAGCAGTGGGGCTACGCAGGAAACTACGGTCCTCACTTCCCAAGGAAGTGAGCACACGGGCTGGGGGACACCCACTTCCACGTGGGACAAGGGAGACCACACACCTGGACCAGGTGCACCTGCCACTTGCTCTGGCCTGACTAGGCAATAGGCCCACCCAGGGCCTGCATCTGCAGACGCCCCCATATGCTGCCCCAGCACAGTTGTCTGCCTCCAGGCAGGGGTAAGCCATTGTGCCCACCCTAGGACCCTCTCTGTGGGTGACAGAGGCTGCGCTGTGGGCCATCAGTCCCCGGGGCCCTAGAAGGGGCCCTCCCTCTCAGAACAGGATCCTGCCTCCCAGGCTAGGTCTCCCCTCCTGGGCACCCACTCTGTCCACTCCAGCTCTCATGGAGGTGGCAGAACCAGCCAGTGCACAGTCATATACCTTCAGTTCTGCTGCACTCGGGCCTCACGCAGAGAACAGCTGAGCTGCCCTCTCACGTGCCAGGGGCTGAGACCCCAGAGGGCTGCTCTGCCAGGACCGATTCCCGGCAGCTGGTGGGGCACAGGGGCTGGCTGAGGGTCCTTGTGCTGCTCCACATGGCTCGAGCTGCCGAATCTGGAGCTCAGGCCCCTCCAGGGCACACAGCTGAGACCGGGGCTCAGGAACGTCTGTGACCTCCGGCTGCCCTACCTCCATCGGAGACCCTGGGTGCATGGCCCGGGACCTGTGCCGAGACACACGCACGCAAAAACCCCTTCGCCAAGGATGTGGACGAGTTAAGGAAGCAAGGGGGGGGGGTGGTGTTTACCTGCAGAAGCCGACTGGAATCTGCCATTGGCTCAGACCTTGGCCCCAGGAGGGCAGGGGCAGGGGGCGGGGAAGCGCCGGTGCTCTGCACAATCCTCCCTGTGTCACCTGGCTGCTTGCTTTGCCACATCCCCTCTTCTTCCTAGTTGGGGGTGTCCCCATCTAGAGAGCTAGGAACACTCTACATTTGGTTTCTCGTTTCTAAATGATGCTAACTCCTGCCTAAAAAATCAGAGGCACTGCCTGCAGCTCTCAGGAACAGGCCAGCGAGGGAGCTGTCGCACTGGCAGGGAATCATCAGTGTCCCAGGGATCACATCCACATCAGGGAGCGCCTCGGAGCACACTGACCACGAGCTCTCTGACCACGTGAACGCCTCTGACCACGTGAATGACTGACCACGTGAGCACCGCTGACCATGTGAGTGCCTTGGACCACACTCTGACCACAAGCGCTCTGACCACATGAGTGCCTCTGACCACACTGACCACGTGAATGACTCTGACCACACTCTGACCACATGAGCACCTTGGACCACACTCTGACCACGTGAATGACTGAGCACGTGAGCACCGCTGACCACGCTCTGACCACATGAACGCCTCTGACCACACTCTGACCGCGTGAATGCCTCTGACCACATGAGCACCACTGACCATGTAAGCACCTCTGACCACGCACTTATGACCACGTGAATGCCTCTGACCACACAAATACTTTTGGCCATGTGTCTGACCACGTGAATACCACTGACCACAAGAGCTCCTCTAATCACATGAGCCCCTCTGACCACGTGAGTGCCTCTGACCACATGAGAACCACTGACCACGGGCTCCTCTGACCACGTGAGTGTCTCTGGCCACGTGCCTATGACCACGTGAGCCCCTGACCTTGTGAGCGCCTGCTAACAGAACTCCAGCACAGAGCAAAAGCCCTTGACTAGCTAATTACAAAAGCATGGGAAGCAAACAACACTGAGGGTACAATCGTTTAATCCTTGTGAAATACTGACAGTGCCCGATCCAACAGTTAGGCCAGATCTGTAAACCTACGCCAATCGTTTTCTATCAAGTTTAGAAAAACTATCATTTTCTTATCTAAGGCAAAATGCATCAGGCTGTACCCGAGAGTGCAGCTGGACAGATCTTGCTGGACGGATACTCGCTGGCCTGAATTGGAGTTTTGCCTTCTGGAGGTTCGGCTTCAGGTACATAAAGCTGTTACCAGGACAGCGGCGATGTCGCCTAACCACGAAAATAAAGAGGAAGCCATTCGAACTGTGTCCTACCTTGCGGGGGAGCACGGGGCTCGAGGTCTCCGGGAGTGGCTCTCACCCGGGCAGCAGGGCTCCTTCCGCAGGTCTTGCACGCACGTCCTCTGCTGCTCCCCCATGTGGAGACCTCGGGGCGTGCTGATCCTTCTTGACTGCAAACGCTGCAGGTACGTTTTTACCATGTTGTTCACTCGATGCCCCCGAAGCCACACTCGCTGCATCCACCACCCACGCCCTGAGTCCCTGGGAGCCCAAACCGTGGTCAGCTCAGACCTGCAGCAGCCCCGGACCCCCACGCAGGCCACACGTGTGGGCCGAGCCCTGGCCCCTGCTCAGGCACACTGGCCTCCGAAGGCAGCGCGCTCGCGCCGGAGTTTGCTCTGCACCTGTGCCCCGCTGGGCTGACCGCCAAGGGCGTGGGGACCGAGCCGCACTCACACCGGCTGTCTCGGGCCGCGTCCGGCTGCTCCAGGGCTTGAGAAAAGTCCTGGGCTGTCTTCCGTTGCACTGAGTCCCGCCATGAAATGCATGTTTCTACAACGGGGGAGGGAGGGTAGCCTGAGGGCCTCCTTGGAAACGACAGAACCATTACTGCAAGTCAGAACTGGTCCCCCCGCCTTGCGCAGGCAGGTGACAGAGGTGGCAGGAACGAGGCCGAGGCCTCACTGAACACATGGGAGCCACATTCTGCTAAGGGCAGCTGGGCACACGAGGACACGAGGGTGGCTGAGTGGCTCAGGGAGGACTGCGAGTGCGCTGGGGACTCCCTGCTGACTCGTGGAGCTCAGGTCAGATCCTGGAGTGTTCTGAGACGGTGAAAAATGTTTATTTAGCATTCTGCTAAGAAAGAAACTCTTCAGAAATATTTATGGATAAGGAGATGGCGCCGTGGCTTAGCGGGTGAGGCTGCCGCCTGCAATGCCAGCATCCCATGTGGGCGACGGTACGAGGCCTGGCTGCTCCTCTTCTGACCCAGCTCTCTGCTGTGGCCTGGGAAAGCAGTGGAGGATGGCCCAAGTGCTTGGGCCCCTGCACCCACGTAGGAGACCCAGAAGAAGCTCCAGGCTCCTGGCTTTGGATCAGCGCAGCTCTGGCCTTTGCAGCCATCTGGAGAATTAACCAGTAGATGCAAAACCTCTCTCTCTCTCTCTCTCCCTGCCCCTCTGCAACTCTGCCTTTCAAATAAATAAATCTTTTTAAAAAATTGTGGATAAAGTTCTTTTTCCCGAATCACCTACAGTTTGGGAGGTCAGCACAGCTCTTTCCTTGCTAATAAAGATTTGGTAGCTTCTTGGGTGGGATCATGGCCTGGTTCAATGTTATCATCCAGCCCAAGTGTCTGCAGACAGATGTCACCTTCAGAACACAGGCCTCAGCAGGTCCGGCTCCTGAGTTACCAGGACAGTTCTGTGAGGTGCCACGAAGATGGCTGGGTCACTGCACTGCGCGTATCCCGAGCCCGCCCGCTGAGGAGTGGTACGGTGTGGGTGGGCGCTTTGTTTGGGGACTTCCTGGCAGAATGGAACTCCTCCCCTGGAAGTTGAAAACAGCCAGAAAGCACCGGGATGTGTGGGGAGGGGGCGCCCGGCCTTTGTGGAGAAATGGAAGGGAAAGATGAATTCATTTTGGTGCAAAACAATGTGAAATCCACACAGGATTTCCCCATCGGAGGCTGTGCCAGGCGCGGCGCTCTCCCAGCCGGCCGGGTGCAGCCTCACACGAGCCTCCCCGGAAAGCGAAGGCCACAGGCACTGCTCTGCACTCCTCCCCGGAACAGCCACGGGACGAGGCTGAGAGAACAGGGGGGACGGACGAGGCTACAGAGCAGGAGAGTTGCCCGTTTTCACAAATAACCACATTTGGACCCTGGCTTAACCCGTTTATTCCCGTGTCTGACCCACGCACAGCGAGCCTGACCCGTGAACCGCTCGTTCTGCACTGACTGCTGGGCACCAGCGCGCCAGCCTCCTCCTCTCGTCCCCTCACGGCATTCAGTGACAGCTGAGTCACACACGGGCGAGCCAGACACCTGTCCCAACGACAAGCGGTGACCCCTCCCGAGAACTCCAGGGAGATACAGGCCGGGGTGTACGTGGGGGCGCTCCCACCATCACCGTCACCATGGCAGCTTCTCCGCGCACGCACACAGGGAGCAGGCAGATGCCTGCCGCGGGCCGCACGTTCTGCCGCCCACAGTCGTCTCGCCGAGCGGCAACACCGGGGAAACGCAACGCAGCCTCAAACGTCTCATTTCTAACAGCAAGTGCAGCGAGCATAATATTCCAGAACTGGATTTTATTTTACCTTCAACATATCACATGTCAATGAATTCAGTGCTTTTTAATTTTTTTATAAAGTCAAAGCTACAAACTTTTCATGGTCCAGAGATGACTCCATGTAGTGACTCTAGCAAGGTCACTTATAACAGATTTTCACTTCTGAGGAAATGTTCTCAGGCAATCACTCGTATTTCCTGTCTCTAAATACCGCCATCGGTCTGTCTAGTGGATTTCTACAAGGAGAGGAAAGGTGTGTGTTAGTGGTAGTTTTTTTTTAATAGAATTTTAGAAAAGGAAAGAATTTGAATATCATAAACTATGGATGAGGCAGGGTACAGGTGGGCTGGGGCTCTGGCCCTTGCATGCACAGCCAGGGTGACGAGCACCTGCTCACTCCAGTGGCCAGCCCTGGGCCCCCGGGAGAACCTGCGGACCAGCGCTGACCGTCAGGAACATACTGGAAGGAGAGCAGGAAGTGTCCTTCCCGGTGGGAGTGCTGAGAACTCGCGCCCACTATTCCTTTCCTACGTGAAGAGGGGAGTTTCATTTTCGACCTGGAGTTAAAGGATATGTTGCCGGCCACATTTTCTCATGGTGACAAACCAGCCCCAGGCCCGCCCCCACATACCTCACACCCGCTTTCTCAGTGGACGCCATGTCTGAGACTTCCCAAGGAATGAGCGAGCGCTGGTTCCCTCTCAGGACCCGCGGGGACACATGCGGCTGTCGGGGCTCTGGACCTCCCTGGAGACACAGGGACGGGGAGGGAGGGTGGCGGGGCCGGAGGACAGAGGTCCCCATGTTGGCTGCGCTCGGTGCAGGCAGCATCCAGCAGAGCCAGTTCACCGTGGCCGGGGAGCCCAGGAGCCGTCCAGACAGCGTCGACATCCTGTCCGGTGAACTCGGAGATGCCTCCAAATCAGCAGTTCTTAGGCCGTTTCCGGTTCCGTCATACACAGGCTCAGGAACCAAGTTGGTGTCAGAAAAACACCTTCGCCGGGGCCAGTGCTGCTGCGTGGCAGGGAGGGCCTGCAGGCCCGGCATCCTGTGTGGGCACTGGTTTGTGTCCCGGCTGCTCCACTTCCCATCCAGCTGCCTGCTGATGGCCTGGGAGACCCGGATGAAGCTCCTGGCTCCTGGCTCCAGCCTTGCCCAGTCCTGGCTCCTGCGGCCATCTGGGTCAGTCCCCAGTGGATGGACGCGCTCTCTCTCTTTCAAATACATAAATTTTAAAAAGAAAAACCAACATCTTCGACAGTCAAGAGGTGAAGCCCCTTCTCCTGCCTTTTCATTGACATCCTTGTCAGTGCTGTGGCGTCTGCTGTTTCCTCGGTAACACCTGCGTCCACTCTCGAGTTAGCTGGTTCCTGTCCCCAACGGCTACACCAGCTCTGCGCGCCACCCGGGGCCGGAGCCTCCAGCCCGTCCCAGCGGAGGAAGGAGCCGCCGCGGCCTCTGGTCGTGGCTCTTAATTAAAAAAATCATTTACAGTTGTCCGCCTCCTCCGCATCACTGTGAGGTGAAGCCCACCGCAGAATGCCTGAGCCCCCTGCTGCGGGGCCGGCACCTGCCTCGCCTGTGCCCTCACTCTCTCACGTGACCAGTCTCAGGTGTGCAGGCGCCGTCGGTGCCCTGTTCCTCCAGGGCCGGGAGGCTCAGGCGCAGGCGCAGGCTGCCCAGGGCCCTAGGTGAGCAACGCTGCAAACGCCCTCTTCCGTCACGGAATGCGATTCAGAAACACCACGGCACGGCCTGCATTCACCCAATTCCACGACAAAAACAGTAACCTAGACTGAGACACCCGTTTCCACCAGTGGGTGTGTGAAGCCACATTTAATAAAAAATGCTGGACCCAGGTAACCATCCCCAGCTGTCCCAGGAGCCCCAGCCTCCACCAGGCTGCAGTTTGCAAACAAGGTCTCTCCCAGCCAGGAGCAGGGCCCGTGCAGCCTCCAGCACGGGCTGGGGCTGGTCTGCGGCGTCTGCGGCGCCTGCGGCAGCTGTCTCATTTGTAACACTTTACGCTGCTCTTTTCTTACGTCATATACACATCCTCGGGAGCTGAGAGAACATTCATGTGGACCAAGGTACTAACCAGAGGAACGGCAAAACCACGCCAGAGGCATGGGGTGACACAAGTAGCTGGGGAGAGGTGGGGGGTCAGACGAGCAGCCAGGGCGCGGTGGGGAGCAGTGGGGGGCGGATGAGCAGCCGGGGAGTGGTGGGAGGGGGGTCAGACGAGCAGCCCGGGAGCAGTGGGGAGCAGCGGGGAGCAGCAGGGAGTGGTGGGGGCCGGACAAGCAGCTGGGGAGCAGTGGGGGGCAGTCGGGAGTGGTGGGGTGCAGATGAGCGGCTGGGGAGCGGTTGGGAGCAGTCGGGAGTGGTGGGGTGCAGATGAGCGGCTGGGGAGCAGTGAGGGGCAGTAGGGAGTGGTGGGGGCCGGACAAGCAGCTGGGGAGCAGTGGGGGGCAGTCGGGAGTGGTGGGGGCTGGACGAGCAGCCGGGGAGCGGTTGGGAGCAGTCGGGAGTGGTGGGGTGCAGATGAGCGGCTGGGGAGCAGTGAGGGGCAGTAGGGAGTGGTAAGGGGTGAGAGGGGGGCAGACGAGCAGCCTGGGAGCAGTCGGGAGCAGTGGCGGCCCTTCCTTCAGGGGTACACGGACAGAAACCGCCATCCTCCTGCAGTGCCTGGGCTGGCGTGGCCGTGTGAGCCGCAGGCTGCTCTGTGCGTGCCTCAGAGATGGCCCCCGTTGTTGCGACGCCCTGCTGGGCACGCCGCTCCTCTCCCTGCTGGGCACACGGCTCCTCTCCCTGCTGGGCACGCCGCTCCTCGCGCTGCCCCAGCTGCCCATGTTCTCTCTGGAGCAATCTGCCATTGGGCGTGCCCGGAGTCAGTGCCATGGGGTGGCACACACAATGCCGCCCCCTGGCCCCGACTCCATGCAGGCAAGGCCGTGGTCGGTGTCCGGCCGGGTGGTGCGTGACCACGAGACAGTGTGCTTGCTCTGGTTCCGTCTGAGAAAGCAACACGAGGCTGGAATGAAGACCCCCAGGTTGAGCCTGGCACGTGCCTAGCACAGGCCCTCCAGGTCCCCGGGCGACGCCCAGTGCCTCCTGGCGGTGGAGACAGAGGCACGGGGACTCCAGGGAGACCAGGCCTCCACCACATCTCCTGGCTCGTGCTGACGTCACAGCCCCAGAGTGCTCATGCTCCCCCGGGGTGGTCACGGGTTCTACTTGGGGCTCATGGGAAAGTGATGCGACATCATCTCAAGGAACAGAGCAGCTGACAAGTGCCCTGTGAGTGGCAGAGTTCTCAGCATCTGACCTTAAGACAAAGCAGGAAGCTACCAGGGTTTTTTCCCCACTTTCTTGAAACCGAAGTAAATACCTGACATCGTTTTAGATTTTGAGCTTACACACAAACCTCCCTAATACAACATACTAACAGTGCAGTAGCGTAAATTAAGAGTTTGCAACCACATTATACAAACATTACCTTTTTATTGTACAGCTTTGATAACGTGAAATAGTTACTCACAACGGCTCATAATGTTGTGAATAATTTACGGTGATGTTTGTGACTTGTTCCCCAGTCCCTGGGCTAAGACCACACTCGAGAACAACGGTCCACATAGCAGCTACAGACATTTAAGTTAAAAAAAAAAAAAAGGTTTGTTACTGACAGGTGCTTGCACACAAAAGGCATGCTATCTTCCCAACGAAACTTCACAATTTTGCCTGCACTGAGATAATCCACTTATTTATAGTAAAACAGATCTTGCTTAAAAAAAAATCACACAGCCAGACGTATTCTGCAGTACAAAAGCGCCATTTCAGGTTGGGGCTGTTATACCGTCAGGTACCCGCGTAATCTTAACATC
>CM027389.1:110445590-110477898 GCA_015711505.1 Sylvilagus bachmani | reverse complement strand
CAGGTGCTTGCACACAAAAGGCATGCTATCTTCCCAACGAAACTTCACAATTTTGCCTGCACTGAGATAATCCACTTATTTATAGTAAAACAGATCTTGCTTAAAAAAAAATCACACAGCCAGACGTATTCTGCAGTACAAAAGCGCCATTTCAGGTTGGGGCTGTTATACCGTCAGGTACCCGCGTAATCTTAACATCATAAATACTACGGACAAAGATACTGTCGCAACACGGGGCGTTGGAAGGATCCCCCCGCCTACCCCCCCCCAGGGTGGAGGGTTCCCGCAGCACAGTCCCAGTCTCCAGTCCGCCAGCCGGACCCCCTTTCTGCCCTGCGGGGCTGTTAGGTTCTGGGGGATCTGGGCTGTGCACTCGGTTTTCCGAGCACTTTGACAGAAATTTACCTACGAGCCGGCACAGCTGTCTGGCACGGCACAGCTGTCCGGCGCGGCCCAGCCCGGCCGGCCTCCCGGCAGCTGCCGTGACAGTGTTTTCTACGAGGGCCCACGGCCTGCTGCTCAAATGTCAGGGTGCGGACGGGGGCGGGACATCGGAGCGGGTCACGGCGCCTCCAGCTAGTTTATGCCAATCTCCTTGTTGTCCTCAATGAACCTCGTGAACGGGCGGCCGGCCCCCGTCTCTGAGCTCGCTTTGTCCAAACTGACAATGGGCGGGCTGCTGCCGGTGCGCGCCTTGTCCATGCCGCCGGCCACGCTGCCCAGCGGGGGAATGGCGCTCCCACCGAGACTTACTGGGAGCTGGGGGATGCCTCCGTTCTGGATCACGGAGATCTCGTTGTTCTTCATGGCCAGCCCGTTGGTGATGGCGGCAGCATACTGGTTCCAAAAGCTGGGGTCCACGTTCATGGCTCGGGCTGCCAGGTCCTTCTGGAACATCTCCGAGAACTTGAGGGCATCGCCGCCCAGCAGGGCCATGGGGTTTTCCACGGACAGGCGGCGGCCGCGCCTCGCGGGGGCATTGTTCCACATGTGTGTCCCCATGTGCACCTGGTGAGACAGAGATGGCCCACAGGTAAGCAGGTCCGGGCACGGTCCACGGGGGCCGCCCCAGCCCAAGCTCTGGTTTGTGGGCAAAACACAGGGTGTCTCCTGTGCCCGAGGCACAACACTGCACTCCCCCCGACACAAAGGCCAGGCGGCGCCCACGGTCAGTTGACAGAGGTGACCTGCCAGGTGACCAACTCAGCAGCAGCATGGTTCCGGCCACAGAGGACACTGCAGGGCTCCCCAGGGAGGCCTTGTCCGCTGGCTCTCCGCCCCACCCCACCCTGAACATCACCCTAACGCGCTTCTCTCGAACCAGGAGGCCTCGCAGCGCAGGCCTGCAGGGGCCACTGTGGCTGGTGCTCGGCCGGCGCCCGAGCCCAGGTCTCCAGAGGCCGCCCTGCAACCCTGCACTTCCCCGGGCATGCTGGGCGGGCGAGCCTGCCGGCTCCCGGGGAAGGCGTGCGAGGACAGCACGCTGCGCAGCTGCCCACTGAGCGCCCCGCCACGGGCTTCCAGAAGTTTCCGAGCAAGCCTCACCTCGCATCAGGTATTGCGCAGGGGGGTCTAAAGGCGAGGTGCAGGTCAAGCCAGCCTCCCGCCGTGGGCCTGCCTGTCACGTGGCAGGCATGCGTCCCTCACAGGCTGGGAGTCCCCGGGAGAGGGCGAGAGCCTCGTTGTTCTCCCTGACAGGTGACGGGGACGTGTGCCTCGTACGTGTGCACCTGCACACACACGCACATGGGCCGCACACACAGCACACGCACAGAGCACACTGCCGGCACGCGCGCGCATCACGCGCATGGCAGCCATCACAGCACGCGACACTCGCACCCTGATGTCTCGTCTGCCGCTGCGCGCACGGCCTGGGTGAGGAGCTGCGGTGGCTGGAGACCGCCGCCCCCTTACCTTGAGGTTGCCCTTGGTGGTGAAGGCCCTGCCGCAGATGGTGCAGCCGAATGGCTTCTCGCCGGTGTGGGTGCGCTCGTGGATCTGCAGGGCGCTGGCCGAGGAGAAGGTCTTCCCGCACGACTGGCAGTTGTGCTGCTTGGGCGTCCGGCGCGGCGGGGGGGCCAGCATGGGCGCCAGGCCCGGGCTCATCACGGCCTGGGGCCCGCTGGGGACCTGCACCGCGGCCGGCAGCGGCGGGCCCTCGCCCAGCGGGACGGCCTTGCCGTGGCCGTTGACCTCCATTTTGACCATGGCGGGTGTGGCGCTGGCCACCAGGCCGGGACCTAGAGCAAAGCTGGGGTCAAAGGCCTGCGCAGGCAGCTCGCGCAGCCTGTGTGTCAGCAAGTGCTGCTTCAGGTTCCCCAGCGTGGAGCACCCGCGCCCGCAGAGCGCGCAGACGAACGGGCGCTCCTTAGTGTGGCTGCGCCCGTGGATCTCCAACGCGCTGTTGCAAGCAAAGGGCTTGCCGCAGATCCCGCACGCGGCGCCTGCACACTTACCCCGCTCGCGGTTCAGGAACAGCAGGCCGAAGGGCGGCTCCTCCTTGATGGGCGGCCGGCCCGGGTGGCCCGTCAGGTCCAGGGCGCCGCCGCTCCCGGGGCCCGAGGGCGGTGGCGGCGGCGGCAGCGGGCTGTCTGGCCGCTCTGTCTTGAGCGGGATGTCTGGCGGCTCCTCCTGGCTGCCCAGGCCTGGGGACTTGGAGCACAAGCTCTCGCCGTGGCTGTTGGCCGGGGACAGCGCCTGGGAGGACGAGGACTCAGACGGGGCCGGGCTGCCCGCGCTGCGGCTCTCCAGGTCGCCCACGGCCGACGAGGAGTCGTTGCTCAGGCGGTCACTCTCCCCGGAGCCGTTCTCCACGGCCTTCAGGCTGGGCAGCGGCGGGCAGCTCATGACCGAGTCGATCATCTTCATCTGATTCTCCAGGGCGGCGATGCTGGAGATGACGGAGGGCGGCGAGGGCGGGCAGGAGCCCGCGAAGGCCAGCAGCGGCCTGGCCGCGTCCTTCAGCTCGGCGTCGTCCTCCATGGAGTTGTCGTCCAGGTCGTCGTCGCAGCCGCTCAGCGCCTCGGCGCCCCGCTCCTCGGCGTCCATGGCGTCCGGGAGGCCGTCGGGCGGCGGCGTGTTGGGGATCTGGCCGCCCATGTGCATCCGGATGTGCTGCTGCAGCACCACGGCGTTGGTGAACTTCTTCTGGCAGATGGGGCAGGAGTGCTGCACCCGCAGCGGCGGCTTGGCCCGGTGCACCCCGAAGTGCGTCTTGAGGTTGCCCTTGGTGGTGAAGGCGCGGCCGCAGATCTTGCACTTGAAGGGCCGCTCGCCCGTGTGCGTCCGGTAGTGCATCTTCAGGGCGCTCTGGCAGCTCAGCACGCGGTGGCAGATGACGCACTGGTTGGGGTCGGTCATCTTCTTGTCGATGTTCTCCACCAGCTGCTGCAGCTTTGAGGTCTCGGATGTTTGCATAGAGTCGAGCAGGCCTCCGAAAGGGAACTGCGCCTTGAACGGGTCGGAGACGCCCGGCAGGCCGGGGCTGCCCAGGCTGGCGGCCGCGCCGTCTGCGCCGGCCGCGGAGGGGGACGCGGCCGCGGGGTCCCCGGCCCTGGCGCTGGCGCTGGCGCAGGGCAGGCCCAGGCTGGTGGGCTCGCTCTTGCTCAGGGAGGCCCCACTGAGGAGCGGCTGCGGGGACTCAGCGGCCACCACCGCCGCTGCCGTCCCGGGGACGCCCGGCTCAGGGTGGCTCGGCCCCGGGGACAGAGAGGTGCATTCGCTGGGGGCGGGGGAGGGCCTCTGCGGGGAGCGGCTGCCGGGGGTGACGCTGGGGGACTCTGCGTAGCCGTGGGCGCCGGGGACCGTGGGCGGGAGCTGCAGCCCCACGGAGGTGGGCACCGTGGGCAGCACGGGCTTGCTGTCCAGCCAGGTGGTCACTGGCTTCTCGGGGGGCAGCGACATGCCGTAGGGGATGCCCGAGCAGGTGGGCACGTTGTCGAGGTACTCGGGCACGGGGTAGGGGTTCATCTGGATGTGGGGGTACTTCTCCTTGTGGCGCTGGAAGTGCACCTTCAGGTTGCCTTTGGTGGAGAAGCGGTTCCCGCAGATGTTGCACTTGAAGGGCCGCTCGCCGGTGTGCGAGCGCAGGTGGATCTGCAGCGCGCTGTCGCTGCCGAAGACCTTGGCGCAGAACCTGCACTTGTGCTTGAAGAAGGGGTCCTCGGCGCTGGCCTTGGGCTCGAACACGGACACGTTGGGTGGCTTGCCCTTGCGCTGCTTCATGAGGGCCGCCAGCGGGTCCAGGGCGTTGGCGGTGGCCGCGATGCTGACCAGCGGGTTGGGGAAGATGACGCTGCCGGAGGAGGTCTGAGGTAGAAGCGCGCTTGGCAGCGAGGCCGCACCTGCCAGGGGTGCGGGGCCCAGGGCCGGCGGCGTGCAGCCATTCTGTGGCTGCGAGGCGCTGGCTGCCGCGCTGGACACCGGAGTGGGCGTGGCTGAGGCGGGCGCTGGCCCGGAGGCAGAAGGCCCGACCGACTCAGTGGGCGCCCCGGAGCCAGCGGCCGCACACCCGGGCTGCGGCAGGTGCGCGGCGGCCTCGAGGGCCGAGGGTGGAGCAGCGGTCGCAGGGCCTACAGCGGCCGCCAGCTGCAGGGCGGGGGGCGCCGCCAGCCCTGGCAGCGGGCCAGGCGCTGGTGTGGACGTCGGGGCGGCCTGGGCCGCCGTGGGGTTCAGCGCGGGCCGCGGGGGCTGGCGGTGCATCAGGGCCACCTGGCTGCGGATCTGCTCGATGAGCTGCAGCTGGTGGATCTGCTGCTGCTGCAGGGCCACGAGCTGCTCCAGGATCATGGGGATGGCCACGGCGCCCACGCCCACGCCTGTGCCCGAGCCGCCGCCAGCTGTGCGTGCGCCCTGCGAGAACTGCGCCACGGCCACCTTGGTGCTCAGCAGGGTCTCCAGGGTCACGTTGGTGTTGGGGAAGCCGTAAGCTGCGGCGGGGGCAGGCTCGGGGGCCGGTGGCAGGGGTGCCTTGGGGGCATCCCCTGAGGGCGCTGCGTCCATGGGCTCATCCCCAGCCTCCACGGCCGCAGCCTTCACGTCGGCGCCATCCCCGCCCTCGGCGGCCACCTCGTCGGCGGCCTCGCTGTCGGTGCGGTCTCCAGGCGAGCTGGCAGGCGAGGGCGCGGGGCCGTCGGCGGCGGGTGGCGCGGGCGCATCCCCGGGCACGATGAGCACGGGCGGGCTGCGAGTGCAGGCCTTCCTGTGCGCCAGGAAGTCGGCCCACTGGAAGAAGGCGGCGCAGCACTTGGTGCACACGTTGCTGTCCTCCCCGCTGCCGCCGCCGCCGCCACCGCCGCCGCCGCCGCCGCCGCCGCCGCGGCTCTCGGTGCCACTGTCCACGCCCTCGGCGCTGTCCCCCGCGGCTGCAAAAGGAGAGACTGCGTCAGTGCCCGTCTGCTTCCCGCAAAGCCTCCCGCACGGCCCCTGCTCCTCTCAGCGCCCTGCACGGGACCTCAAGGCCCTGCCGACTGCGAAATGCCACAGAGCCACGGCTTGCAGATGTCACCATAGCATCTGCAGCCACTCTGCCTGCGACTCCCACAAAGCCAGGGGCCTGCACCGGGCCGCGCCAGCCCTGGGCCAGCCCTCGCCCAGCAGTGCCGGTCTGGGAGGCATTCAGCGCATGCAGCAAACTTGAGCTGAAGGCTCTGGTTGCAAAGGCGGCACAGAACCCAGCTTGCCTCACCCGCCTGCTCAGGAAAGCATCCTTGGGCCTTCGGTGCAGGATCAACCCGGCAGCCTCAGGCCTCCGCCCCGGGGGAGGCTGTGCCAAGGGAACAGCAGTGTGGCCTTGGGCTTAACATTAATCACGTTTAATAAATGAATCGGCTCCGTCAGATGCAATATTTCTTGGCAAAATGAACTAAAATTACACGCTATTGTTATTAGCCTATCGAGATCAGCGGTTTGTTATCAAACTAGAAATTAAACATTTAAAGTTCATTTATGTTGACATGTTTAACATGAGCACTGTTGCAGTCAGACACACTTTCTGTACCTGTTTTCAGCCGTTCTCAGAGAGACGCAGCAAATTACACGGGGTGGGAGGTGGGGGCGGGCAGCCTTCCGATTGGGTGCCCCTGCCTCTGCCCCCACACCTGCTCCCAAATGACCCACACCTGCCCAGATAAAGTCAACACACAGCAGCACCTCGAGCCCGTTTCTGGGCTCTGGGGTGAAAAGCAGGGCCCAACACCACTCTGAGCATCCCAGGAGCCTCTGCACTGGCTGGGGTACCGCCGACTCAGGCGCGAGTGACAGCACCGAATCAGTTCAACAGCTGAAAATCAGCGCTTTGGCACAGGTGCGTGGCCGAGGGTGAGAGTAAAGCCGCCTCACCCGCATCCCCGTCACCACCCTGTTGTCACAGCAGCGGATGGCTTTTCTCTGGGGCTCTGGGGCAGTCACTGGGCACTGGGTTCAGTAAAGACATGTGATTTCCTGTGAAGGCACCAGCGTCTCCCTACTGGAAAAGAACAGAGGGATTCCGAGGCCAGGCTGCTGCTGTCCTGAGGATGTCACCAGTGACTGACACATGCATGTCTTCGGTGATCAGCAGCGTTGTCAACGTTCCCCTCCCCGGCTGCGGCCCTGGAAGGGGAGAGCTGTCAGAACTTGCAGCCAGAGCTGGCCATGAAGGCCCAGGCTGCGGCCAGCGGTCTGAGGCCTGGGTGGAAGGCGGGCGGCAGGGCGCTGACCGGGAGCAAGGGCACCGCTGGTGTAGACTCAGACGGGCGTGCTAACAAAATAAACTAGCAGAGTCCTGCAGGCTGCCCCCCACGCCCAGAGTCTCATCGTGAAGCTGCTAAGGGCATGGGACAGGGCAAAGACCAAAAACAAAGCCCGCGCAAAAACCAAGAGCCTAAACCTCCATGCAGACGACTAGTGACCGCTGAGAACGCAGGGCTTCGTCGTGGCCACGCTCGTCTGTCATAGGCCTCCACACCAAGCAGTCCTCAGGTGCCACTAGAAGGCCCCTGTGCATTAAGGAATCAACGCATGCCCGAGCCACTGCTGCGGCCCCCAAGGAGGAGGTGAAGAGGCGTCCTCCGCTGGTTCCCAGAGTGACTTTTAAAAAGCCTGTTTTCAGTGCCTTTTTGAAGGAGGACATCCTGACAAGTACTGCTCATGTCCCCAGTTTCCACACAGAGCCCCTGAAGGAGGCACAGCCTATGTGGTACACAAAATCATTTACTCGCATGTAAACGTAAATTCTTACAGCTCATTAAGAGAATGCCGTTCGTTGCATGGAGGGCGCATAGGGCCAACGCCCTGGGAAGGCTGGCTTCTGGGTCACCATGGGCGGGGTGCTGGCCGGAGCAGACCGCCGGTTCACATGGCACCTTTCCCAGGTTCTCTGCGCAGCACAGAGACAGGCTGCTCTGTCTTCCCAGAGGCCCGGACCCAAACACACTGGTTCCCATGTACGTTAAAGGGCTACATTTCCCATCCCCTCTTAGGTCCTAGGGATTTTTTTTTTTTTTTACAAACGCATTTATTGGGAAGGCCCTCCCACAGGTAATCTCGTTTGTTCCCATTGGTGGGTTTTCTAGGTCATAACTGTTTCTCACTTTGCCTAGAAGACTTAGGCACTTGCTGAATAATAAAAACCATTTTGTTGAATGCGATCACGAGTGACAATCACCTCAATTCAATGGAGGTGATCTTGTCCGAGTGCAGTCCTCTTCCGTGCATCTCCGCCGAAGCTAACGGAGGACATTCTGCAAGGAAAGGCGCTCCGTTCCGACCACCCGGACTCGTCCGGTCCACGGTGTGAGTGAACTCGGGCGAGACAGTGTTGGGTTCCATAAGCAAAGCTTCATAATTTGACTTCTGACTGAAGCGAGTCGCAGGAACTGCAGTGGCGAGGGAGCTGTTCAATACAGTCCATATTTCCAAACACAAATTAGAGCCAGTGCCGTCTCTGCTGCCACTGGGCTCTGCAAAACGCCAATACCACGTCCACGATCGATCCCTGCCGCCGTGGCCTCGCAAGGTCAGAATGTCACAAGCAGCCCAAGTCACACAGCAGCACGACTCCGCCAGACAGACTGGAAACGCGGCAACGCAGCATCTCACAGGCGGAGCGGAGAACCGAGAACTCTGCCCGGCCATGAGGACGAGCCTCGTGGAACCGGGGTGGCCAGTCTCCACGCTGTGGTCGGCGCAGCCACCACCGTGCTGGACTTCATGCCTTCCGCGACTCGGAGAAGGGACCGCAGCCCCGCTGGACCCGGCTTCATGGGGCTCTGGACGCCTTCCACACCAGGAAGCCCCCCGCCCCTGAGGCCTCCGCATTTTGTCACAGGGCCTGCCGGGCCCTTGAATCCTGCCATCTTGGAAGCCGATATTGTGTCGGATTCAAAAGATCCAACCATCTGTTCATTAAACTGAGGGACCAGCTCAAAACCTGAGCTACCACACCCAGCCCAAGACGAAGCGAGTCTGGGGAGAGGCACCCTAAGGACACGAGCAAGTTCGGGAAATGTGTTTCTAATGCGGTTCTCATCTTCCCTCAGGTTCCGCGGGAGAATCAGAGCACCGCGAACACCATCGTTAAGCCAGGGTAATTCTCTTTTTGTGCACTGACTATTCAACAACGGAGCTATCTGAACCTGTAAATAAAAAATAGGCCAGGGCTCGGGGAGCAATCTTAGCACCCATGGGGTTACATTAGAACAAGACGAGAAATGTGCCAACCCATCCACCAGGTGACAGTGCTCAGCACCCACGCCGCCCTCCTGGCCTCCCCCAGAGCGGCCCCGCGTGTGTGCCGCACTCGCCAGGAGCCCACGCGAGCCACGCTGTCCCGACGGCCACCTGCACTGCAGAGGCTAACGCACTATTTCTGCTTCATCTGCAGGACTCCAAATCTGTGGTTTGTACTTGGGATTCTCAGGGCTCCTGACTCCACCGGTGCTCACAGCTCCCGAGCGAGGGCTCCGTGGGCTCGGGCTGGGGGCGGGGGTGAGGTGCAGGGAAGGCCTCCTGAGGAAGGGGCGGCTCAGAAATACGTGCACCTTCTGTCTGTGGGCTCAGACTGCCTGGAAAACACTCCCGTCCTCCCAGGGGAGGCTCTCCCGCCCCGGGACCCCGACCTGTGCGCTCAGTCTCAGCTCAGCTCCCTGGGCGGGGGGGGGGGGCTGACCGGTACACCTGTCCCCCACAGCAATGCCGGACGTGACGGGGACAGGCAATGCTTCCAGCCACGGTGATCTGGGCACAGCTGCAGCCACATGGGGTCCTGGCGAAGGCCTCTCCTCCTCCTCTTTCCAGGAGCCTTGCAAGGACATCACAAGGCGGGAGGCGGGGGTCCTCTGACCACCCCCCCCCCCAGCCCCTTCGGCTTCACTTTCGTTGCTAATCTTTAATTCATGGCAAGTGACACGCGAGGGAGAGCTTGTTTCCAGGCGGTGGGGCCGGTTCACTTCTCCACCTGATCAGGAACTCGGTGCCACGTGGGTCTTTGGGAAAGGAACGCCGGCCTCCTCTCTCGCCTTCCCGGTCTCAAACATCTAGGGAGCATTTTTAAGTTTTGCTAGATCCTTAGGAGACACTTTTTTCCTGGCAAATTAATTCTTTTTAACTCCTTATGATAGCTCTGAATCCCATAAAGAAAGATGAATTATCACATACTGAGCCCAAGCTGTGAAGCAGGAGGAGACAAATAGAGACCCCTACTGTGTTTAACAATGTAGAAGAAATTCCAGACGCAATAGAAAAATTTTCTGTGCCTGTCCCCAGCCCTCGGAGCCTGTGTGCAGCGAGCTGAACGGTGGAGGGCACTCTTGCCATGCTCAGCGAGCGCCGGCCCCCACATCCTCCCTCTCCTCTCCTCAGTGGTCCACATCTCAAATTTGTTAAGTCAGGACCACCTGTGGCACAGGCACCGACTGTCTTCTGTTTAAAACATTTGCAGCCTTTAATCTGTGGGTGAAGTATGGAGGGGGAGGGGGCACTGTTTCCTTTATGGGCATACGCGGGCGGGGCGGCTCAGCTAAGCTTTGCTGTCTGCCCTCCCAGGCATCCCCGCAAGACGATGTGCGGCCGTCCCCTCTCCGACCCCGGCGGCCACGGCCATGCTCACACGGAGCACACAGGTCCCCATCCGCGCCTAACGAGAGCCACACAGACCGAACCCGGTCAGCCAAGTTCTGTGAAATTCGGCAGCGGTGGAAGAAGGTTTTGCAGAGTCACTTTTGGTTAAGCTGTGATGGTTTAAATTCAGAGGACGCGGGGTGCAGAGATGTGACATGTGAAATTAAGTATGTTGTTTTGTGACTGGCTCTTCTTCAAATCCACTATGCACAGAAATAAATACCTAAGCAAAACCACGCAGACACGCAAAGGCTTGTGTGCACCACGCGTGTCCAGACACAGGCCGGCCAGAAGCAAGGCTCACGCGGGGTCGGCTGGCCAGGCCACTTCCCCATCTGCCACCGCTTCGTGGCAGGCACTGCTGCATTTCTATGGGCGAAGTTTGCACACACGCACAATACCGTCCTGCCACTGCTCTGGGTCATGGGGGCCAGTGACTGTGCGTGCGGGACTGCGGAGAGAGCGCAGCAAAGTCCCCCCAGAAGACTGGGAATGCCGAAGAACTGAGACAAGGTGCCGGCACCTGCAGGGTTAATTACACGGGTCAGGCTGCAGTGAGGACCCAGAAGAGGCTCTCTCAGCCCCTTCGAGCACTATCCACACTGCTGCCAGCCTCCAAAGGCATCTGATCAGCTGGGCGGCCCCGCAGCCCCGCACAGTCTGTGGCTGACCTCGCAGAGCGGCGACCACACTCGGAGCTTGACATGCAGCGGCCGCCGCTGGCAGGACTAAGCGCGGGAGGTCAGGGCAGCAAGGCTGGCCTGAGCCTCGGAACCACCCACCGTCAGGGAGAGCCGCCGGAAGCTGGCAACACTACCTTTTCAGTCAGACAAAAAGGCTTTCTGTGCCACACCGAGCCTGCCTGGCTGCCCGCGCTCACTGCCGCCATGGCGCCCGCGGATGGACGCTGTCTCGGCCCGGAGAGAAGGCTTCCCTGTAATTCATTAAAGCAAAACAGTCTGGATGTCCGAGGAGAGCCCACTCCGTTCTGTGATGGCAGCGGCGGCCTCTCCTCTGCCAGGGAATTGCGTCTTGACTTAGCTACGATGCATTCCAGGAGAAGAACCTAAGCTCGAACTTCCCAAAAAGTTTATTTCAGGTGATGGCAAAGCCTCCAGTTGTACGAGGCTTTTACCTCTATTTGATTTCATGTGAAATGTGCGGCAACTTAACACTGGCCCCAGCTGCAGAACACGAAATTCAAAGAGCCCCCGACTTCATCCTGGCAACCAGTCAAGAACTCACGGAGGAGACATCAAAAGCAAGCAACGACGAAAACCTCCCCGCCATCACACTGCTCTAGCAAATCCTGCGTCCCGAAATTATTCTGCGGCACGCAAGATCCTGGGTCACCTCATTAGCAGCTGAAAGGTCCTCGCCAGTGCAATGTTCACATTTAAGTGCTGGGCTCCAACGCGGGGAGCTGCAGAGACGCCGCCCTCTGTGGGCACCTCCGCTGAGGCGAGCCGCACGCTCTCCAGCTACCTGGAGGTATTAGAAAGCTGCTTACGGGTTGCAGCTGAAAATGAAATCTGACCCACTTCTGCCTGCGTTGGCCATCATCTTGTATACAAAAAATAATCATCTTGCTAAGTAATTCCTGCTGTTAATGCCATACCTTCCTCTGGCTCTGAGCACATCTAAAAATACTGGATTATCCACGTGCTGCGGAAGTTTAAAATGTACATAAAAATCCCCTAACTCTGT
The DNA here is from genome assembly GCA_015711505.1 of Sylvilagus bachmani. NCBI lineage: Eukaryota > Metazoa > Chordata > Mammalia > Lagomorpha > Leporidae > Sylvilagus > Sylvilagus bachmani. The sequence goes on along the minus strand of CM027389.1, from coordinate 110,466,093 downwards.
TACATAATCAGCTCTCTCTCTGAGGTGGGAAAGAACTGGCACGCCGTTTTGTTGAGCACCGAGGTGCATTTTTTAAGTAACTTAAGTTTTTAAATATTATTTTAGAAAGGGCGCTTGCAAGTTCTTTTTTCCTCCCCCCACCCTGCCCCCACGACTTACTCTTCACCTTTCGCGTTTCCCAGAAAACAATGTGCCTGTGAGAGCTGGAAAGTGGCTCCTTGCATTGTCCCCTTTGGTATGCTGAATTGCCAATGTGTGTGGAGCAGTGAGGGCAAACCATGCATAGACAGATAAAAGGAACAGCCCTCTTCCCCAGCACGGGTGGCCTCCTTCCCCTTAATTTAAACACAGTCTGTGAATTCCACTGGCAAATTCCTCAATCGAACGCTCGCCACGTTTAAAAGGATTTTTTAAAGATAGCCAAGTACTGTAAACTGGCAGAAAATAAAAACTCTTTGATGCAGTTCGTGCCAACAAAATCTAGGATGGTAAATTGCTTTAAATCATAACATGCTTTTGTTTTTCTTCAGAGGCACAGTTTCTTTCTAAGAACAGGGCAGCTTGCTTAAACGGGATTCTATCTGCTGGGGGAGAGCAACGCATCCCCTAGGTTCTTAGCGGGGCTGTGAAGCACTGCACTTTCATCTGAAGTTTTAACAAAAATATTCAGCTGGCGCCAAGGATTTCATCACTGGGGGCACACATCTAAGTGAATCCCAAAAACTGTACCACATTTACTGCTAAGATTAAGAATGAAATAACCTGCGGATAATTTTGAAAGGCAGTGTCTGCGGGGGAAGCCTTGAAGTGAATCTGTACCGGGAGGGCAACTTCAGCACTTTCCGTGAGTCACCGCGGATGGGTCTGGGTGGCCCTCAAGCTAGCTGTGTCCAGCACCTTTCCGTCGCCAGCCTGCAACAGAAACAGGTCGCGATGCTTTCTGAAGGGCAGGCTTCCTCTGGGAATTGGGGGTGTGCGCCTCTGCCCCCCAAGAGCCGCCGCCTGGCTTCCCGTGTGTGTGCACAGGGTGTCTCCCACAGCCGGCGACCTGCTGCTCCGGGTGAGGCCGAGCAGGATTTGCTCCGCCTCCGGAGCAGGGCGCGCTACCTCCGCTCACTTCCAGCTGGCTTCCTGCGAGAGCTGCTGATTCCCACCGCACTTCACAAAACGCAACTTTGGGGAGATCGCACTGCTGCTGGGCTGATTTCGTGGCCACTACCATCCCTCTTGCAAGAAGCGTACCCAGTGGGTCTGGTGAGCTGAGACTCAGGACCAGCCCCAGGCACGCCCGACTCAACAGAAGCAGAGCCTCCAGTCGCCGAACCACTAAGAACTTGGAATCGCAGCTCCACCAGCCCGCCCTGGACACGAGCCCACAGTCGAGCGGCACGCGGGCTGTGCCTGGCCTGTCGCAAGACACCATCAGCAACTGAGGCAGAGTCCCGAGAAACACAGCTTGACAAACGCTCGGCTCCTCCAGCGAGGAGTAATAAATGAATAACTAAACAGCCTGCCGGTGCCGCGCCGCTCTGCGACCCCGAGCAGCGAGCATGGGCCTCCCCGGCGCCGCGCCCGCAGGTGAACTCGGCCCGCCCGGGCCGCGCGTCCTCCGCCTGCGCGCAGCTCGCACTCCTGGGCTGCGGTCCACGAGGAGCCGCGAGCCTCGCCCGCCGCCCGCCAGGAGATTCGGGGGTCTGCGCTATTAATTAAAATATGCGCTAATAGGAGGAGGCATCGCACATTCGATCGCGACCCCACAAAGCCGAGAAGTATTTACATTGTTGCATTTTGGGGCGGCTGTGAAAGCCGATTTTCAGCCATTCAGGAGTCACAATAATGCAGCTTTAAAATTCCTCGCTGGGATGCAATGTCCCTCTTTTGAAGGGGAGACTGTCTTTCTCATTCGGCAGAAATAAATCCATTCATTTGATCGTGTAGTCATTGAGGGCGATACAAAACAAACCAAGTGTGAGAAATTCTGTGTGATGAAGTAAACAAAACAGAAAAAATCCATTTCCATGACAAAAAGGCTCTTTCTCGTAATCCACCCACCATATGCAAGCGCTCCTTTTCAGCGCGCCCGCGGCCGGCCTCGGCCGCGCCGGCCCCGCGACCCCGCGGCCCGCGAGCCTCCTCCCGCCGGCGCCCGGGCGCGGGCGCGACCCCGCGCCGCCACCGCACGAGCCCGCAACTTTCGCTTTCGCAGGGCCCGACTCCCCGCGGGACAAAGACCCGGGCGGGCCTGGGAACAACTTGCGGGGGCTCCGACCCCGCGACCCGGCCATTGTTTCGAGGGACCGCGTCGCTCGCTCCCCTTCCCCGCGCGCCCCGCGGACGCTGCCCACTTGGAGGGGGGCGCTCGGCCACAGCCGCCCCCTCCCCAGCCCTCCGGGTCTGACTTGCGCCTTCCCCTGCGTGTCCGACGTGTGCGGGCGTCGCTACGAGCGAAACCACGGCCCGGGAGCCGCCGGCGCCCGATTTCGGTGCATCTGGGAAGGCAGGCGAGACTGAGAAAGCACCTTGGAACCCACTAAAAAAACAAGAACAAAACTAAGCAAAAACAAACAAGCGAACGGGAGGGCCGCACTGCGCGGCGGGGCCGGCCTCGGCGGAACTCTCCAGTCGGCCACGAGGCAAAAGCCAAGGCACGCTGCCTCCCGCCCGCGATCTGTCACCGCGGCGCGTGGCACGCGGGTCCCCCGGGCGCCCTGCCGGCCGCACGATGGACCTGGGCTCCGGGGTCGAGAGGCCGCGTAGGCCCCGGCCGGCTCCGGCCGTGCACCGCCCGGGGCGCCAGGGCGCGCGGCGCAGAACAAAGCTTGGCAGGCGGCAGCTCCGGCCCGCGCGCCGCGGAAGGCGAGCCCGGGATGCGTCCCCCGGTGCTGCGCCTCCCCGGGGCGGGGCGGGGGGGCACCCGGCCCTCAGCCCGGCCAGGGTGCGCTAGCGTCCTGGGGGCTCCACGGTCCAGCCCCGCGTCAGGGCGCAGGGGCCCGGGGCGACTCGGGGACGGCCGCTCGGACCCTCCACCCCGGCCCGCGGGCTCCAAGCGGTCCCCACGCCCGCGCTCAGCTCCCCAACTCCGAGGAGCCGAGCAAGTTTACTTAGCCCGAACTCTTCCCGCGGCCACGCGCGCTCGGCAGCGGACCCAGGTCCCCAAGGCCGCCTGGCCCGGGCCCCGCGCGGCGCTGGCACCTGGGAACTTTCTCCCACGCGGCGACGCGCGCAGCCGCTCCCGCGCCCCCACCCCGCCCCCAGCCCGGATGGGCGCCCCGGGCCTCACCGTGCTCCGGAGCCCCGTCCGGCAGCGGCAGCTCCTCGTCCGACTTGAGGTGCTGGGGCTTGGCCTGCTTGCGCCGAGACATGCTGCTAGCGGCGCTCGGACCCCGCGCGGGGCAGCGGCATCAGCGGGGACGGCGCGGGGCGGGCGCGGGGCGGCCGGGCGGGCGCGGGGCGCGGGGCGCGGGGCGGCGGCGGCGGCGGCTGCGCGGGCCGCGCATGGGGCTGAGCAATTAGGCTGGTGAATAATGCATGGCCATTAGCCGAGGGCCGCGCCGATTGGCCGGCCTCCAGCGGACTCGGGCGGCCTATGCAAATGAGGCCGCGCTCGCAATTAGCGGCCGCGCCGGCAAGGAGGGGCCGCGGCGCCTGCGGGACCCGGGCGCGCGCTGCCCGGCGCCGCGTCACATCGCGGGCCCCGCAGCCCGCGCCCCGGCGCCGCGCGGCTCGGCAGCCCAGGTGCGGCTCCGGCGGGCGCGGCTGCGGCGCGGGGCCGCCCCTCCGCAGGGCGCAGGCAGCAAACTTTGGCGGCGTCCGCGCGGCGCCGTCTCCGCCGGCGCGCGGGGCTCGCCCCTTTATAGAGCGTCTGCGCCGCCGCCCGCGCCCCGCGCCGCCCCCCCGCCGCCGCCGCCGCCGCCGGCCCCTCCCGGAGCGAGCGGCCGCGGGCAGGGCTCCGGCCCGGCGCCTTTGTCTCGCCCGGGCCGCTCGGGCGCCGCGCCGCCTGCGCTCCGGGCGCGCGGGGCGACTGGCCGCCTTCGCTCCTCGGCAGCGGGCCGCGGCGTCGCTCGGCTGGCCGCCCGGTCGGGCTCGGGTGCCCGCGCTCTCGGGACCTGCTCTCCGGGCTCGTGTTTCCGGCGCGGGCTGCCCCGGCGGCCTGCCGGGCTCGGAGGCTCACGGCCGGAGCGGAGCGGAGTGAGCACGCCGAGCCGGCGGGACTTCGGCAAGACCAACTTTCCGGTTCGGAAGCGGCGCGGGCCGCGCGGCTCCTCCCCTCCCCTCCCCGCCGCTACCCCCTCTCTCCCCGCCCCCCGGGCCCCGCCGACTCCGGAGCGCCCGCCCCGCCCGCCGCCGCCACCAGGGCCGCTCGGGCCCCCGCGCGCGCCCGCCGGGGTCTGCTGCTGAAATCCGGGGAAGGGCGGGGACGGCGGGGCCCTGGGGTCCCCCTCCCCCAGTTCCCCTTCGCGACGGGCTTGGTAACCGCGGCGCGCGCGGCCCGGGAGCCTGCGGAGTGAGCAGCGAGCGCGACAAAGTTCTCTGAGCCCGCACAAAAGTCCCGCGCGCGGCCCACCGTGTGCTGGGGTTTTCCCGGGTTGCGTGGGGGGGGGCAGGTGAGGGAGTCGCGCGCCTCTGGAGCAGCCCCGCACACTCAGGCAGATGACGCGGCGGCACGCGCCCCGCACACGCATCCGCCCCCTCGCGCGCGCCCCCGCGCGCCCTTCCACCCGCAGCCGCGCACACGCGCCCGCGCGTGTCCTCCACCCGCCAGGATGTGCCTCGGGCCTCGCCGCCGCCGCCGCCGCCGCGTCCGACCCGGTGCCCCTGGCCCCAGTCTGCCTTCTCTCCTTTCCTAAATTTCTTATTTTTTCCTTGCGCGCTGCGCTGTCTGGGGCGAAGCTCTGGCACTGACGGCCTGCCACGGCGTCGCTGGCCCGGGGAGGCCGGCGGTGACCAGTGGGCCGCGAAGCCTCCTGCACGGCCGTGCGGTCCATCGGGCGGGCGGAGACCCCCCCACCCCCGGGGGACCCGGGCCAGCGCCGGCCTCTAGCTGCCCAGCCCGCGGCCTCCCGCCCGCTCCCGAGTGAGTCCCGCGAAGCCGCAGCCGGGCTTCGGGAAAAGCTCAGACAGCCCCGAGCGGAAGGAAGCGCACAGGTTGGAGTCGCCTCGGGGAAGTCCCCAGCGCCACTTCTGAAAAAAAAAAAAAAAATCCTGCAGGTTGGTTTTGCTGTGCCTTTGCGGCGGGCGCATTCCTGGAGACGCTGGCTCTTTTTAAAGAAAGGCCAAGAAAAGCCGTTCGGATCTGGAGCTGTCCCGTTTCGCACACGCAGCGCGGTGTCTCCAGAGTGCCGTCCCAGGCCGCCGCGAACTTAGAGGACGCCGCGCGCGGCCGAGGCCGAGCGGGCGCCGGGGCCGTGGGGGGCCTTGCAGGGCCGACAGTTTGGGGAAGTGGCCGCGAGCGGCGGAAGGGCCATCTGGAAGGAAAGGCGCTTGGGGCGGGCGGCTGCTGCCGAATGCCCTCGTCAGAACGACCCGGCTAACCCTCCCTCTCTCTCTCCCTCTCTCTTTGCCGACACACTTCGGGGAGCAGCAGCCCACGCGGGTTCCCACGGCGCCGAAGCCTGCGGCGTCCGCAGCGGCCTGGCCCCGCGGCCCCAGCGCCTCCAGGGTGGCTCTGCGCGCGCTGCTGCCCGGCTCCCCGCGGCTCGGGGCAGGCCCGGCCGCACCCCGCCCCTCCCTGCGGCAGGCCGGCGCGAGGTGCCAGAGGCCTCGCGGGGAACGCTCGGATTCGTCGACTTGCTCTGCATTTCCTACGCGGTGTGGTCGAGGGTGGATCTGTCATGCCCCTCCTGTGCAGACAAACCGGAGACCCGGGCCCTGTGTTTGCAAGAAGCAAGCAAGCTTGCTGAGGCGCCTCGGGAGCCGTGGCGAGGGTCAGGGTCCTGCCGGCTCCACTGGGCGCTGCGTGGACGTCGTGGACCCCAGCGCGCGGGGCGCGCCGCGTGGGCCAGGCCGACCGTGCGGCTCCGTCCCGGGTTCACGAAGGGCCGCTCTGCGCGGCCTGGGCGGAGTGGCGGGCCGCGCGTCTCCCCAGGCGCAGGCAGCGCCCGGGTTGCGTGAGGAAGATGGAGAGGAGACTCGGAGCCGGGGCTGGGAAGGCCGCACGAGCGGCGGGAGCCTGCGTGCGTCTCTCGGGCCGAGCTGCGCGCCTTTTAAAAGGCGGGCTTGGCTGAACGGGCCGTCTTAAAAACAAAGGTGGGAGACCGAGGCCGCCCGCTGGCCTCCCGCACCCGCGGCCGAAACTTTGTCGTTCTGGAAGAAACGAAAAGTTCTGCGGGAAGCGTCCGCGCGTCCTGCGAAGGGACGCCGTGCCGGCCGCACGCGTCCACGCACCACGCGGGCCGCGGCTCGGGCGCCACGAGGCAGGGGCACTGGGCGCACGAGCCATCACCACGTGACCTCTGCCGAGGCGAGGACCGTGGTACCTTTTCTCCGGCGCCCAGCAATTTCATCCAATTTGTTTGTCATCTTCCCTCTCCCAGCGCCGGTTCCTTCTTAACAGGCGACATGTTATCATTTTGCCTGCTTAATAATATTCTTTACCGATTAATACTGTATGCTTTACATTAGTGGAACGTGTAATTAGGCTTGATTTAATCCGTATCATTCATTCAGATACATCAGAAATCAAGATCGCCTGGACCAGAGGCGGCGGCAGAGCGCGCGGAGCTGGCTACCTGGCTGCAGCCGCGAGCGGCTCACGCCGGTGCAGTGGCTTCTCAGCGCGGCCGTGCGTTTCCCTGGCTCCTGATGCAAAAAGTGCCCAAATGTTAGGGCTTCCTGCGCCTCCCCCTCCCCCTCCCTCCCGTCCCTTTCTTCCATTCAATGGCGCTCTCCCTCTCTGTTCCTCCCCGCCCCTAACTTTTGTTTCAGATCCTTAGGGTTAAGTCCGGCGTGTTTTTTGTGTCTTTAATGCCGTGACAAGTGACCGCTAATTGGTTCTCACTGGAGCAAAGATATTACCATACTAATATTATTATTGGTAAGAAGAGGTAATTGATAACACCACCTGCCACTCCGGGGCAGTCACGATGATAAATGTTTCCATCAGCCGGAAATCTGTGCCTGGTGTCCCACGGCCCGACGCAAACAGCATGCCAAGTGACAATTACAAAGATGCTGCTCTTCCACGCGGGGGCGGGGGCGGGGGTGGCTGGGAAACACGCAGCCAAAAATTGCAGGTACGGGTTTCTGAAAATGCCTTTTCCCAGCTTCTGGGGTTCCCCTTGACCACCACGCTCTCCAGAAAAATGAAGTGCCCTGCTGAGGACCCTAACGCTCCGAACCGCCCTGCCCGCGCGGTGAGACGCCTGCCCTGGCTCCCGCAAAGCCATAAACACGCCCAAGTGTTTTCTGCGGGTGCAGCCGTCGTCGCGCGCGGCCTCAGCGCTGGTGCCCGCGGCGCACGGCGGGGGCGCCGCGCCTCCCGGGATGCCACGAGTGACGCCGGCCCCGAGCGCCACAGGGAGGCTCAAACGATTATTATTAGCTTGCATTAATAGATGCAGGCCTCAAAAGGCGAAATCAGCTATTGATAATTGCAAGAAGTATACAGCAGCTACTGTATCGATCCGCTTGTCCCTGATTCCCCTGGTAGGTGAGAGATAAGAAGCCTCTCTGTTTAGTGCAATATAATTTCTTTTGACCTATCTGCTTGCTACAGACTTATGATGAATAGCCGCAGTGGTTAAAGTCCTTTATCACGAAAGTTACCCCTTGATATAATATTGATTCTTTATAACTAGCTCCAAACACAAAAATCAAACTGTCCACTTGACCATCATCATCATCAATATCATCACAAAGCCTGTGGAATAAAGATCAGCGCCGGCCCGAAAACGCTCTCCGTAATCTTCCGGCTAATCTCTATTTGCTGATGATGGGAAGCAAAAAGGCGGGTGGGGGCGGGGGAGCGGACTGTCCCCGCGGTGCGGACGCACGCCTGGCCTGGCGAGGCGGCCTCCGCCGGGACAGGCCTAGGCGCGGGAGCCGCAGGAGGGCCTCCTGCTCGCCGGCCGGAGATGCGCGCTGCCCTGGGCGCTCGCCGGGTGGGCCTGCCGGCGCCGAGGGGCCGCGCCGCCCGCCAGCACACTTCAAAGGCGGCCCGTGCAATTCGTGTGCATTTCCCCCAATTAACGGCGCTTCCTGTCCTCGCAGCTGCCCCGCCCCCGCGCCGCGCGATGCCGGCGCGAGTGTGACTACGCGGGCGGCCGCGCGCGGGCGCCTCTGCTCGTGCGGCCGCGCCCAGCGCCAGGATTCGGGTGCGTTCTGGCCCAGGGGGCTTCGGGGCACGCGGAGGACCCCAACCGGCGCCTCCTCGAACCTTCCCCAGTGCCTGCACCTGCTCGCGTCGCCTCTGTCCTCCATGGGCAGCCTGCGTGCAGGGAGCTCCGCGGGCCTTCGAAGTAACGACCCAACAGCTCCTGCCCACAAGGAGCAACGGGTGGGGCCTTGGTGTCCCGGTGAGCGCGGCTGCAGGATGGGGGCGGCAGGGGCCCTTGGTCGCCTCGGCTCCCTTGTGTCCGGAGGCCTCATCGTCCAGTCCCGGGGTGCTGTTCCAGGTTCTAGGGCTCGTCCCGGGGCAGACGCTCGTGCACCCTGGGGCCAGCGTCCAGCTCGCTCCCGGTCACGCCCTCTGCCTCCCTCCCTCCGGGCTGGGCCTCAGTGGAGGCCTCCAGGGCTTGGAAGCCCTGCTAGGCCTGGCAAGGACCCGAACGGCCCCGGGTCCTTGTGGGGCTGGGGTCGTGGGTGTGGGTGTGGGAGGTGAATGTGGCTGCAGGGGGCGTCTCGGCCCTGCCCACACGCAGTGAGGCCGGCAGACTGGGTGTCCCCTCTCCATTGCCATGGCTGGGGAGCAACCGGACTCCTAACTTACTCAGTCTTCAGACACAACTTGGACGCAGCCTTGTCTGGATGACGAGGTCTCTGGATTTGGCGCCAGGCTCTGCAGAAGGCCAGGACCCTGGAGCGCTGGGGGTGGAGGTGAGTTTCTTGGCAGGAGTCCTTACCCAGCAGACCAGGAGAGGAGCCTCAAAAGCCAAAGGGAAGCTGGCGCCACGGCTCAATAGGCTAATCCTCCGCCTTGTTGCGCGGGCACACCAGGTTCTAGTCCCGGTCGGGGCGCCGGAATCTGTCCTGGTTGCCCCTCTTCTAGGCCAGCTCTCTGCTGTGGCCAGGGAGTGCAGTGGAGGATGGCCCAGGAGAGGAGCCTCAAAAGCCAAAGGGAAGCTGGCGCCACGGCTCAATAGGCTAATCCTCCGCCTTGTTGCGCGGGCACACCAGGTTCTAGTCCCGGTCGGGGCGCCGGAATCTGTCCTGGTTGCCCCTCTTCTAGGCCAGCTCTCTGCTGTGGCCAGGGAGTGCAGTGGAGGATGGCCCAAGTGCTTGGGCCCTGCACCCCATGGGAGACCAGGATAAGCACCTGGCTCCTGCCATCGGATCAGCATGGTGCGCCGGCCACAGCGCGCTGGCCACGGCGGCCATTGGAGGGTGAACCAACGGCAAAAGGAAGACCTTTCTCTCTCTCACTGTCCACTCTGCCTGCAAAAAAAAAAAAAAAAAAAAAAAAAAAGCCAAAGGGATTTGAATCAGGTCACCTGCCTCACAGTGGCCCAAGGAAAGTGTCGCTCTGGGACCAGGCCCCGTGAGCGGTCAGCTTCAGAGTACGGGTATCAGACGGGGGCGGGCACCCAGGGGTTCTCCCGCTTGGCAGGCTGGCTGGGAAAGAAACCCACTTCCCTCACTGGAGAACTGTGGCTCCCCTGCCCTGGCCTGTGCCCTGTTCCGTGTGAAACGTGAGGCACAGGAATTCAAGGCATAGTCCCTCGGTGAGGGTGGATGTCACTGGAAAGAACTGTGCCCCCTGCCCCGTGACACGGGATGTGCCGTCCCCCAAAGAAATGGCTTTCCGTGCGACCACAAGGTAAGGTGTGCATGCACACACAGGAATTCTTTATAATTCTTTACAAAGATTTGTTTATTTGAAAGGTAGCATTACAGAGAGAGAGAGAGAGGAAGAGACTATGCTCTTCCATCTGCTGGTTCACTCCCCAAATGGCTGCAATGGCTGAGGCTGGGCCAGGCCAAGGCCAGGAGCCAGAAACTTCTTCCAGGTCTCCCACATGGGTGCAGGGGCCCAAGCACTTGGGGCATCTTCTACTGCTTTCCCAGGCTATCAGCAGGGAGCTGGATGGGAAGTGGAGCAGCCAGGACTTGAACCATTGCTGGTCTGGGATGCTGGCGCTAACCTGCTATGCCGAATGCAGGCCATCTTTATAAACATTTTGACTCCTGGTTAGAATGTGGATTCTCCTGAAGTCTGACATGTTCGGATGCGTGCTCTGCCTTAAAAACTGAGAAAGTCAGGGGCCGGCGCCGCGGCTCACTGGGTTAATCCTCCGCCTGCGGCACCAGCATCCCATATGGGCGCCGGGTTCTAGTCCCGGGTGCTCCTCTTCCAGGCCAGCTCTCTGCTGTGGCCCCGGAAGGCAGTGGAGGATGGCCCAAGTGCTTGGGACCCTGCACCCCGTGGGAGACCAGAAGGAACACCTGGCTCCTGAGCTTCGGATCGGTGTAACGCCAGCCATAATGGCCATTTGGGGAGTGAACCAACGGAAGGAAGACCTTTCTCTCTCTCTCTCACTGTCTAATCTGTCTGTCAAATAAAGAAAGAAAGAACTGAGAAAGTCAGAATTCGTCCGTGGAACGCTTCGGGCTGTCGCTTCCGCAGAGGATCCTTGCACTTTCAGAGCAGTAGCTGCAGGTCTCCCGTGAGTAGCCGGTTCTGCCGCAGTAGCAAGGCCACACGCTGTCTCACAGCCAGGCTTGAGGGGTCTGCAGGGGCGCGGGGCTCCGTGTCCACGGTGAGCGCCGCCAGGCTGTGGCTGTGTTTTGTGAAGCTTCTCCTGCCACCAGGGAGGGAGCCCTAGCCAGTGGCCCTGGGAGGCGGGATGTGTGTGTGCCTTCCTGTTAGCCCAGTTGGTGAAGCGCTGGCGTCCTGGGCATGGCTGTTGTGTGTGTGTGTGTGTGTGGGTGTGGGGAGGTCATCGGTGTCCTGATGGCACAGCTGGTGAAGGTGTCCTTATGCCAGTGGATGCATCCATGGCTGTTGTGGCCGAGGACAGATTGTTCCCTGCAAGTCAGATCCACCAGGATGGAAAATAGACCAGAGGGGGGGGGGTGGTGGGACGGAAGCTGAGAGACGGCTCGGGTGTGGTAGGTGAGAGGGGGAGAGAGGGGGTGGAGCCATGGACACTTGTGAGCAGGTGTGAGAATTGGAGAAGAGAGACTGAGGGCTGGAGGCTGGCAAGCGCCAGGTGAGCCAAACCCAAACTTTCTCCGGGAGGTTCCCAGGGCTACCGGGAGAACGGAGGCTGGAGTGGCACCAGGGCTGTGAGTGACAGAGGTCCCCGGAGCCCGGTGGCCAGAGCCCTGTCTGCTGTGCAGCTGTCCGCTGTGTGTTGAAGGTCGAAGGAGTTTGTCCCTCTCTCCTTCCTCTTCCTTTTTCTCTTTCTAAGGTTTATTTTTTTATGAGAAAGGCGGAACATCAGAGAGAGAGAGAGATAGAAGTCTTCCATCTGCTGGTTCACTCTCCAAATGGCCACGACAGCCAGGGCTGGGCCAGGCTGAAGCCAGGATCCTGGAGCTCCATGAGGTCTCCCACGTGGGTGCAGGGGCACACGCACTTGGGCCATCTTCTGCTGCCTCTCAGGTGCATCAGCAGGGAGCTGGATTGGAAGTGGAGCTGCCAGGACGCAAACCTGCACACTGCGGCCTGGGAGGCCAGGGCCACAAGCCGCGGCCTCACCTGCTGCGCCCTGGCACTGCCTGTGTCTCGGGGCAGGCTTGAGGGAAGACCTTCACAGCACAGCTCTGAGCTCACACCCCCATGTTGGTCCTGTGAGCCCCGAAGGCGGCAGCTGGGCGCTCCCCTTGAGCACACGGCTTGTGCTCTTACCACCTGGGGTGCGCACGTGGCGCAGTGGGCTGAGCCCAGCTTCGGACACCCTCATCCCATATCAGGGCGCCTGGATGGAGCCCTGGCTACTCCCCACATCTGATGCAGCTCCCTGTCAAGGGGCAGATGATGGCACAGGGCCTGGGCCCCTGCGCCCACGTGGGAGACGGAGAGGAAGCTCCTGGCTCCTGGGTTTGGCCTGGCCCAGCCCTGGCTCTTGCAGGCATTTGGGGGAGTGAACCAAGGCATGAAAGAAAATCTCGCTCGCTCTCTGCCATTCTGCCTTCCGAAAAAGAAATAGATTTTAAAAAGAAGCCTTCATTTCCTAACTAGCTACAAACACGCAGGTCAGGAAGCACCGTGGAGGCCCCAGAGTTGCAGTGGACACTCAGGGAGGCGGCTCCGAGCCCCCCGTGTAGGACGGGGTGCGGGGTGGGTGGGCCGGATGCACACGGCTGCACACGACCCTCTACGTCTGCTCAGTCCCTGGGGGTACCCAGGGCGGTGGTGCCGAGGGCCCTGCAGCTGCTCTGGTCCGGTTCCCGCCCACCCCGTGGCAGGCACTGCCCCCGTGCCTTCTCCTCTCCCACTCTGACTGTTCTCTCGCTAACCCGTGTTACAGACGCCGCAGCGTGGCTTCGGTGGCGGCGCTGGAGTGCCCTGGGTGCGTCAGCTCGGGGCTGTGTGCCGGTTGTAGCAGGTGCATCACCTGGAGCGGGGCCCGGCCCTGGGGCTGCAGCTCTCCAGGGCTCTGCTCCGCATTTCCCTTGGTCCCCCCCCCCCCCGAAGCTCCGAGCAGCAGGGCTGGGGCTCCAGGCCTCCTACAGGGCTCCCGTGGCTTGGCTTCTGGGCGGAAGCGGCTTTCTTCTGCAGCAGAGTTTCTGCCGGCGATGCCGTTCCTTGCCCTGGCTGCCGTGGGAGCCGCCTGGCCCCTGCTGCTTGCGGAGAACCCGGCTCACCGGCTCCACTCTGCTTTCTTTCTCTCCTGCTCGCAGGGGGAGCTCTCTGGCTGTCATCCCCATGGCTCCTCTCTCTGTGTTTTTTAGAACGGTTAATCCCAAGGGAGAATCTTAGCTCTCTGTGATTTGTCACCAAATGGTTCTTCACCCCCGCCCGTGGCCCTGACTGCTGTCCGTGGCCCTGTGCTCTGTCCCCTTGGACCCTCAAAGATCCCCTCAGCCCCTGATGGGGGAGGAAATGGAAGCCACGGGAGTCCCAGCCTTGTGCGTGGCCCTGGAGGCTGTACGTGGACACCCTGGGTGGCCGTGGGAAGAGCTGCATCTGGGCTCATGGGGGCCACGCTCAGGCTCTGCACAAAGCACCTCTGGTTGTCTCCCAGCCTTTCGGGGCCCCTCCGGTAAGAATGCCGTGTTTGGAACCAGCCACCTGCGGGCAGACTGAACATGCCACGTGAGGGCGTGGGGCGGGAGGAGGGCCCTGGGCCAGGCTCAGAGGAGTCAAAGAGAAGAGGAGCCAGCAGGTTCTCAGAGAGTGCCTGAAGGGGCCAGCTGTCCACAGCCAGGGCCACCTGCTGAGCCGGGACCCCACGTGGCCACACTGGACACGGTCAGGACCTCGCTCCGAGGGGCGCTGAGACCTGGGGATACTGCACAAACGTGAGGACAGCCCCCGGTGCCTAAGTGGGCGGGGCGGGGCGGGGCGGGCTGTGCTGGGGAGACCGCCCAGTGCGGGGTAGACGCGGCCTCCTCGCAGCCTTGGTGCCACCTTTTATTTCCCCCGGGCCCCGTGGACAGTCTGCCTCACAGGATGTGTGTCTGCTGCCTCAGCAGTGTGTGTGCCACAGTGAGGATCAGCTGAGGCGTCAGCCCCTGTGTGTCCAGAGAGGGGACAAAATGGCGGGAAGGCTGTGGCTCCACCCCACAGAGGCTCACAGTGTCAGCAGCCACGGAGCTTTGTGCCACGTGCTTCGTACATGGTGTTCCGTGTGGTTGCACGATTGTGGGTGTTTGTGGGAATCCCAGGTGCTGGTTCCAGCAGCCACAGGTGCACAGAGCGGGAGGACAGCAGCAGCCGAGACCCCGAGTGCCCAGCCCCGCGCAGGCGCCTTTGCTCCTGCGCAGATACCGAGGGTCGGGTGCTAAGCCAGGCCTGCTCCCTGCAGGTCTTGGGGACCTGTGTGCTGTGCTTGGCTTCCCGGTTCAAGCAGGAGCTCTCAGCTCTCACACGAAGGAAGTGCCTCCCGCTGCTCTTTGGTGTGTCCAGGTTGCCGGCAGTGCTGTCTTGTGCTTGGGACCATTTTTTTTTTTTTTAAATTTACCTTTATTTGCAAGACAGAGTTACAGAGAGAGGTAGAGACAGAGAGAGAGGTCTTCCATCCACTGTTCACTCCCCAGATGGCCGCAACGGCTGGAGCTGCGCTGATCTGAAGCCAGGAGCCAGGAGCTTCTTCCGGGTCTCCCACGTGGGTGAAGGGGCCCAAGGACTTGGCCCATCTTCTGCTGCTTTCCCAGGCCATAGCAGAGAGCTGGATCAGGAGTGGAGCAGCTGGGACTTGAATCCACAGTCAAATATGAGAGTGGCGGCTTAATCACCTGTGCCACAGTGCTGGTCCCTGTGTATTTTAATGTGCCATTGAGGGACTGGTGCTGTGGCGTATTGGATAAAGCCTCCGCCTGCAGTGCCCGCATTCCATATGGGCGCTGGTTCGAGACCCGGCTGCTCCAGCTCTCTGCTGTGGCCTGGGAAAGCAGTGGAAGATGGTCCAGGTCCTTGGGCCCCTGCACCTGTGTGGGAGACCAGGAAGAGGCTCCTGGCTCCTGGCTTCGGATGGGCCCAGCTCCAGCCTTTGCTGCCATTTGGGAAGTGAACCAGCAGACAGAGACCTCTCTCTCTGCCTCTCTCTCCCTCTCTCTGTGTAACTCTGACTTTCAAATAAATAAATAAATCTTTAAAACAAAAAAACCCCACACTGTTTAAAAAAAATTGCCATCGAAAGCAGGCGAGGGTGGGCCATCTGAGTTAGGAAAACCGCACATGTTGGTGTCAGGATGCCCTGGAGGCACTGCCAGGCGCCCTGGCCGAGGTCACTGTCTGAGGTTTTGTCGCACGGTGCTCAGCAGAGAGGGGACGTGGTGCGCTCTGACAGCAGGCACAGAGGCTGATGGTGGGTGTGGAAGCCTGTTCTCCCTCTCCCCGTCTCGGGGCAAAATCTGCACAGCGTGAAGCTGACCAAGTTGGAGTGCACCCTCGGTGCTCCCAAAGGGAGACCCAGGCCCAGCGCACAGGCGCTCCTGCGTCCCGTGCCCCGTCGTGGACGCAGCCTCGTGGGTTCCAGTTGGCTGCATTGGCTTTGTCTGTGTGGCTTACGTGGTTCACCCTGGTGCTGTTGTTGCACGACGGAGTTCTGAGAAGCCAACCAAGCGGCTGACAGACAGCAGCCCCAGTGCGCTGGGCAGAGAGCGACGGGCAGCAGCCCCAGTGCGCTGGGCGGAGAGCGACGGGCAGCAGCCCCAGTGCGCTGGGCGGAGAGCGACGGGCAGCAGCCCCAGTGCGCTGGGCGGAGAGCGACGGGCAGCAGCCCCAGTGCGCTGGGCGGAGAGCGACGGGCAGCAGCCCCAGTGTGCTGGGCGGAAGAGGCGTTCCTTGGGGTGCAGAGGTACAGGCTGGCCCGGTGTCTGGTGCAGCTGATGGCTGAGACATCTTGTCTGGGCTTGTCTCGTGCATATTCACCTACTGAAGGGCCTGGAACTTCCTGTGGTCCCACAAGCCTGCGGTCAGTGTGAGGCAGCATTTCCCACAGCCACGTGGCTGTGAGAACTGTCCCCGGGCAGCTCCTGTGTCCAGCATGCTGGTGCTGGCCAGAGTGCCTGGGGTCTGGGGGGGTTCACTGCTGTAGTGCAGAGTACTCGCACCTGTCTGCAGAGACCCTGCCTGCCCCCATGCCTCCTTGTGCTCTGTGTGGAGCCCGGAGAGGTGTCTCTGCCCCCGCGGAGGGGCGCTCTTGGCGGTGGGGGCTGTGCTGTGCTCTCTGGGCTGCCGCAGCACCCACATCTGCCAAGCGCCCTTTCGTGGTGATGGGGGTGGTGGCCCCATGCTGGAATGCGGGTGGAGGGGCTGCTCAGACAGGCAGGGCAGCCACATGGGGGGGGGGGTGGGGGTGCAGCAGGTGCACGATCTGCTGGCCGTGCTGGCTCAGAACCGTGAGGCGGATGGAGACTGAGGCTTCAGTTCAGGGGGAGTGGAGTGTGAGGCTGCCTGGCTTCCAGGGTGCGTGGAGGAAGGTCACGGGGGACCCCAGCCCCAGGGAAGTGGGTCGAGAGCGCGAACAAGTGTGGACGAGGCAGGGCGCAGGCCTGTTTGCTTGTAAGAGGTGGGGTGCCGGGAGGTCGGCCGTGGCACCTGCTGCCGTATAGGACACTCAGGGTTCACACTGGGGAGGCCTCAGGCCCTACTGAGCCCTCTGAGGCCTGAACTTTGCTCTCGTGTGAGGGTGGGATTCTTGAGACATCTTCCTGGTGGAGTGGGTGGAGCCACTGTTGGCTGTGCACCCCTTCATCACCAAGCGCAGGGGGCTTTGCAGGCTGCTGGCTGCACTGGGTGCATCCAGGAGGGGGAGGGAAGCTGGCTGCAGCCTCTGGCTTGAGCCACTCAGGGCAGAGAGGGACAGAGGGGGACAGCTGTGCGCTCAGGCCTTGGCCTGGTGGGAGGACCCTGGGTCCGGCCAGGCTGCTGAGGGTGGCACAAGACATGTAGGTGGTGCCCGGGGGTCAGCCTGGCCTGCTGGCCATTCCCTCGCTGGCCTGGGCCCTGCTGGGCACTGATGGGGGTCCCAGGCAGGGGAAGTCTGGCTTTCTCTCTGCTCCATGGACCCCCATCCCGAGGGGAAGACTGTCCCCACCCCACCACGGCCCGGGCAGCTTCCGGCTAAACGGAGCTTGCTCCGTGGCCAGGCTCCTTGGTAAGAGTTTGTTTCTCAGGTCCAGAGCCACACAACAGCAGCTGCAAATCCCCCAAGAAATCCCACCAAGTGCTCACTTGTACGTCAGTCTCGGGATGGACGCGAGCGTTTGAGGGTGAAAACAGCGAATCCCACGTGTTTACAGAAGGCCCCGAAGTGTCTGTGCAGGGAGGGAGGGGCCAGGGCAGGCGCTGTGGGGCCCAGGGTCGCTGTGGTTGTGACGGGCTTGGGGGTCGTGCCCTGCCGGGAAAACTGGCTCGCGGAACCGACGTGGAACGCCGAGGGCGCGGTGCTGGCGTCTGGCCAGCGGTTAAGACACTGTCCCATCTCGGACTGCCTGGGGCCAGTCCTGGCTCCGCTTCCTGTCCAGCCTCCTGCCACTGTACAGCCTGGGAGGCAGCAGGCGAAGGCTTAAGTTCTTGCTTCCTGCCCGACGTGGAGCCCTGGCTTCTGCTGCGGCTTGGCCCAGCCCTGGCGGCTGTGGGTGGGGTCAGTGAACCGGAGGTGGGAGAGGTTTCCCTCCCTCTGTGTCTGACTCGGTCGCTCTTTCAAATACATTTTTAAAAACTACAGTTGACAAATGTCATGGGAAGACCAACAACAGCAAAGCTTCTGTCAAAGGAACTTATGTCCTTGTCATTAGAATCCAAACAGCACTTTGTTTTCTTCGAAACTCACTTTAGGGTTACAGTCTGGTGGAGATTCAGTTTAGCATTTACAAATCTTTTTATTATTACTTATTTATTTTTATTTGAAAATCAGAGTTACATAGAAGATAGGCAGAGAGAGAGAGAGAGAGAGAGAGAGAGAGGTCTTCCATCCGATGGATCACTGCCCAACTGGCCGCAATGGCTGGAGCTGCGCCAATCCGAAGCCAGGAGCCAGGAGCTTTTCTGGGTCTCCCACGTGGGTGCAGGAGCCCAAGCATTTAGGCCGTCTTCTACTGCTTTCCCAGGCAGTAGCAGAGAGCTGAATCGGAAGAGGAACAGCCGGGACTAGAACTGGCGCCTATATGGGATGCCGGCGCTAACCTACTAAGCCACAGCGCTGGCCCAGTTTAGCATTTTTTAAGAACAATATAGAACTCATAGAAGAGATTATTAAAAGTGTACTTATATTTCAAGAGTAAACTTTTTTTTAAAGATTTACTTCTTTATTTGAGAGGCAGAGTTACAGACACAAAGAGAGACATACAGAGGGAGAGAGCTTCCTTCCACTGGTTCACTTCTTAAATAGCCGCGACAGCCACAGCTGGGCTGATCTGAAGCCAGGAGCCAGGAGCTTCCTCTGGGTCTCCCACGTGGGTGCAGGGGCCAAAGCACTTAGGCCATCTTCCACTGCTTTCCCAGACCACAGCAGAGAGCTGGATTGGAAGTGGAGCAGCTGGGGCTTGAACCAGTGCCCACATGGGGGCCAGCACTGCAGGCGGTGGCTTTACTGTCTACGCCACAGCACCAGCTTCCAAGAGGAGACTAAAAAATGAACTCTACTGATGGATGAGAAATCATTGTCTAATTAACACAAAGGAGTAGGTATGAGTGTGAGTGTGAGAATGAGTGTGAGTTTTGGTGAGTGTGGGTGTGAGCAGAGTGTGCATGAGTATATGTGCATGTGTACGTTCGTGGGTGAGAATATGTGTGTAAGAATGTAAAAGGGATGTGTGAGTGCGACATGAGAATGTGTATGACTAGGTGTGTGAGTGAATGCATGAGCGTGAGTGTACATGTGTGTGAGTGTATGTGTGTACATGAGTGTGTGAGTGTACATGAATGTGTGACTGAGTGTATATGAGTGTGTGAAGATGTGTGGATGTGAGTGTGTGAATGAGTGTGAGTGTGAGAGTCACATATGTGTGAGTGTATGTGTGTATGAGTGTGTGTGGGTATGTGCATATGTGAGCATATATGAGTGTATGAACATATATGACTGTGTGATCGTGTGTGTGTATGAAGATGTGAGGACGTGTGTGAATGCGTGAGTGTGAGTGTGAGTGTATGTGTGAATCTTGTGTGTGCGTGTGAGTGTGGGTGCATGCGAGTGGATGTGAGAGCGACAGCGCATGTGCCACTGTGTGAGTGAACAAGGTGCGTGTGTCACGTGAGTGTGAGTTGGGCAGCGTGAAGGTGGGAGGAGCAGATGAAAGTTCGGGGCTGCAGCCCCAGAGTTAATGAGATAATGGGACGAATGTCCGAGTTCACGGTTAGATTACTGGGTTTGTATGGATTTTGTGTTTTAAATTTCGGTCTTGGGGGAATTACGTAAATGGAAATGGAGAGTTTTAATTTTCATTCTCGCCTGTGAAACTTGCGTTTGTGACTCGAAGCGGAAACGGGTGGAGCCCAGGAGCCACCCCGGCTTCCGGGCTGTCTTGGGCTGCAGAGGACGGTGAGGGTGGAGAACGGGGCTCTGCCCAAGCGAGTCTCCTGTTGCTGCGGCCAGAGTCCCTGGTAATCATCTGACCTCTCTCTGCTGTTTGCTGTCCTGCAGAAAGACGGGAGCCCTAGGAAGCAGCAGAGCTGTCGTGGGGTCACTTCTGTCGGACGGGGCGCGCCTGCCTACTCCGTTATGTGGAACCCCAGCTACAACTCCGCGGCTCCAGGTCAAGCTGCGGGGCGTGGCCCAGGGAGCGCGAACCTTCCGCGTGCTTGGGAGACAGAAGCGCACTGAACCAGGACACTCGAGGGGGTGCCCATGTGGACAGCCGGCACTGGACAGGAAATGATTCTCGTTCATTACCAAGTGGACACACACACGCAGGCTGGCGTGGGTGGACATGTGCCCTCTGTGTCGTGCAGGGGCGAGCGGTGCTGCCCGAGGGGAGTTTCCAGTTCCTAAGTCGGGGGCGGGACCTGGCTGCTTCGTGTCCACGTTCAGACTCCGTGTTTGGAGCCCGTGTCAGAGTTGATTGTCAGGCGGAACGCTGCCTTTGCCCATCTGCAGTCACGTGTGAAATCCTGTTTTCCGATTGGAAAATAGGTGCAGGCTGCTCACACTTGCCCGAGCTAGTGCGATCCTGCTTTCGGGTGCGCGCTGTCCCCGTAATGTTAGCGCACTAGTGTCTCAGCTGTGGGTGCGCGCTGTCCCCGTAATGTTAGCGCACTAGTGTCTCAGCTGTGGGTGCGCGCTGTCCCCGTAATGTTAGCGCACTAGTGTCTAAGCTGTGGGTGCGCGCTGTCCCCGTAATGTTAGCGCACTAGTGTCTCAGCTGTGCGTGCTATTCCCATAACATTTGGAATAAATGGTGATTGACCGTCAGCAACACACAGGAGACAGTGGTACCGTTAGCGAGGGCTGTGCACCCGGGACCGCAGCAGTGGAGGGGCGAACTTGGAATTACAGGACACAAGCAAGTGGTCATTGGTGATTGTGGAAACACAGCAAACCAGCCGGGAAACCCACACAGCAAACAGCACAGCCACGCAGCGAAGCAACACAGGAAACCCACACAGCAAACAGCACAGCCACGCAGCGAAGCAACACAGGAAACCCACACAGCAAACAGCACAGCCACGCAGCGAAGCAACACAGGAAACCCACACAGCAAACAGCACAGCCACGCAGCGAAGCAACACAGGCGA
>CM027389.1:110425502-110445090 GCA_015711505.1 Sylvilagus bachmani | reverse complement strand
GGACAGAATCCGGCGCCCCGACCGGGACTAGAACCCGGTGTGCCGGCGCCACAAGGCAGAGGATTAGCCTGTTGAGCCACGCCGCCGGCCTGAAAAGTTTTAAAGTGACGTGGACATGGGTACAGCGACATTAAAACCCGGAAGCTGGAGCAGCCCCTCTGCTCAGCCAGGTGCTGGCATGGCCGTGTCCCGGGGACCCCTGTGGAAGACATCGCTGTGTGCTTTCTTCCTGGGGCCTCGCTTCCGAGGTGGCACTCTGGTTAAGCCGTGTGCCGGGAGCTGTCCTTGGTGCCCAGGGCAGTGACCGGGAGGGAGCGGCCGGTGGTGCCTGACGCTGCTGTTTTGATTGAGCGTTTGTTTTGACAGAGTCACAGACACATCACACAGACAAAGCTGGGAAAGAGGGTGCAGGGGATCCGGTGTGTGGGAGGGAAGCCAGCCCTCCGGCCTGTGTCCGCCCTCTGAACCTGGCCCAGCACTGCACACGATGATCCCAAATCCCCCCAACCTGGCCATGTACGGTGCTCCCCGCTCTTGCACTGCACACGGCGACCCTGAATCTCCAGACCTGGCCACGTGGAGCCCCCACTCCTGCACTGCACACGATGACCCTGAGTTCTCCCTCCCCCAACCTGGCCATGTGCGGTGCTCCCCGCCCCCACCTGGGTCTGCTCTTCAGTGGAAGAATCACACCCGCACAGGAAGTGGGCGGCATGTGCACTCCCAGGCCAGCGAAGGGCCCAGACACGGATGCTGCTGTGACCCCTCACAGAGGAGCCGGGTCTCCTCGCCCTTGTGGGTCTCCGCGCCCTTGTGTTCTTCCTTCTCCTTGGAGGTGCACGTCCCCTGGACAGTCCACGGTGTCCCCCGCCCCTCGTGGTGTCTTCCGGCCTGCTGGCTTCTCTCCCTGGCGTCCGTTCCGGCGCTGCGACAAGCTACACCTGTGCTGCAGAGCAGGGCCACGGCAGAGCGGGGGCCTCACACGTCCTCCTGCCCGACGGGTGTCCGGTGCGGCCCCAGCTTCTGACCCTCAAGGAAACGCATGGATGAGTCAGGGTCCAGAGAGCTGGGGGTGATGAGTGCCGCGGGTGACTTTGGAGGGGAGCCGGCCTCTGGCAAGCCCGCAGCTGGTGCGATGGCTGCAGCTTCTGTGCCGGGTGTCAGAGCAGGAGACATGGCCCAGCGGGCTGGTGTGCACGCTGCCGGGCCGGGCTGGGGCGACATCGACCTCACGGTGGGCTCTCCTGCAATGGACCCACAGCTTTGATGCTGCTGAGCCACAGGAGAAACAGGGACCCCTGTGGTGGGCTCACCCCGCCTGGCTGTGGGCCCTGGGAGGAGAGGCAGCAGGAGCAGCCGGGCGGGCCCAGCGCAGCAGGGGCTTCTGGGCCTGTCCTGCCTTTAGCACAGAAATGGTGGCGGGGTGGGGAGGGGTGCTGTGGCCCCGCAGGTTAAGGAACAAGCCTGCAGCACCCGCAGCCCACATGGGCGTGGGTTTGAGTCCCGGCTGCTCCTCTTCCGACCCTGCTCTCTGCTAATGCTCCTGGGAAAGCAGTGGAAGATAGTCCAAGTCCTTGGGCCCCTGCGCCCATGTGGGAGGCCTGGAGGAAGCTCCCGGCTCCTGGCTTCGGATCAGCTCAGCTCCAGCCGTTGCAGCCATTTGGGGAGTGAACCAGCGGATGGAAGACTTTTGTCTCTCTCTGCCTCTGCGTCTCTGTAACTCTTTCAAGTAAAATAAATGTTTTAAAAAAGCTATAAACAGATTTCAAAATTCTTTTTCAACAAAATAAACTTGCCTTTTAATTCCATTTCTGTAAATTTTTGGAAGCATACACACATTCACAC
Source organism: Sylvilagus bachmani (assembly GCA_015711505.1). NCBI lineage: Eukaryota > Metazoa > Chordata > Mammalia > Lagomorpha > Leporidae > Sylvilagus > Sylvilagus bachmani. The sequence goes on along the minus strand of CM027389.1, from coordinate 110,443,245 downwards.
ATGAACATCCACACCACACACACATACATATATACACACACATGAATCCACATGAACACACATCCACACCCACACACATCCACACATGCACACACATCCCATATACACACACACGTATCCGTGTGCACACACCCCTCCATGCACACCCACACATGCACGCACACACGTAATTCCCAGGCACACGGGGATTCATCTGCAGCTTCCCGTCTCACTGCTGCCTCTGGCTGGTTGTGCTCGGGGAGAGAAAAACCCTGAGCTGATGTCAGGCCTTTCAGGTCCGTTGAGAAGTGCACAGGTGAGATTCTGCGCATCGTGGACCTGGAACCCAGAGGCGTTCTACACTTACACGGGTGGAATGTGTTGTCTCATTCTAACCTCAATCCCCCCGTGAAGGGCCCTGTGTCCACGGAGCTGCTGAGAGCAGCCATCTGCCTGCGCCTGCGCAGCGGCTGCTGTGGTGGCTCCAGACCAGTTCTGCTTCCACTCATTTGCAGACGACTTTGTGTGTCCTCCTTCTCCAAAGCTTTGCTCTGGGTGCGGCCCCCGGGCTGCCTGAGACTTCGCTTCCGAAAACTGAAACCGCCAATCGCTTGTCTTCCGGCTTTCTTTTCTTTTTTTTTTTAAAATTTTTGAGTCATCAGATGCCAGTCTAATGTTTTTTCCTGGAATATAATCTTTTTCTTTGTACAGATGTGTGTGTGTTGTTTGTTTTAAGGCAGTCACACTATAATGCGCCCAGCGTGTTTTCTTTGGCTGTTCTGTCATAGGTGTTCACAGGACTCCTCAGCTGTGGCTTACCGTCACTCAAGTACGGTCTCTGGGCCGTTTTCACTGTCACCTGCCACTCAGACCCCACTGCTCTGCGCTGGACCTGTGAAGCCTGTGTGTCTCAGAGCTTCGCCCCTGGTTTCCGTTGTTTTGTCTCTACAAGCTTCACTCTGCTGATTTTCTTCTGACCAGACCTTCCCTTCACTAAGTCTCTCCCCAGCCGTGTCTTAGCCACTCTCCCTCAGCCATGTCTTAGCCACTTGTCCCCAGCCGCGTCTTAGCCACCCGTCCCCAGGCATGTCTTAGCCACTCGTCCCCAGCCATGTCTTAGCCACTCTCCCTCAGCCGCGTCTTAGCCACTCGTCCCCAGCCATGTCTTAGCCACTCGTCCCCAGCTGCGTCTTAGCCACTCGTCTCCAGGCATGTCTTAGCCACTCGTCCCCAGCCATGTCTTAGCCACTCTCCCTCAGCCGCGTCTTAGCCACTCGTCCCCAGCCATGTCTTAGCCACTCTCCCTCAGCCGCGTCTTAGCCACTCGTCCCCAGCCATGTCTTAGCCACTCATCCCCAGCTGCGTCTTAGCCACTCGTCTCCAGGCATGTCTTAGCCACTCGTCCCCAGCCATGTCTTAGCCACTCGTCCCCAGCCATGTCTTAGCCACTCGTCCCCAGCCGTGTCTTAGTCACTCGTCCCCAGCCGTGTCTTAGCCACTCGTCCCCATCCGCGTCTTAGCCACTCGTCCCCAGCCGCGTCTTAGCCACTCGTCCCCAGCCGTGTCTTAGCCACTCGTCCCCATCCGCGTCTTAGCCACTCGTCCCCAGCCGTGTCTTAGCCACTCGTCCCCAGCCATGTCTTAGGCACTCGTCCCCATCCGCGTCTTAGCCACTTGTCCCCATCCGCGTCAGTGCTGTGCCACAGTGCCGGCCCTTGCCCTCGTTCATTCACTCTTGCGGCTTCTCGCCTCTTCCTCCCGACGGCTGCGTTTTCCTGTGACGTTGCTGTAGCCTGTGTCAGCACTGGTGGAAGTCGAGGCGAGGTGTGGCTGCTTGTGACCCCTGGAGCAGGGGGCGGGGTGGGCTGAGGGAGCTCCTGGGACTCTGGCCCGTGCCCAGCCACACCGTGCTCCACGAGTCCCCTCGGCTTCCAGGTCGGGCCCCAGAGTCAGCCCACTTGCTGACCTGCTGTGTTTCCCAGGGGGCTTGACTCCGTGGCCTCTGAGTGCAACATCTGGTTTCCTCTCGTGCACCCCCGTCTCACGCTGCCCCCTACGCAGGGATCGGAAGCTCCTGAGGGTGGAAGATCCTTGTCTTGCTCACCTGATCTCCTCTCACACTCAGAGCCGCTACCTCGGCACCATCAGGGTGGTTTCCTCCCAGCCTCACCCCCCGGCCCAGATCAGCTCTCGGCAACGAGAACCCTCAGCCTGAGAGCAGCGCCACGTGCATGGTTAATACTGGAAGGGACGAGCAGGACGCCCCTCCCCTCCTCCCGGGGCCACGCCCCCCCAGGCTGGAAAAGCACGAATCCACTTCTGCGCCCATGTCCCCAGGTCTGGCTGGAGCGGCCGCTGTCTCCGGTCGACCTCGGGGCTCCCTGGAGGCACCAGGAAAGCGACAATTCCAGGGGCGCATTTGCACTGCCCTGAAGTCCGCAGGTTCAGGGTCAAGGACTTCGGCCGGGGTGGGTGTGCGGTGCAGAGGGAAAGCTACATGGGGGATGCCCAACCCCACTGGCGCTGCCCCTCAGACTCCTGGCTGCGGCTCCGCTTCCAGCCCAGCTCCCTGCTGACGGCTCCTGGGAGGTCGCAGGGATGGCTCAGGTGCCTGGGTCCCTGCCTCTCACGCGGGAGACCTGATGGAGTCCCTGCCTCCTGGCTTTGGCCCGGCCAGCCCCTGTCTGGGTAGTGAGCCGGGGGACGGGAGAGCAATCTCTGCTTCTCTGCCTTTCACATAAAATAGATGTTTTGAAAAAGAGAACATAGCCCCCGCCCCAGGACTAGGATCAGTGTGGTTGTGGGCCAGACTGCGCATTGCTCTGCTCTTCGTTTGTCACATGGACAATGGGGATGACGGTGATTCCTGTGTCACTGGACTCTTGTGAAGATAAAGAAAGTTAATTCAGGCAGAGCACTTAGCTCGTATTAATAGATATTGGCTTATTTTCATTATTAATAATAAAGCCTTTGGAAGGCTTTGTTTACAGCAGACGTCACTCAAATGTTGAAATCAAAGTGGCAGAACACACCTCGCATGCACACTCTCTGGAGGCACGTGGGGCATGGTGAGAAAGAGGCGGACTCTGACACACATGTGAATAAAGCCTGTGAGAGAAGCCACTCTGAGCCCATCTGCACCTCTGGGCGAAAGAACCTGCTGTAGCTCAGACATACTCAGCGCTTCCTGGCCTGCCGCCCCCGCGCCCGGCTGGATCCCTCACAGCACAGGCACTCGGCCCGAGGAGGAACTGCGTTAACGGAAGCATCGAGATTCCTCTGGAATCAAGAGCGGTGGCTGGGTAAGGACTCGAGATGTCAGGATGTGAGTGCAGCCATCAGACAGGGGCCTGTGCACTGGGCCTGGGACAGCTCCGGGACAGGACCCTCCCTTGGGAAAGCCTCGGTTAGGACGAGACGGGCGGGGAGAGGGGTAAAGAGAGAGAGGGGGGGAGAGGGGGAGAGGGGGAGAGAGAGAGGGAGAGGAGAGAGGGGAGAGGGAGAGAGAGAGAGAGAAACAGATGCCCAGCTGCCCACCCACCAGGCTGCTGTACACCTGTGCTAATTTGCATATGCAAATCAGGGCACAGTGCACCTGTTAGTTTAAACCAGCCAGTCTCATCGCTTCATGATCATACCTTATATATCATACAAAATACAGCAATTAAAAATATGTCTCTGATAACACACATTAAGCAATTAATGTTTATTAACATTTAGAAAATTGGTTTCTGTCTATTGATGTTCTAGTTCTCGACCCAATGGTTTCTTATTTGACTTTCATTATTAGGAGTGCTTAGCACATCAAAACGTTGTTAATTATTAGCTCCAGGCGGAAGATCACGAACACGAAGTTGCGATTCTGTGAGGTGCAGGCCTGTCCCAGCTAAACCTTCCGGAGCTGAGAACGGTGCGAGCGTCGGTCACTGCTGACCACACGGCCGGGGAAATGCCCACCTGCTCACATGCACAGACCCGTCATGTTGTTCCACGTGGTGGAAGTTTCCAGAATGATTTGAAAATCAAGCCCTGGGGCCTCCGTCCTGTTGTCTGTGATGGCTGCTTCAGCCCCACTGCGCTCAGCAAGTGTGAACTTTTGTTTCTAGGAGAAGCCCCGGAGAACACCCTGAGGCTCTGTCACGCTGTCTCACAAGCCACACCTGCTGCAGCCCCTGGGGAGCCTGGAGTGGAGATTCTCCGCCCGCACAGCACAGCCTGCTGCTGCTGGAACGGTCACAAACCTGAAGACAGTCTTCGAAAAGACGCTAGGTGCAAAAAGCAGCTGAAAAACCAACAACGTGCGTGGGAAAACCAGCCAGGAGCCATCTGGCCCATCTCCCGCCGCGGCAAGGTTTCTCACAGCGGCGGTCTCCATGCACGGTTCCTGAGCGAGTGACGCTCGTCTCCCCTGCGCGGAGCTCGGGGCTCGGCGCAGGTGCCGGCGGCCAGGAGAACAGGTGCTCTGCTCAGTGCCGGCATCGCTCCTGACTCCCACACTGTGCACGACAAGCAAGCCAGGTCCAGTGTTTGCCGCTGGGGTCGGAGGGAGCCGGCAGGGAGGCGTGGGGGGAGCAGGCACGGGAGCCTCAGGGCAGAATCCCCACGGCGTGGCGGCGGCCTCTGCTTGGGAGCCCCGGGCGCTGTGCGCGCACGCGGGGAGCCGGTTCCTGCAGCGCTCCGTGGCAAAGCCACCGAGGGGTCGCCTCGCCGCTGCAGCAAAGGGTGCTTTTGTTTCCTCTTCCGCTTGGCACATGGGAACGCCTCCTCCCCTTTCCTGCCTCGACCTGCACAAAGGACCCAGTATCCTTAGAGTGCGGCCGCCGAGAAAAGGACATTGAGCCTCTCAAAGCAGCTTCGCTGACGACGATGCTCTAGCTACTTCTGAGGGCCTGAAGAGCTCCCGTTCTCCAGGAAGTCCCAGCCTCCCCCAGCCTGACGTAACTCAGGGCCACGCATCGCTCTGCTCCAGCGCGAAGCAGCACACACACAAGCCAAGCCTTTCCAGCTCGGCGCCCGTTCCCCCAGCGTCTGCACCAGCATTGTCGCTCCGTCGTAGGTGGCAAAGGGCACTGTCGCAGGCGGGGCGCGGGCGTCAGTCTTGCAGGCGCGTGTGCGTGGTTTGGGCGCTGAGGGTGCCAGGTGCCTACCAGGAGGAAGGGCGTGGCCGTGTCTCCCCAGAACCTGAACTGGGAAGGAGGAATCCACTTGTCGGAATCTCTGTTCCTTTAAAGTACTCCCAAGGACGCTGGCTGTAGCCGTGCGGTTGTGGTTTGTGTGATGTGGACACGCACCCACATAGGACTCCCCGCGGCCACTGACGGGGTGACTGACGGGTGACTGACTGGGTCAGCCGCCCAGCGCCGACTCCGGCAGTCAGCTACTGCCGGCTGCTCAGCCCCTCTGGAGCTGGATGGAGGGTCACGGACCGCGAGGCTGCGGCACCTGGAATGATCCTTCCACCTTCCTATTATCTGCAGAGTGTGTATGTGTTGGAGAAGAAATGCACACACACACACACACACACACACAGGCAGAGGGATCCAGAGCTCCCATCCACACCTGGTTCACTGCCCAGCTGCCCAGAACGGCCCTGTGGTCGTGGTGCTGGGGTGTCAGAGCCAGGAGGTGGGACCTCAGTCCAGGTCTCCCTGGAGGCGGCAGGAATGCCATCACCGGCCTCCCACGGCGAGCTGAGCCCAGGCACTCCCCTGGGGAACGGGCATCCCGACTGGCATCTCCTCGCCTCTCTTCTGTGCTGTAGGCAGGTGGGGCTGCCAGGTCCCGGTCGCATCCTCTCCCCTCCCCCCAGCAAAGCCTGGACTCTTTGTCGTCGGGGAGCCCCTCACCCTGCGCGTTGAGTCTAAAGGTTGCAGGAGCCGGGGGTGCACGCAGCCAGCCTCTGCCGATTCCAGGACTTTCGTTCTGGGGGCTCTCGCTTTGCTCGATGGAACGCTTAGGTCCTCTGCTCTTGTCCCTTCCTCCTTCCCTCTGCCCATCCAAGGCCTGACCCACCCCTGAGACGCCACTGACCGCCGTGGAGGGAACAGGAAGGGAGCTGAAGCTGCCCACATCCCACAGCCCTGGCTGCACGCAGGCGAGGGGGCAGTCCTGGTGGGAGGCGTGCAGGGCGATAGGTCATGGCAGTGAGGGCGGTGCCACTGGCTGTGAGCAGAAGCACCAAGACGGGCCTTGGCTAGGTCCCTCGCCGGGGCCTCACTCCCCCTCCTTTCTTCCAGGATGTGTAACTCGTCAGGACCCAGTGAAGGCCAAACCAGCTCCTGCGAAGTGCCAGGCAGAGCGGCCAGCTCCCCAGGGCTGCGCTACACACACAGGCTGTGCCTACTGTTTGCAGTGGGTACTGCTGCGCAGGCTCTAAACCTGCGAGTGGGCACGGGCATGCAGCACCATGAACGACAGAAATGGTCTGGAAAAGGGGAGTTAAAACAACAAGTACCGGGGTTGGCGTCGTGGTGCAGTGGGCACGCCACTGCTTGCAACACTGGCACCCCACACTGGGCTACCCACCCGTGCCCCGGCTGCTCCACTTCCCACCCAGCTTCCTGCTAACACACCGTGAAGGCAGCAGATGGTGATCCAAGGATTTGAGTCCCTGCCACCCACTCAGCCGACCCGGATGGAGTTCCTGGCTCCTGCCTTTGGCCTGGTGCAGACCTGGCTCTCGTGGCCTTTTGGGCAGTGAACCAGCAGGGAAAGATTCCTCTGTCTTCCTTTCTCTCTCTGTCACTCCCCCTTTCAAATAAACAAATGCATCTTTAAAGAGAATGGTAAGAACCATACGGTGTCAGAATGGGAAAAGCCACAGAAGGAAGACTGGAAGGAGACATCGCTTGCCCCTGAGCGCTGGATTGCGGGCGGTCTCGGTGGCCGCTGCCCTCCCTGGCATCGGCAATAATGCCATCTTACTTTACCATCGGTGAAGGGGCCTCGTCGGAGCCCCAGAAGTGAAGCGCATTCCGCTCACATGAGCTTCATTAAGAGGACTCGTGGGTTTAGAAGCTGGGTAGGGGTGGTGATGTGATGCAGTGTAGGCGGCTTTCGTTAGGCCACGCTTTAGAGAGCTGCTTGGGAGATGGCGTCGACGAAGACGACAGTGCAGGGCCGGGGAGGTGGGAGCTGGCCACTCCAGAGAGGCCAGGGGCCGGGCCGTCTGAGCAGTGGCTCTGCCGCATGAGGCGCTGGGGCCCCGGGAGGGGGCGGGGGTGCGCAGCGGGCCCCACAGAGACGCCAGCGAGCCGTGTGCAGAGCCGCGGGCGGAATTCTGCTGCGCGCGCTGCACGGCCTGCAGTTGCACATTAACTCGCCTTGTGACCGCGTGAGAACGCAATTGCTTCTATTCTGCTGCTCTTTAGCCAGAGGACTTTTCTCTTTATCGATAAACATTACATCTATTTTCCATTTTTCTGGTTAGCCCTAAGATACTGTGGGTCAAACTGAAGTCTCATTAATCCCACTGGAAAAATCCCAAAATAAGCAAAAAGAAAAAAAGCCTCCCAAGTCTAATCAAGCGGTGAGGTCAGTGGCCCAGGCTGCTTCCCGGCGTGTGTTTTCCTTGCTGCTGCCCCTGCGCGTTCCCAGGCCTCAGCTCCCTGGGGACGCCTTGCGGCTTTGAGGCTGTCGGTGTCGCCAGCTGGTGACCCACACAGAGACGAGAGCGGGAAGGAGGGCGGCGAGCCACGGCCGGGACCCTGGGGATCGTCCACGTCGGGGCGGGGACCGCTGGCCTCGCTCGCGTCCAGGGAAGAGGTTTCTCTGCCACTCGGCTGTCTCGCGGGCTGCCCCCAGCCCGGAGCTAGCGGCCACTCCGCTGTGCGCCTGGTGACAAGGGACACAAGTGCAGGGCTCGTACAGCCCGATAAACGCCGGCTGTCCCCAGCGGGAGCCCTTTGAAGTCGCAGACGGTCTCATGATAATTGATAATCTAATCTCGGCCCGTCTGATGGTGCCTTGCTTCTCTTTCCAGGCTGTCCCGCAGCCAGGGAATTAGTGCAGCGGCTCACTGATTGCCTGCAAGAGGGCGCTGGGCCGCGGGCCGGAACTGCCCTGGGAGGGCCAGGCTCTTGTGAAGGGGGATCCTGGAAAGGCCAAACAGCAGCCCGCGAGGTGGCGGTGGGAGGGGCCGAGCCCGCTCTCCCCGCCGCAGGCCGTGGGCGCGCAGGGCTACGACTCCGGCTGGGCAGCGACAAGCTGTTAATTACAGGTTTGCGCCCTTGCCGCCCAAAGGTCACAAAGTGGTGCTTGAAAAAAGTCTAGGTGACCCCTGTGCTTCGTTTCAGTGGGACAGCTTAATTAATAGTCAGGGCTGGGGCACATGACGACAAGGAGCCTCAAAGAGCCATCTCATTAGAATAATTAGATCTGTCGATACCCTCCAATTTGCTTCTCGCAACTGGCCATTCGGTTTTTGTTTTCCCTAATTATCTCCTGACGTCTTTCAGATGTGGGTGACGTATCAGATGTGCCCCCTGGAGGGCGGCGCAGGAGGGGAGTGTCGCTGTCATTGGTTCTGCCCACCTCGTAGACCCACGGTCCCAGCCCGGCCTGATGGAATCCCCTGTTGGGGGAGGCAAATCCACGCTGTGGGCCCTTGAGAGCCACTGTGCTGGGCTCTGGTCTTTTTTTTTTTTTTTTTTTTTTAATTTTTTTTGACAGGCAGAGTGGACAGTGAGAGAGAGACAGAGAAAGGTCTTCCTTTACTGTTGGTTCACCCTCCATTGGCTGCTGCAGCCGGCGCACCATGCTGATCCGAAGCCAGGAGCCAGGTGCTTCTCCTGGTCTCCCATGCTGGGGAGGCAGGACCCAAGGACCTGGGCCATCCTCCACTGCACTCCCGGGCCACAGCAGAGAGCTGGCCTGGAAGAGAGGCAACCGGGACAGAATCTGGTGCCCTGACTGGGACTAGAACCCTGTGTGCCGGCGCTGCAGGCGGAGGATTAGCCTAGTGAGCCAAGGCGCCGGCCTGGGCTCTGGTCTTGAGGAAGGGACGCCTGGCAGCCGCCTGAGTTTGCCGTTCCAAGTGTGAGCAGGGCAGCCGCTCCCGGTGTGGGCACCACCTCAGCACAAGCACCACGCTGCGTCCATCTTGGCCCCTGAAGCTCCTGCTCACAGATGTGTCCAGTCAGTCCCTCCTGGGGCCACCCTGTCTTTGTCACCCTTGCGGCCCCAGTCTCCAGCACAGCGGTGACACCTGGCAGGTACTCACCCGAGCTTGGCGGAGCACACAGCACCTCTCCCACCAGACACAGAACGTCCACGCCCCCACCCGCCACACCGTGCTGCGTGACTGACAGAAGGCATCACTCAGGACGGGCGCTGTTACAAACACCCGAGCTAGATGAACGTCACGGAGCAGTGTTGAGTTCCGCCTGCCGACCCTGGCAAGGTGAAGCCTGCAGCTCTCTGATGGACGTGGGGGCCGCAGGGGCTGTGGGCGGGACCAGGAAGGAGCCTGGAGTCTGGGAAACGGACTCCTGGTTTGGGAAATGGTGGTGGGGGGAGATTTGACGTCATCTTTGAGCTGGAGCTTGTTCCTGGGGGGGAGGAGAGCAGAGCCACTGTGCGTTGTGCCGAGAGGTGGGTGTTTCCGGGACAGGGGAGCCGGGCTAGGCTGTGCGATGGAGACTTGGGGGCAGAGGATAATGCTGCCGCTGTTTCTGGAGGATTCTTAGGTCTGTGCTAGCTGCTTCTTAGCGTCACTGTCCTCTCCACCAGGGAGCTGGGGACCGTCATGATTGCCTTCGCAGGGGCCTGGTCCCCCACGTCATCCACTGCACATGCTCGCACCCTTTCACCCCGGCCTCTCCCGCTCCTCCCTGGCGCCACCGTCCGTGTCTTCTTCCCTCAGCTGTGATCTCTATGGGCACGTCTGGGCCCAGGTGCTCAGTGTGGACAGCAGCAGCCAGGGCCCCCTCCTCACCGCGCCCGGGCCCCGGGATCGTGGCTCGAGACGGACAGGGAAGAACCGCCACCCTCAGGCAGGGCGCCCCAGTGGCAGAGCAGCAGGTCTGAGAGCAGCGCCTGTGTAATCCACACGCCAGGCAGGTCTGAGGGAGGCGGTGGAACAGGGGCCATGGCGCTGCCTTCTCCCGGAAGGCGCTCTCCGCTTTGCTGTTGCACCGAAAGCCGCCTTTCCCCCACGCGTGGCAGGGAGGGCGCTGTCGGCGTGGCCGATCCCTGCAGGCCGCCTCTCCACACTCGGCTGCCGGGTGCCTTCTTCCTTCACTCGCGATCACATCAGCGTGACCTCAGTGCACGGAGACTTGGATCTCACTTGATGACATCACACTGAAGAAATTTTACAGGTTAGCTATATTTTCTTTTAAAACATTATCTTCCTGGGGCCTGTGCTGTGGCACAGCCGGTTAAGCTGCCATTGTCTGCAGCCCCACATCCCATGTGGGTGCTGGTTTGAGTCCCAGCTGCTCCACTTCTGATCCAGCTCCCTGCTAATGTGCCTGGGAAAGCAGTGGAGGACGGCCCAAGTGCCTGGGCCCTGCAACCCTGGGGGAGACCCGGGGGAGGCTCCTGGCTCCTGGTTTTGCCTGGCAGTTTGGGGAGTGAACCAGCGCATGGAAGCTCTCCTCTCGTGCTCTCTGTCTCTCCCTCTCACACTGTGACTCTGGCTTTCAAATAAATAAATAAACAAATCTAAAACAACTATCTTCCCATGTTTGCCTATCACATAGGATGTTATTGAATTTCGTTTTTATCTGTAGTTGTTATATATTAAGGATATCATTATTTGTTCAAAACGTTGCTCAAGTTTCCGATTTCAGTTTTGTGATTTGTTTTCTTATGAGAAATTATTTATGTTTCTCCCCCACAAGAAATGCACACAGTGCCTCCCAAGACACACACCGTGCGCTCACAGAAGTCCTGACCACAGGCCCGAGGCCCACGCGACCCTGCCAGGCCCTGCGTCCAGTGCAGGAGCAGCAGGTGCCCCGTGGACACCACCTGCTGATGCTTCCGGTGGCTCTGCAGGCTTGTCTGCCTCTTTCTGCTGTGGACAACTGGCAAATCCTGAGGTCGTCACATCTCAAACACACAACGCCTCTCAGTCCTGGTTGGGCCACTCTGGGCAGCACCCTCTGACCACAGCTTCAGTTCACTGCTCACATTCATCGACTCAGCCTGTGAGTCACGGGCACACTGCAGTCCTCAGATGCACCATCATCCTGCCTGGGGAGCGTTGAACGTATCGGGCATCTCTGGCGAGGCAGAGGGGTGTGGGGCCACACAGGCTGCCTGGCTGTGTCTCAGTGGGAGGCAGAATGTCGGGAGCGTGACTCGAACCACTGGCAATCTCGTCTCTCATTGGTTGGATGTGGGACGTGGCTCCCTGTCTCGTTCCTGCGAGTTCCAGAGCTTCTGGGCCCCGGCACCTGCTCCTGATTCTGCTGGAAACGGGGCGCTCTCCGAGTTTGGTCTTCGTGGTGCTCTCTCGCCCGTGGTCGGCAGTGATCTCAGCGGGGCCCACGTCCGCTCTCTGGCCTGCCTGGGCGGCTGCGTTCTGGCTGTAGCACCTTAAGTCCCAACAGTCTCCAAGCAGCGCCCGCTCAGACGTCCTTCACAGCCTCTGTGAGAGTCAGGGTTTCGCCGTCATAATCCGCGTGACAAACACACCCCAGCTTCCCACAGTGGTCACATCAAGCCTCCTTTTGAGGGGTGCAGGGAGGCTCTGTTCCTGGCTTCAGATGTGGTCGGGTCCTTGCCCAGGGATCTCGGGCCGGGGCCAGGGCCACAGGGAAACACTGGTCACTGCAGATGCAGACATAGGCAGACCAATCAGGCGTGTGCATCTGATGTGCGATTCTGTTAACAGCCGTTTAAATATTCTGAGCAGGGGCCGGCGCTGTGGCCTGGTGGGCAAAGCTGCTGCCTGCCGTGCTGGCATTCCATATGGGCGCCAGTTCGAGTCCTGGTTGCTCCACTTCTGATCCAGCTCTCTGCTGTGGCCTGGGAAAGCAGTAGAAGATGCCCAAGTCCTTGGGCCCCTGCACAGGCATGGGAGACCAGGAGGAAGCTCCTGGTTCCTGGCTTCGGATCAGCACAGTTCCAACCATTGAGGCCATTTGGGGAGTGAACCAGCAGATGGGAGACCTCTCTCTCTCTTTCACTGCCTCTCTGTGACTCAGTCTTTCAAATAAATAAATAAATATTAAAAACATTCTGTGCAGTCTGGCAGGGTGTAGGTGGGAGGCTGGACAGACTGACGAGTTGCTGCACCATTTCTGGCAGCTGTACATTGCAGTTTCCAGAAAATTCTTTGAACTCATCAGTTCTGAGTTTTTCGTTTGTCTTCCTGTTGTTTCTTTTCCTAAAAAGGTTTGCAAAGACGGAATTCACAGTTCTGATTTGCTGTTAGGCTCTCCTCCGATGGCTGCTCCTGCACTGTCTGTGGCAGGCCTCACTGAGGACTTCTGCGGGGCGAGGGGTAGCAGTGCCGGAATCACAGTGGGCATCTGTCCAGGGAGACAGGGGGGCCCTCCCTCCTCAGGCCTTGCCCTAACCCTGGAGCACCTGCCCACCCCCAACCCCACTCTGGCCTCAACTTAGACTCTGGGCAGAATGAGACAAGCCGGTGTCTACTTGAGGGGCCAGCGTGTCAGATGGCACGTCCCCAGTCCTGCCTGCCCGTGCCAGACGACGGTGCTCAGCCCCGGGCTGCCCTCTGCCGCCTGCATGCTCTGCCTGGCTCCTAGCCCTTTGCAGAGCTGCCTGGATGCCTGTGGTCCCCGCCTGCCACCCCTCGGTGGCTCTGTCACACAGGGTAGACTGGCAGGGCAGAGGGCAGGGTCCTCTCACCACCATGGTGAGAGTCTCGCCTGGGTCTCGGTCACATGTGCTCCACAGGAGCGCGTGGCTGCATCGCCAGGTGGGTTGTCTTGTCTGTCTTCCTCTCTTCCCAGACGCAGGAGGTCTTTGTGACCTTGGTTCTTTCACTCCATCAGATCCTTGTTGTGCTTGGGAGCGGGAGCTCAAGTCAGCAACGAGGGCCACGCGGGAGCCCTGTGCAGCCTGGGCACTGAGAGGACGCCCTGCCGGCTGCTCGGCCCCGCGCACAGGGACTGCGGGGTGACCAGGTGTGCGACTGCTCCCAGAGCAGGTGGCAGTGCCGAGGGAGGCAGCCTTGAAGCCAGAAGTGAACGTGCCGCGAGGGCCAGGTCACCGGTGCTCTCCACCGGGGCTCCTTGCCGTGCAGGCTTGCCCAGGTGCTGCCTCCCGCCTGCCCCGGCCTTTCCCAGCCTTCCGGTTCACCTGCACGCCCCTGTGGCTCATCACCACGCGGCTGCGCAGGGCAGCCCCGGCCCCCTTCAGGACGGGGCCCCGCACTCCCTGGAGCCGAGCTGCTCCGCTCCGGGGCTCTCAGGACTGCGCACCACACCTGTAGGCAGGGAGGAAGGGCTGTGGTGAAGCCCCAGCCAGGGCCCGGGAAGGCAGAGGAGCCGCCTCACAGGGCCAAGGCTGGGAAGAAGCCGGATGCCAGCCTCTCCCATCAGACTTCACGCTTCCCTGAGCGCACCTGGGCCCTTCAGCCGTGGTCTCCTGTGCGCATGCAGCACCACGCGTGGCGGAGGCAGGGCCCCTGGGGCCGTGGATGCACTGCAGGTGTGGGATCTTCCCCTCCCTTGTGGAAGGTGCAAACCTTCTGCACAGAAACACCGTGTGGGGGTGAGCAGCCTGCGCTTAGGGCCCCCCAGAGACAGCCGGGGGCCCGCAGGCTGTCAGGTGCCCGGGGCCCACGTGAGGACGAGCTCAGCAGCGCGAGTGCAAACCTCGCAGCAACTGTGCCCCAGCCTCCCTCTGCCCAGGCAGGGGTGGGAGTGGGCACGCACAGGGTAGCTGCTGCAGGCCCGGCACACCCCACCCTCTGGCTCTGACAGAGCACAGGACCCCCTTCCACACTCTGCCACCGAGGTCACCCCACGCCCTTGGCTGCGACATTTCCTGCCCCCTGTGGGGTGGCAAGGCTGTGTGAGTCGGGGGTCTCTGGCTCCTCCCGGTCTCTGCTCCCCTCTGGGAAGTGCTGGGGCTCGGGCTGAGGGGCCCTGCCTGGGGAAGCCTGCTGCAGTCAGTGTGCCCGATGCCCACATCCAGAGCAGAAGCTCGTGGGCAGCCCACAGTTGTCCTGGGCACCCACAGCACACACTTCAGGAAATCCCTCTGTAAAATCCCCAGGTCATGGGTCAAAATCCCTATCTGTATTCACGACTATGTTTACCCAGACACCAAATGCAGCGACTTCCGTGACTACCAGGAGCCTCCAGGCCAGGGGACGAGCTGACTGGCAGGTGACCAGAAGGCTGCACAGCAGATTTTGTCCACCCCTTTAAAGCACTCCCGGGTTCTCCACCAAGAGCCTCCAGAGATCGCTGGCTCTGATTCAACCGTCAGCGTGCGGGGTCCTCATGAAGCTTTAGTGGCTGTTTAGGACAACACCTCTGGCCCCTGTCCCAGCAGGGATCATCGGACGTCCTCCCGGAGGCCTCTGGGTCTCAGAGGGCCTCCTCTCAGGTCAGCGCGTCCCTCACTCCCCTTCCTAATGAAAACTCAATCACAGGTACTTGCTGATTTTTAGAAGTGGACTCACCCTACGGGAGCTGCTCTCAACAAAGTTAAGTTCTGTCCAGAGCGGAGACGTGATCTGTCCTCACCCAGGGCTGCATCCCACGGGCGGCAGCGATCACATCCCATGGGCTTCCGGCACCTGCAGCTGTGACAGGTGCGCTGCTGCCATCAGCCCCGCAGGTGTTCTGAGGAGCTGACGATGACGGGAAACTGGCACCTGCTGTGTGCTTTCACATGCAAATGTATTTTTGAGACTAATTTAATGTTTCACGCTTGTATTTTGAGTCGCCATCAGATCTCCGGTGGGGTTTTCTCTCTGGCTCCTTTAACTCTGCTTCCTCCGGGATCTGACGGTCGGCTGCCCCTGTCCCACCGTGGGGGCTCCGGGCACATCTAAACCAGAGCTTCACCTCACCTGCCAGGCAAAGCGGTTGCCATTAATCATTCTGCAAATGCCAGAGCGGACGTTTCTCATGCTGTCCGGTACCTGGGTAAGACCTGTCCGGTCTACAGCCTGCCGTGACTGCGCTGTGAACGTGCCGGTTCCCGCTGCTGTGGGTGGCCAGCCGTTCTGGGCAAAGCTAAGTCACCAGAGAGGCCCACTCAGAAAAACAGCTGGAGAGAGGCCTCCAGCCTGCCCAGCCGCATTTTCTCAGCTTCTCCTTGGTTTCCAAGGAACACACCTGGTTTCCAGAGACAAAAGTTACTTTTGTTTGCTCTTGATCATGCCAAGTGATTGCAGATTTCTCGACTTGAGTTGGCAGCAAGACCGTGGCTGGTAAATTGAGTGCCAATGTGGGGGCAGCTTTGTGGCTCGGATCTCTTCAAAGAAATTCTCCCAACACGGAGAGGTTGTCACAGGCAATGCATTTGCTCGCTGCTAATCTGCTGCGTTTGGCTGAATGGCTCCCAATCCTCTTAGGGGCTGACCGGCCGCCCAGGAGGAGAGAGCAGCATTTGTGGGGCTCGCGGGTCTGTCCTCTGGAATCCACTGGCAATTAGGAGTGGAGGGTGATAGGGTTTTTAAACTGTGAAGAATACTATGGGACTGTAAGGAATGGCGACTCTCTCTCCCGGTCCTGGTGGTGAGCTGTGAGGCTCTGTGGGCGGCGCGGTGTGGCTGGGGGCCCCAGGCCCCCCGACCGCAGGTGGAAGGGTTCCGAGGGAAGCAGCCCCGTCTTGCCCGCTGGCTTCCGCAGCGCACCTGTCGAGCCTGCAGCCCGGCTCTGCTGCCCCTTCCGGAACCACGCGGGGCTGCGGGACGGCCAGCTGTTGCCAGGGAGGGGAGCGGCCGCGTGGGGCGGGCACCTCTGAGGGGCCGTCCGTAATCCCGCGGCCGCGGCGCTGAGCCCCTGTGCTGGAGCCCACGGCCGCCTCCGGGAGGCCGCAGGGACCCTGTCCACGGGGCAGACGGGGGCACAGTGGGGGCCGAGACGCCGGCAGGGAAGGGCGCCCCTTGATCAGGCCGGCAGAAGAGGCGGAGTGCAGGTGGGGGAGCTGCCCCGAGCGGCCGCGAGGGCAAGGGCCTTTCGCCTCAGTTCTCGGCGTCCGCATGGCAAGGCCGCGGGCTGAGTACACGCGCGTCACGCGCGGAGGACGTCGCTCCCCTGAGCGCGCAGGGCCAGCTCCGGGAGGACGGGGTGCTCTCCGCTGGTGGACCTCACCTCCTCCCGCGGCCCGCCCACAGCGCTGCTGCCGGGTGCGGGGGGCCGGAGGGCGCTGGCGCGGGTCACCCCGGGGCCGCGGCCCCGCTCCCTCACGCCCCCAGAGCGCGCGTGCCCCCGTCCGCGCGGGACGCCCACTGCTCCGCGGCCCACGTTCTCCCGCCCTCTCCGGACGCCGCCGCCTTCGGAACATTCTCGAACTCCTGACTGGAAGCAAGGCTGCTCTCTGGGGTCCGCCCCCCGACTTCCGGTCACCTTGACCTTCTAACGCATTTACTCGGGAACCTCCTCTCCCTGCTCTGCACCTCCGGGAGGGGACCCAGCCAGGCCGGACTTCCAGCCCACGGCCCCGGAGCCGGAGCTGATGGCGCCTTCCTGAGCGCGCTGCAGGGACGCGGGGGAGGGCGTGCGGGGCCGTGGCCGGGGGCTGGGGCTGGGGGCCGGGGGCGGGGGCCGGGCCCGGGGCCGCCTCAGCTCCTCTGGGCTCCAGAGCGCCGAGCCAGCGACGCCTCCGCCTCCTCGGCCTGAGCGTGGGCTCTGGGCCGCGGCCGAGACAGGGCCCCCAGGATTGGCGTGGGCGAGGGACGCTGACCGCAGGCCCGCCTGCCGCAGGGGCGGTCAGGAGGTGTGCGGGACCCTCGGCGCCGGGACCCCAGGAGGCTGCGGTCTGCTGTCGCGGGGCCTGCTGGAGGCCTGTGTCTGGCAGCTTGTGGCCGGTGAGGGGGTGAGGGGAGCCGCCTGCTTCCGGGGTGGGAGCCCTCGCGGGGGGCGGGGTGGGGGTTGCTGCTACTGTGTTGGGAGGAGAGGGTCCTGCAGGGGAGCGGCGGGTTAACGGTGCGTCCTGAAGGTTCCCCTCTGGAAACTGGGGCCGCAGCCGCTGGGGACAGGCCGTGCCGCATCGGGAGGTTCGGGAAGAGCAGGACCCGGAGGGCCCGGCTGGGGTGCAGGGGTGGCCCCTGGCGCTTGGCAGCTCACCGCGCAACTGGCCGGACCGGGGGTTTGACTCAGAGGGGCTGGAGGACGTGGCGAGGGCAGAGGGGAGGCCAGGCCGCCTTCCTGGTGCATTGCAGCTCCTTGCCTGTGTGGCCTTGGTGGACCTCTGCTGGACGTTCCTGGAGGCCAACGGCTGTGGGGAGGGGCAGAGGCATCCCCCCCGTCCTCCCTCTGCAGCACACCGTCTGCACAGGCATCCCCCCCTCCTCCCCCTGCAGCACACCGTCTACACAGGCATCCCCCCCTGTCCTCCCCCTGCAGCACACCGTCTGCACAGGCATCCCCCCCCCCGTCCTCCCCCTGCAGCACACCGTCTGCACAGGCATCCCCCCCCTCCCCCTGCAGCACACCGTCTACACAGGCATCCCCCCCCGTCCTCCCCCTGCAGCACACCGTCTGCACAGGCATCCCCCCCTCCTCCCCCTGCAGCACACCGTCTACACAGCCATCCCCCCCGTCCTCCCCCTGCAGCACACCGTCTGCACAGGCATCACCCCCCTGTCCTCCCCCTGCAGCAC
>CM027389.1:110414118-110425402 GCA_015711505.1 Sylvilagus bachmani | reverse complement strand
CAGTGGAGGCCAAGGCAGGGGCTGGCTCAGAGCAGAGGAGACACCGGGAGTGTGAGACAAAGCAAACATTCTGAGAGCGGAGGCCTGGGAGGGGCATGGGGGGCCCCCTTGTGTTTCTCTTCTGCACCCAGAAGGCTCTTCTGAAATTACCTTGCGTTGCCGGCTCTCTGGGTTTCCTCCTTCCTCTCTGACGTCTGGAAACCAGCACTTTTTGTTTATTGACTTAGAGAGGGAGAGAGGACACAGCCCCTGGTTCGTTCAAATGCTTCAACGACTGGGGCCACAGCCGGAAGCCAGAGTGGACTCCAGGCCTCCCCCATGGGTGGTAAGAGCCCCAGGTACTGGAGCCATCGCTGCTGCCTCCAGTCAGCATTCGCAGGGAGCTGAGTCAGGAGCTGGGGCTTGAACCTATGTGGGCATTCCCACAGGACACGGGCATCCTGACTGGCCACTGGTCCAAATGCTCCCTGCTTGCTTGCTTTTCTTTCTTTTTATTTTTTTTAAAATTTTTTGACAGAGTGGACAGTGAGAGAGAGAGAGAGAGAGAAAGGTCTTCCTTTTCCGTTGGTTCACCCCCCAATGGCCGCTGTGGTTGGCGCACCGTGCTGATCTGAAGCCAGGGGCCAGGTGCTTCCTCCTGGTCTTCCATGGGGTGCAGGGCTCAAGGATTTGGGCCATCCTCCACTGCACTCCCGGGCCACAGCAGAGAGCTGGCCTGGAAAGGAGCAACTGGGACTAGAATCCGGGGTGCCGGTGCCGCAGGCGGAGGATTAGCCTATTGAGCCGTGGCGCTGGCCGCTTGCTTTGCTTATTTATTTATTTGAAAGACAGAAGGAGAGAGAAAAAGAGATATCTTCCATCCACCAGTGCACTCCACAAATGGCTGTGACAGTTGGGCCAGGCCAAAGCCAGGAGCCAAGAGCTTTATCCAGGTCTCCTACGTGGGTGCAGGGGCCCAAGCACCTGGGCCATCTTCTGCTGCTTTCCCAGGCACATCAACAGGGAGCTGGATTGGAAGTGGAGCAGCCAGGATTTGAACCGGAGTCCATATGGGATGCTGGCACTGCAGGCTGAGGTTTTTAACCTTGTACACCCCAGCATCGGGCCCTGCTGTCTAGTTTTGATCTTTTTATTATGATAAGAAGAGAACACAGCATGAAGTCTGCTTCAGCAAGTGGGCAGTTCTGCTTTTTTAGCTGTAAGCAAGTCGTTACACAGCAAACCTCTAGCACTCCCACCCTCTGGTCCTGACAGTTGACACCATTCACCAGCACCCGCATTTCCCCTCCCAGCACTGGCTCCGTGGGGCTGGCGGTTTAGACCCCTCATGTAGGAAAACCCTTGCACGAGGTCCTCGAGGGTCGGCTGTGTGGCTGCAAACTTCCTTCGGAGTCACTGCTCCGTGGCGAAGCAGTGCGCTTTGTCCGTCTCTCTCAGTGGACACCGGGCTTGCCTCTGCCCCGCTGTTACGCTGTAATGAACATTGGCTGCGGGTGAACACCCACAGTGGGCAGCGGGGCCATGCAGAGTTCTAAGGTTTTAAGGACCCCCCACCATTCTCCACCATTTCACATCCCCACAAGCGCACAAGACTTCCCGTTCCTTCGTGTCCTTGCCAACACTGGGCTCTATTTTGTTGTCTGATATGCCGCCCTGGAAGATGTGAGGCTCACATTAAATCACCCAAAACAGTCAACTCAGTGGATTCGAGACAAAGACAAGACCCCAAACTGAAACTGCCAGCGCCCAGGAAGGCCCACCAGGTGAGAACAGGTGGGGAGGGGCTCCGCAGGTGAGGAGGCAGCCGGTGGAACGGACAGAGCGTTTGCAAACTGCGTCAGACAGTGGGTTAGTATTCAAAGTACGTAAGGAATACCCAGCACACAGTGATAACAGAGATGTCTGGATTCAGCCTGGGCACAGGACCGGAGAACAGACATTTCTCCAAGGTCGGTGCTGTAGAAAAGGCTAGAACCTCAGCTTCTCTGTCCTGGGGAATGCACACGACACTAAGAAGAGCGAGGACGAGGTAGGAGAAGCAGGGAGGCCTGAGCCGCTGCCCGGTGATCAGCATTCACGGCCCCAGCTCAGCCCCGCCCGGCAGAGACCGACGTCAGCCAGACGGCAGCTGCGTGGGGCAGCGCAACTTCCCAGCAGTGCCGGTCACAGAGCAGAGGGAAGAGTAACTTCAGTATTTCACCCAGTGGATCCAGACTACGGTGGCTGTACCACAAACTCAATTTAGAAGCCATTGAGGGCTTCTGCACCTGTTTCTCTATTAATTCCTTGAAGTCAGACGTGCTCCTTACTCCTGCCAAGGCATGGCAGTGTGGACCAGCCACGCTTCCACGTGTGGCCAGCAGGGACGCTATCAGACTTGAGAGAGGAAAGTGCAGAGGGCCTTTTCTGTCCGTGGCTGAGTGTTTGCGGACTGCAAGAGTGAACCTCCTAGCTCCGTCCCTTCTCTCCCTCGCTCCCTTCTTCCATCCATTCTGTCTCCTGCAAGCTTTTGTGGATGATCTGCTGATGGAACTGAGAGGCTGGGGTTAGAGAGAGAGAGAGAGAGAGAGAGAGAGAGAGAGATGGAGAGAGATCTTCCATGTGCAGGCTCACTGCCCACCTGGCCATGATGCTCAGGGCTGGGCCCGGCCAAAGCCAGAGGCGGGGGCTCTACCCAGGTCTCCCACTGGGAGACGTACCTTGGCCACCTTCTGCTGTTTTCCCAGGCGCATTAGCAGGGAGCTGGATTGGGAGTGGAGCAGCCAGGACTCCAGAACCGGCACTCATGAGATACTGGCACTGCAAGCGGAGGCCCAGCCCACCACATCGCTGGCCTCTGGATCTGGACACTTCAATGCACATTTGAATGTGTACCTCACTGGATTACATTTTACTGAGATCTTGATGTAAAGTGATTATTTTGACTTCTTGGTTATAGAAGTGGTTCATAGAAGGTTAACTGAGGCAGAAGAATAAGGACTTTATATCAAAATCTTAGCTAATATTAGGTAAGAACTGTTTGCATAAAAAAAAAAACCCTTAGGGGCTGGCGCTGTGGCATGGTGAGTAAAGCTGCAGCCTGCATCCCATGTGGGCGCCAGTTCGAGTCCCGGCTGCTCCACTTCTGATCCAGCTCTCTGCTCTGGCCTGGGAAAGCAGTAGAAGATGGCCCAAGTCCTTTGGCTCCTGAACTGGTATGGGAGACCTGGAAGAAGCTCCTCGTTCCTGACTTTGGATTAGGGCCAGCTCCAGCCATTGCAACCATCTGGGGAGTGAACCAGCAGATGGAAGACCTCTCTCTCTCTCTACCTCTGCTTCACTCTCTGTGTAACTCTTTCAAATACATAAATAAATAAATAAATAGAATCTTTAAAAATACTAATAGATATTTAAAAATCCCTAGGAATCAGTTGCTGTTTTATCAGAGTGACTGCTCAGCGTTAAGAGTTTATTTGAAGCACAGGGATCCAGGCCTTGGGCTGCCAGCTAAGAACACAGAGACTCAGGCTGTGTCCTCTGCTGGGGGGACACGGAGGGCGCAGGTGGCTGCAGAGGGGACGTGGAGCCCCGGGTGGGCCGGCAGCCCTGGTGTGCAGTGCCGTCGGCCTTGGGGTGCAGTGACTGGGCGGCTGTGCGCTCGGCTGCGCGTGTGAGCAGCACAGCGAGATGAGGGGCGCATTAGTTCAGCCTTTGCACGAACGGAAGTTCGCTTGTTCAGAGTGCAGCCTAGGCAGATATCAAAGAGGCTCAGTGTTTGTTCAGAATGTTTTGCCCAGGGTGGATATGCAGAAAAATGAATAACATTTAAACCGATTTCAGCTATTTCAATACCAGACTTAGTTTTCCCAATTCCTAGTTCCATGCTATGTTTTTTAGAACTTGTTTTTAAAATGTATTATATCAATAGCTAATTTAATCTCTAGACACTGATAAAATCCATATGTGAAAGACCCACAGCAAACATCATACTCGATAGGAAAGCCTGAAACCTTCCCCCTAAGATCAGGCACAAGGAAGGAGGCCTGACTCCTCACTGGTTTTCTGTGCAAACCTGGAAGCCCTGGCCAGAGCAATCAGGTAAGAGAAAGAATCGGAAGACGTTCACATTGGGTGGGAAGAAGTAAAAATCACTCAGTTCGTAAATGAGGTGATCTTGTATGTAGGACACCCTGAAGGCGCCGCAAAAATGTCAGAATTAATAAATTCAGCAAATAGGCAGATACTAAGCCATTGAACAAAACTCAGCTGCATTTTTTTTTAACACTTTAAAAGACATTTATTTATTTGAAAGGCAGAGTTACAGAGAGAGAGAGGGAAAGATACAAGAAGAGACCGCCCATCTGCTGGTTCACTGCCCAGTGGCTGCAATGGCTGGGTCTGGGCCAGGCCGAAGCCAAGAGTTAGGAGCTTCATCTGGGTCTCCCGCGTGGGTGCAGGGGCCCCAGGACGTGGCTATCGTCTCTTGCTTGTCCAGGTGCATTATAGGGAGCTGGACCAGAAGTAGGGCAGCTGGACTCCAGCCGGAGCTTTCGATGCTGGTGTTGTAGGTGGTGCCCCAACACCACAACCCTGGCCATGCAGTTGCGTTTCTCTACACTAACAATGAACACCGCAAAATCAAAATTAATACAAGAATCTCTCTGACAGCAGCATACCACAGAATAAAATTATGAGAAATTAAGTTTACCCAAGGAGATGAAAGACTGACCTGATAAGAATACAAAGCATTGCTGAAAGAAATGAAATATAAATAAATGGAGAGGCACCCATGTTAATGGATAGGAAGACGATATCGTGTAACAGCAGTACTGCCCACCTGACCTGCAGACTCACCGGACCTTCCCGCACACACGACTGCATTGAACTCTCACCTAAAACCCAATAAGACAAACTCAAGAGGGCGAAAGGTCTAAGTGCAAAACCTGGAAAACTTCGGGCGAAACATAAGGCGAGATCCTCGCAGCACTGAGCATGGCAGTGATTATGTGGATAACAAACCAAAGGCACCGGCAACCAGAGAAACAAACTGGGCTTCATGAAGATGACAAACTTCTGTGCTTCCGGGCCCTGCAAACGTAATGAAAAGGCAACTCGGGGAGAGCGAGCAGCACTAGCCGATCATATGTTGGGTCAATGCTCAGAACGCGTGGAGAACTCCTGAACCACAGCGTCAAAGGAGACAAACTGCTTGATCAGAAAACAGGCGGAGGGCTTGAGTAGACATTTATTCAAGCAAGATGAACAAATGGCCAATGAGTACGTGATATTCAAAACCCCGGTGAGAGCCAGCCTCACCCTGGTTAGGACGACTGCCGTCTAGAAACGAGCGAAGTGAGGACAGAGCGACCGGGGTCTGTGCGCTGGGGGTGGGAATGCGAAATCCTGCAGCTGCCGTGGGAGAACCGACAGACTGCGGGACCGGATCGCGCTTCCTGGGCACCCGGACAATGGGTGCAGGGGCTCACAGAGACGTTGGCACCCCCGTGCGGTGGTCTGCTGTCCCCTCTAAAACTCACTCTGAACCCTCCCTGCCATGTGACAGTCTCAGGAGTGAGTCAGTGCTGTCGTCACGGAACAGGTTCCCCAGGAAACGGACATCTTTGGCCGGGTCCTGCCCCCGTCTTGTGCACGACCACTTGCCCTCTGCCGCGGGGTGATGCACCAAAGAACCGTCTTCAGATGCGGCCCCTCGAGCTGGGTCTGTGAGCCGAACAGCTGCCGTCGTCTACGGTTTCCCAGCGGGTGACGTCCTGTTAGAGCGGCACTGTTCACCAAAACACGGAGGCTGTCCTGTCCACGGCTCAGTGAATCTACACCGGCAGTGGGGTAGCATTCAGCCTAAAGAAGATGTGGATTCTGATGCCACTGTGAGCCGTGTGGGCCTGAGGCTCCTGCTGTGTGAAATACACCTCACACACGACCATCGCCGTGTGCACCTAAGGCGGTGAGAATCACGAAAACAGGTGGAGCGGTGACTGCCAGGGGCCGGGGGCACGAGGCGACGGCGAGTTCCTGCTTAGTGCATGTCAGGTGGACATTGATGGGGGTGACGGATGCCAGACAATGCTACTACTTCCTGCTGAATGGTACGTTGTATGCTGTACGTGCGTTGTATTGTTAGCTACACTGTAATGGAGTGTCATGTGCCAAATGACAGCCATATCCAGAATGAGGTTGCGGGGAGTTTAAGAAGTTGGGCAGACGTATATCAGACAAATATGAGCTGAAGGAAGTCGTCGGATGCAACACCAGAATAGACAAAAGCATTAAGTGAAAAAGATGAAGGATTTATTTTTAAGTAGATATATAGCCCATAGCAAATCAGCAACACTGCACAATGTGTGTCCATTAAAGCAGCGCAAATCCTCGTGTGCTGAGTGGTGGGGGTTTTACTCTGATTGAACAGTACACAACACACGGTTATCAAAAGGTCACACAGCATTGCATAAACATGCAGTTACTATGTATCAGTCAAAATGAAAAATCGACAAGAAGCACAGAACTAGGCAGATGAAATGAGTGAGACTTTCATGGACTTCTTGCCATCAGGCTGATTAAGCAAAAGATAAATATATGGGGGTAATAAAGTTAAATGTTTATGTGTGTGTGTGTGTGCTCGCATGCGTGTGTGTGTGCGTGCGTGTGGGGGAGGAAACAAAAAGAAGTCAGAAGGAGCCAAATCAGAATCGTGGAGTGGATGCAATCACCCCTCACCAGAACGCTCCCGTAACTGCCCTGGTTAGAGGAGAGGCTAAGAGGAAGCGTTGCAGTGGACAAGGGCTCCTGGGAGTTTTTCTGCTAACGAATCTCTGGCTGTCTCGGAGCACCTGCCTGTGATGACGCCCTCCACACAGTCACGACGTCACCACCAAGCGCCTGGGGCTTCCCAAACAACA
This sequence comes from Sylvilagus bachmani, assembly GCA_015711505.1. Classification (NCBI taxonomy): domain Eukaryota; kingdom Metazoa; phylum Chordata; class Mammalia; order Lagomorpha; family Leporidae; genus Sylvilagus; species Sylvilagus bachmani. The sequence continues at coordinate 110,418,506 of CM027389.1, read as the reverse complement.
GTGGCTGTGACCCCCGTGACCTGTGCTCCTGGGTGGACCACGGGCCCCGCGACCCGTGCCCCTGGGTGGACCGCGGGCCCCGCGACCCGTGCCCCTGGGTGGACCGCGGGCCCCGCGACCCGTGCCCCTGGGTGGACCGCGGGCCCCGCGACCCGTGCCCCTGGGTGGACCGCGGGCCCCGTGACCCGTGCTCCTGGGTGGACCGCGGGCCCCCTTGGGTAGCCCTTGCTTGGACTGTGCCTTGCATTCGGGATTGCACCTGCTCTGCATTCGGGATTGCACCTGCTCTGCATTCGGGATTGCACCTGCTGTGCTCCTGCTTCAGCATCTCGCTCTCCCTCGTTCAGAGTTTCCACGGGACGCTCCGCTCTGTCCGCAGCTGACCCGAGTGACACCGTTTTGCCACCTTTGAGCAGAAACTTGCTGTGCTTTGGTTTTCCGGTCAGACCTGTGTGAGCTGCACCCGCTGAGTGTCCACGTGTGGCTGGCGTTTCTGCTGCTGACCCCAGTGCTCCTCAGTTAAGGCACGAGCAAGTCCACTTCCTCCTCACGCGTGGCCGTGGCTTGGTCCTCAGCATCGCCTCGCTCCTTCCGTGAGCTGCTGATTTCCTGGGGGCACTGTAAGCATCTGACAAAACGTCACTGACTTCCCCAGTCTTCCACCCACGCTGCACACCGGTCCCACCTCTGCCCTTGCTCCAAATGAGGCGGAATTCGCGTTGTTCTGATAGGGGCTTTTTGCAGAAAGGTGTCTTAGCTTCTCAGCGCCTCCACCAGATCCCGTTGGACACGTTGTAACAAATTAGTACGACTTTAATTCTGGTGCAAAAATGTTGAAATCCATGCATAGTTTTTTCATAAGACACATTTCCCATGAACTGTTGAAGGCCTCTTATAAATACTAATCATATAGAAGAAACAAAAACAACATTAAAAATTCCTCAAGACCATGATTTTATGCATCGCATTGTCTGGCCACAATACAATAAAATTACTTTGAAAAAATTACGAAATATGGGGCCGGTGCTGCGGCGCAGTGGGTTAACGCCCTGGCCTGAAGCTCTGGCATCCTGTATGGGTGCCGGTTCAAGACCCAGCCTCTCCACTTCCAATCCAGCTCTCTGCTGTGGCCTGGGAAAGCAGTCGAAGATGGCAAAATAACTATATATACTATTTAGGTTCAAGAGAACAAAAAAATCTCAATTCTGCCTCATTTGAGAAGCAGTAACCATGTGCACATTCCAAATCTAAAATCCACTTTCAGGCGATTCAGACTCCAAACTGCTTCAGTTTTAAACAGGAAAAGATAAAAATAAAGCAATATTCAAATAAAGAAACTGGAAAATGGAAAAAGGAAATAAGGTGATTTAAAAAGCAAGCAGCAGAAACATACAATATAATTGACAAATAAATCTGAGTTCTGGTTTGTTGTCTTGATAAAAAACCCTGTGGCAACTCTCATCAAGAAAAAATGGAAAAGACAAATACATATATTTCAGTGGTAACATAAAGTAGCTGTGTGAGAAACTCCTGCACACAAAATTATGCTAGCGTTAGACTTTCCTTAGTAAATATATCATCTGTGCGAACTCTTACAATTACACACATTGACACATTATACACACATGCTCACACACTCATACACATGTCAACACATCATACATACATGGTCACACATGTGCTCACACACGGACACATCACACTTGTTCACACACATACACATGTTGACACATTATACATATTCACACCCACACTCACATGTTGACACATCACACACATGCTCACACAACACACACCAACACACCATACATACATGTTCACACACATGCTGACACACACCACACACCACACACATGCTCACACACATGTTGACACATCATACATGCATGCTCACACACTCATACATATGTCAACACATCATACACACATGCGCTTGCATGTGCTCACACGCATGGACACATCACACTTGCTCACACAATACACATGTTGACATATACACACGATCACACATACACACAACACATACATACACACATACACATGTTGACACATCATACACACATGCTCACACACTTATGCACACATCAACACATACACACATGCTCACACACATACACACATTGACACATCACACTTGCTCACACACTCATACACATGTTGACATATCATTACACTCACACACATCAACACATTATACACACATGCTGACACATCATCACACTCCCTTACACACCTATGACACCCCGTGTTGGCAATTGGTGCCCAGCCTGTGTGCCATGGGCTGCGTGGCGGGAAGCCCGTCCTCCCACAAGGTGGACTTTCTCACCTTCGCAGCCCATGCCCCCAGCAAGTGTTTGCTTTTCTGTTTACAAACCAGCTCCCACTTGCCGCTCCCCCTCCTCAGGGCGGGGGTCTGCAGCCCCTGCGGCTGCCCTGCCCCCGCTGGCCTCCCTGTGTGTCCAGCCCTACGTTTACCCAGCGTCACTGAGTCTGTTTCCTTGTCTCTCTCCACGTCCGGAGACGTCTTGGGTGCCACCAGGTTGCTCTCTGAGACCTGGTGCCCTCGGTGCTGAGCACCTGCAGCCAACGGCACAGCAGACGACCGAGTGCAGAACGGACACTGGGTCCTGGCTTGTCACCCTCGACGTGAAGTCCTCTGCTCTCACCTGTCACCTTGTCACCCCTGAGCCTTTGACAGCGGGGCTCTGCCTGTGGCGTGGCCAGCCTGTGGTCTTCTAGCACCTTCCAGCACCCGCACTGGGAGATTTCTCAGACACTGATGCACGTGATGTGCTTGTGGCTTAGTCTGGCGATAGTAACAGCAGGTGTGTTCCAGAGGACTTTCGCTTCCACCTGGAGGAGAGCAGAGCTGCCTCGTGGTCAGGCCCCTGGCCAGCATCGGGAGCAGCATTGCGGAGCAGGTCACTCTGCACCCCGCTTCCTGCAGAGTGTGATGCTTCCCAGCACCGGCGGAGCCAGACTGGCGATGGGGCCGGGGGTGCCACCGTCCCGGGCTGCAGCTCAGCCGGCGCAGCCCCACCCCCAGCCATGGAGCTCGGGCACGTGAACAGCGCATTCCCAGGGAAGTCTGTGCTGGTGGTCGTTGATAATTGCCCATGGTCGTTCAGAGAGAAGCACCCCAGGGGCCCAGAGAAGATGAGCTGGTGGAACGGGGAGAGGCCAGCAGCTCGGTCCAGCCCCAGGAGACACTGTGCCCACCAGTGGGGTAGGATGAGGCTGAGAGTGCGCATGAGCGGGGCCAGAGAGGGTGCACGTGTCCCTCCGCTGCCGAGGCCTCTGCCTCCGTCTCTGTCCTGCAGGCACAGCCTGGCCTGGCGCATTCGCCCTGCCTTGGGATCAAGCTATCATCAGAGAACAAGTTGGTAAAACGCCACCCAGGAGAGAAAAAGCCACTCCCACATGCAGAGACATGTGAGCTGACACACATGTAGGCACACATGGAAACACGAGCTGACACATATACACACGGAGATGTGAGCTGACACACACGTAGACACACATGCTAAGATGTGAACTGATGCACATGTAGACACACATGCAGAGATGTGAGCTGACACACATGTAGACATACATGGAGACATGAGCTAACACGCATGTAGACACACATGTGGAGACGTGAGCTGACACACAGGTAGATACACACGTGGAGATGTGAACGGAAACACATATAGACACACGCAGACATGAGCTGACACACATGCAGACACACATGTAGACACAGAGATGTGACTTGACACACATGTAGACACATGTGGAGATGTGAGCTGACACATACACACCTACACACACTTAGGCTGACTCACATCCACAGAGATGCACACACAGAGGGGCGTGGATTCCCATCCTCGTCAAGACCTCGCGCGGAACTGTTGCCTCGGGAGTGGGGCTCTCGGCACAGGAATCTGGGGACACAAATACAGCCCACAGCAGTGAGAGTCCATGACACGCACGCATGTCTGGAGGCCACGCTCACGGCTGTCGGACAGGGCGTCTCCCACGCCGCTGACCCCACGGGCCCAGGCCGCATGGCCGCTCATCCTGGCCTCCTCCCCACGCCTGTGCCTTCTCTGCTTGGGCTCTGGACCCTGTTTCCCTTGCTGGTGTTTCGTGTCACGCTGATGTGCGGGGGCTCCTTTGTGCCTGCGTTCGGATAAGAGTCATAGCAACCAAACAACGCCCTGAGGTTTGCAGTGGTCGAGCTGCCGAGAGGTTTGAAAATCTTTGCTGCTCTTAATCCGACTGCACCTCTGGAACAGGGGGTGTCCTGCCAGAAGCTCAGGCCTCTGCTCGGGGGGGTGCCTGTGCCCCCGCCGCAAGACTCAGAGGCTCGGCTTCTGGGGGGCTCACAGCTCTGCTCGGGGGGTGCC
>CM027389.1:110395123-110413618 GCA_015711505.1 Sylvilagus bachmani | reverse complement strand
GAGCTGGGGGTGAGGGACTTTGACACAGGGGTGAGGGGCTATGACACAGGGGTGAGGGGCTGTGACCCGGGGATGAGGGGCTGTGACCCGGGGATGAGGGGCTGTGACCCGGGGGTGAGGGGCTGTGACCCGGGGGGTGAGGGCCTGTGACCTGGGGGGTGAGGGGCTGTGAGCTGGGGGTGAGGGGCTGTGACCCGGGGGGTGAGGGCCTGTGACCTGGGGGGTGAGGGGCTGTGAGCTGGGGGTGAGGGGCTGTGAGCTGGGGGTGAGGGGCTGTGACCCGGGGGGTGCGTTGCTGTGACCCGGGGGTGTGGGGCAGTGAGCTTGGGTGCAGGGTGGTCAGGGGCCGGGGAGTGCAGTGGGCCTGTGCCTGGCCACACCACACCACGCCCAGGCCTTCCCTAAGCAGGTGTCTAGGGTTACACGTTGGCCATGGGCAGCCAGGCGCCCTGACAGCCTGGACCCCGCCCCTCCTCCCGGGGGTTTTCGGGGCCCCCAACTCTGCCAGATGCCCCGGGATCAAGTCAGGGAGTCGTGGGGGCGTCAGGGAGAGCTCTGAGATGAGGTTTCACAGATGACTCACTGTCAGAGAGAAAGAATTCCTCAGAGGAAGCAGGGGATGGCGCCCTGGGTCTGTGGGGCCTCACCCCACGCTCGGACAACACGCCCTGCCACGGGTCAGCGCCGGGCCACGCGTGCCACAGCTCAACAGCAGGCACCGGGGGCTGTGTGGGGAAAGACCCCCGGGCCGCTGCCCTCGGTGGGGACAGCAGGCTGGCGCACACGCGTGCACACCACACTTGAACACCGCACGCACCGCACGCCAGCAGTAGCCTTGCTGCGTCTCCCCGTCGTGGGAATGAGCGCCCCGGGCCCCGGTGCAGGGTGGGCACCGGGTGGAGGCTCCGGTCAGGACTCGGCAGAAACTGAAAACTGCTCCTGCTCCTTGGAAGTGGTGGGAGGAGCTGTTTTGCTAAGCTGTGAGTGAAAAGAGGTATTTCCAATCCCTGCATTCTTGGACTTAAGTGACTCTACAAATTGTAACGTCAGGGCAGAGCTCTTGTGTTTCTTTTCTTTTGCTTGTTGAAAAATAATTTTTTTTCTTGGGCTGCAAACAAGAATTGCAAAACATCAATTCTTTCCATCGCTTTTTTCAGAAGAAAAGAATCTGTGAAAGCAGGTACCTTGTTAGGAAGAGATTATGCAGAACAGGAAGGAACAAAGCCGGGGCACACAAAGCCGGTCATGTCATTGAGACGCTTCAAGTTGGCCTCCGGGACAAGTGCCTCTTAGGTCATTTCACGTTGGGGCCCATTCTTGGGACCGGCGGTGGATTAGGAAATAAAACAACACCCATTGTCCGGGCGCATTGTACCCACACTCGTGTTAACTCGGGTTAATTGAGACTTACTCTCCTATGCATTTGGAAACTTTGTGCAGCGCATAATTTGTGTTGCTACAGCTTTTTAACGTGCAAACTAGGTAGAAGTTGCAGGTGGTAGCTTTGCTCTGAGAGAGAGAGGAGAGGAATTCTTAGACGTCTGGGAGTTTCACAGCCACGCGAGCTCACCTGAATTTCTCAGACTCCTCTGCTGAGTGGGAACAGGGCTGCAGGCATGAGTCTGGGCGCGTGGGTGCTCTTGGCAGCTGTGCACCATAACGGTACAGCGCCAGCCACCTGTGTGTGGGCGGACAGACCACACCAGGGGACGCTGCTTGGCCCTAGACAGCAGTGAGGCACGGCTGAGCGCGTGGTGTGCACGCACCTTGAAACCAAGCTGCTGAGGGACTGGCCCCTCCCGGGACCACGTGCTGGATGCAGCCCTTACACCGAGTGGAGCAGTGTGCGTGGACAGCGATGGCAGACGAGTGACTCCCTAGAGGTCGTGGGGTGGGGTGGGGACAGCCACACGGGCTGCAGGCTTCCTTGTGGGCTGACGGAAGTGTCTGAGGTAAGGCCAGGGGTGGCTGCGTGTGTCCTGAGCACCCCCGGAGCCCTGGCGGTGTGCACTGTGCTGAGCCTGGGTTGCAGAGGCGACGCCTTTGAAAAGCTCTCTGCTTCCCGTGTCTGCCCCCATGGTGGCCCCCGGTGCACCTGAACTCTCGCCCGTATGCCGGCGTGTTGGAAGCAAAGCAGGAGACGCGGTGCCGGAGCAGCTCCCGCGGGCGGGCTCCAGGGCCCGCTGTTGGCAGAGGGGAACCCCGACCCGCTTGGCCCTCCCCACACAGGGAAAGCGCCAGTCGCGTTGATGGGGGCACTGTGAGCCCACAGCACACTGGGCACCTTCCCTGGGGCAGCCAGCGCCGCTCGAGGCTGTCCCCGGCATCGACACAGGGGAGAGGGCCCGGCCCCCCGCTAAGAAGGGAGCCTGGACTATTGCCCTGCCTGTGTGTTGGGGGGGCTGGGCGCAAAGTTGGGGAGAAACTTGGGCCCTGGAGTCCCTGAGGGCCTTGGCTGCCCCATCCTGCGCCCCGTGGGGGGCGCGAGAACCCTCACAATGTTGGCGTTGAGATGATTTTACAAATTCACTGTGCAAACACAGCGTAACTGGCTCGGAGTGAACCAGGGCAGCCAAGTCTGGCGACACCTGTGCGGCCGGTGACGAGCCGGGCAGTCGCGACTGCCGATCGCCCGTGCTGGGGCTTATAGCAGAAGACGGGCCCAGGCGAGGACGCCCACAGAGACCCAGCATGAACGGGGGCCACAGCCTCCGTCCCTCCCTCTGCTGGGTGGACGCCCCGCCCCCACGGCTGGGGTGCAGGACAGGAGGCTGGAGGGAGGACGGCCCTGCGTCCCGGCACCGCAGCCCCCTCTCTTGAGGCCTGGCCACAGCCAGGACGCTGCCCCGGTCACCCAGGCTCCCTCCCTTTGTCCTCAGCTTTCTCACAGTCTCTGTTCGGCGTCGGTAGCCACTGGCTGTGGAAGGGACTGGGGTGTGGAGGGCAGGGCACGCTCGGAGAGCCACACTTCCGTCTCCCGAAGGATCCTCCCGCGGGGCCGCCACTTCCCAGCCTCCGCCGCTGCGTCCCGCCTGCTGCCTCCTGCTCTCCTGTGCGGGCCTTGTGCGTTTCCCTGTGACTCCGGCCCCTGTGGCAGGTTTGCGTGGTCGAGGGTGCGAGTGAGTCGGCTACCTGGGGCACCAACCTCTTGGCGTCGAAGCCCGTTCTCACACGTTTTACCCACGCTGCCCCTCAAGCTCAAGAAGGAAGGAGCCCCTTGGAAAGCAGCTCAGCAGTGATCTTAGAAAATGGTGGCGAGAAGGATGAGATGCGCTGAAGCTGAGGATTCCCAGGCTGGGGTCATAGCACGCCGCCGCCCGGCGTGGGGGCCCCTCCGCTTCTGGTCCAGCCTCCTGCTCACGCTCCACCGGGGAGGCAGCCGACGGGTCCCTGCCACGCGTGTGGGAGACCCAGATGAGGTCCGGCCCAGCCCTGGCTGCCGCAGACATCTGGGAGTGAGCCAGCAGGTGGATGCTCTCTCTGTAGCTCTGCTTTTCACATGAAATGAAAATAAATAAATATTTTTTAAAAGGAAGCTGCACGTTCTGATTTCTCTGTTTTACGCCCCGCTGAGTTCATTTGTCAGTCCTGGGCCAGGTGCCCCTGCCGTGGTCCCCCAGCCTGTGTGGCCCGTGGGCCAGTGTGGCTGGCATGGCCGGTGTGGCGTCCCGGTTCTGTCACCTGCTGCTGTGTTGTTTCTTCAGGCTGCGCTGAGCGCAGGGTGGAGGAGACGCCAGCCCGCAGCCCACGCCCACTGCAGGAAGGAGGCGTCCGGACAGCTGCGAGCATCTTTGTCCCCGAGGATGCAGCTGTGCCCCCCCCACGCAGTCTCCACCGCCAGCGCGGGCAGCTCCGCCCCTTCCGTGAACTGGGGCGGGGCTCAGGGACAGCCCACTTCCTGTCCCTTTTTCTACAACCTGGAGTCAGGTGCATTATGGGAGGTGTGTCAGCGTGGCAGTTTGGTTGCAATGGCCTATAATTTGCTAAAGGTCATTGTTGGGGTGCACCCAGTGGCCATATTGGTTCTGGGTGTGGAGACCACAGAAACAGGCCCGGGTGGGGTGGGGGCTGCAGCACAGGTGAGGTAGTGCGTGTGTGGGGGGCCCGGCGGCCTCACCCGTCCCTGTTGCATTGTCTTCCCCCCTCAGGGAGGTCAGAGGAAGCAGGCCCATCTCCTGTGACGGCTTCCTGCCGTGTCAGGGTGACCTCCCGAGAGACCCATAGGTTCCCCTGGAGGGCTGGAGCTTGGCCACCTGTCGTGGTCCCTGCAGGGAGAGACATCCGCCCCCTCGCATGAGTGCACACAGGCCAGCGGGCGGGGTGAGGGCCATAGCGGAGAACGGAGCGAGACTGTCCACTTCCCGGGGAGGGGGCAGCAGCCGAGGGACTGCCTTGGCCCACGTCTCCTAGGTGTCCATTCAGTTCACCAAGCAGAGGTGTCCACTGTGGGCAGCCCAGTTCATCTGACCGATAGCTGAAAAATCGATTAATCAATATGTGGTTAATATAAAGAGACTCAATATCAGCGCTCACCAGGCACAGGGGACTTCCTGTTCTACAACCCCTGCCTTGCACACTTGCATTTCCGGAGAGAACCAAGGGACGAGCAAGCTCTGCCTCGCTTCTGGAGGAGAGACTCAGAAAGACGAGCATCACCGCGCGCGTGCGCAGCAGCTCCGAGCTGTGACGGGGCTGAGCCCAGAGCAGGCTTGGACGCCTGTGGGGACCGGGTTTCTGGTCCAGTCCATGGGGCACAGCTCAGCCTGAGCAGAGTCCGCTCCGAGGCACAGAGTAAGGACACGCTTCTCCCGTGTTCCGCGGCCCCTTCGTGCTCTTCTGCAGCTACAAACGAATGAGGCGCGAGATGAAATGAGGGCGATGCTCTTGCTCGTCCAGCAGGGAGCCCACAGGGCAACCGGGAGCTGCTAGCGCACGGCTCAGGTCCCAAGGCCCCGGTGCACTGCTGAGGGGAGCCCGGTGCCCGCTGCTCCGTCCCGGGAGAGTGTGACAGCGGTGGGAGGAGGCTCACTCCTGCTGCGGGAGGGGTCAGGGTGGAGGGAGTATCCACCTGGTCCCCGTTCTCCCGTGGGTGCTGTGGCCAGACTCTGCTGCAAAATAAAACCAGCCTGCTCTTGTTTGAGACACCTCGTCTGAAGGCTTCCCAACTCAGGGGTGGTCCGTGGGGATGGGTGTGTGGGGAGTTATCCAGTGCTGACCTGAGGAGGGGGGAGAGGGGTCGGCGTGGGTCCTGGCTCTGTGAGGACCCTGCCCCTGGGCTGAGAGGGGTCTGACCGTGGCACCAGTGTCCCTCGCAGGCAGAGGATTCCCTAAGTGACTGGAATTGTGGAGAGATGCCCGGGGCGAGCAGAGAACAGTGTAGCGCAATGGTTTGTTCCAGAATGAATCGACGCAGGAGAAGCAGAGGAGGATGGCTGGGTGCCAGCACCTGATCCAGCCGAAGGGCGGGGCTTGCTCTGGGCCCGTCACATTCGCAGCCCTGTCTTGGGGCTGAGAGCAACAGTGACAATAGTAGCAGTAGCCACCACCTCTGCGTGCGTCACACCCATGCACTGCACCGAGCGTCTGTTTTGGTCCTCAGCAACTCTGGGGGAAAGAGCCGTGTGCTGATCCACGTACATCAGCCCTCTGCGCATGAGAAAGCCACGGCTCGGGCTTAGCAAATCGCTCAAAGCCATGGTCCCAGCTGGTGACCCCTGGGGACATGCTGATGAGCTGGGCAGTTGTGGCTCAGGGCCGTGCGGGCCCAGAAGCTGGGTGTCTCGGGCACTGCACTTGTCCGAGCTGAGTGAATTGAAGACCACTGCCTTCTCCTGAACCCTGTGGGGGGCTGGCCCACCCACGCAGCAGAGGCCAGGGAGAGCCCTCTGAGTAGCCACACATGGCCCAGTGGCCTGAGATCCCTGAGGGGCGCCTCCAGGCCTATGTACACCCACCTGCGAGGTTCAAACCCAGGGTTTATGCCGTGGGATGGGACGCGGCCAGCACTAAAGCAGAAGGAAGTCGGTGGGTGAGAGGAAATCTGTGATGTGCGTCGTATAGGGGCTGTGTGGGCAGAGCTCCCTCTCCGGCCGCGCGCAGTGTGCCTTGCCGGCCTGGCTCTCAGCGCCCAGAATCGCAGTGCCCACTGCGGGAGCCACAGGGCACGAGTGCCTCGGCCTGCTCACCGCCTGCCTGGTGCCTGCCCCAGGGAGCCTCCCTCGCTGCTGCTCCTCCGGACCAACTCCTGGAGCCGGGGACAAGGCCTGCAGGGGAGCGGACGGAGGGGTGCGCGCCTGAGCCCTCGTCCTGGGTGCTGGGGGCACAGCCCGCCTCCTAGGGGCGCTCCCCGGAGTCTGCACAGTCCGCGGGCCACTACCCAGCCAGAATCGGGTTCCTCTGTCCCCTGGGGGGTGTCCTCAAGCCCGGTCTTGGAGGCAGTGGATCTGCTTGGGGAGCTGGGGCTATGTGGGACACCTGGACTCTGCGTGAGTTCGCCCTGCAGTGTAGGGAGTGCAGGGGTGAATCCCGAGGCAGAGAGTGGATTTGTTGTTATTCTGGAATGTTCTCTCTGCTTTCCTTGCACCTGGTGATGTCGGATGAGCGTTTCGGGAGGAGCTGTGTGACGGCCCCTAAGTTCAGTATGTGAACTGTGGGGTAGGACTCACTGCTGTTTCGTGCTGAGGTCCTGAGTCACTCACACTGGCCTCCCGGCCTCCCCTCCTTGTTCCTTCATTTTCCGAGCAAATCTTCTCTTGACCTTAATCCCCGGAGCGTCCAGCCCACAGCGGTCCATGCTGCCAAGGGCGCTGCCTGGATCCCGAGCCGCTCAAGTGCACGTGCGCCGCGCGGCCAATCCGTCCCCCTTCCTCGGGAAGACGCTCGCCGAGTGCCCACTGCACGGCGGGCCCCTGCCTGCCCCCTGGGAAACAGACCGAGGTCCATAGAGGAGGTGCAGTGAGGTGGGGGGCAAGAGGAGGGGCTTCTGCCCTGGTCCAGGGCCATGCTCACCCGTCTCCAGGAAGGCAGGGCAGCAGGTGTTCTGGGTGCTATTGTGGGCGGTGGCTCCTATTCTGGCTGTCTCCCTGGGTCACTGGGCACAGGAGTGGACACCATTTGGCCATAGCCTCTGTTCGCAGTGAACGAGATCTGCTAGCTGGAGTCGGGCCTGAAGCTTTCGGCCCGCGGAGGTGGAGTTTGTGGGGTGCAGTCTGGGTCCGTCCTCCTGCGGAAGTGGTCCCCTGGCGGCTCTGGGTCCAGGAGGCTCAGATGGCCACAAACAGGACACGGCTGAATGGCTCCCTTGTAACGCCATGTTTGTGTGTGGTGCCTCTCCCTGAAGCAGATCTTTCACTTGAGGAATTCTGCAGCCCTTGTGGACGTGTGAGGCTTTGAGCAGAGCAAGACCGAGTCCAGCCCCAGGCTGCCCACAGCCCTGCGCCGGCCACCCTGGGCAGCTAGCACCTCGGGGCCTGGGGTCTTGTTCACTTGTTCACCTGCGTGGTCCAGGTTTTTGCCCGTGGAGCGTCTGCTGTCCCTTCGGGCTCCTGGGAAGGCCCCGGGCAGGCGTTGTTTTAGGACCAGCCCTAAGCAACCCAACGAGATGGGACGCAGTCGGCGAGCCTGGCTCTGAGCCTGCACTGCCTGGGCCTCCCTCGCCTTTAAAGACCACAGAAAGAGCTCCTAACCACATCTGCTGTCCCGCCAGGTGTGCAAACACACGACCTGCACACACGCATGCACACACCTGTGTGTTCTGAGTGTGAGTACGTGTGTGCACATGCATGTGCACTCTGAGCACACAGGTGACGGTGTGCGCACACATGTGTGGGTGTGTGTGTGCTACTGCGTTGAGTTCATGTAGCTCCATTTTATCAGGGCTGTTTTGCACACTAACAAGCTAATCCCACCTCAGCAGCAAGCGCCCGATGGAGAGGCATGGTGGAAAGCCGGCGAATGCCTGCTGACCGTCTTAGAAATAGCTCAGGGCGCCCGCGGGGGCCTGGGGGCGGCCGGGGCTCTGGGACCCGGCGAGACTCAGGATCCAGGGACGCACACTGTGGCATCCTGGGCTCCTCTGCTGGCGCTGTGGGGAGGCTTTGCTTCTGCGAGGCCCACACGCTGGGGAAGGAAGTCCTGGGGACAGCAGGGAGACCTTGGCTCTGGTGGACGGAGAGCCTCCCGGCCGGGCGGGGCTTGGGGCTCTTCCTCGGCCGCTGCAGTCCCGAGGTGGTGGGGAGGGGGCTTCCTTAATCACCGTTTTGCTCATCTTCCTTCCCCAAAGCGCCTCTGAGGGAGGGTGGGAACTGACCGTTGTTTCCAAAAACAGTTTGCATTGCCAAGTGTGGGATGCCAAGGCACTGGATGCTGGATGCTACCTGGGGGTTTTGGTGGATTCGACTGATCAAGCAGAGGCAAAGACCACTGCTGCGGCTGCCGAGTGCTGTGTCGGGGCACGCGGGCCGTAGGAGGCGCAGGGCTTCTCTCTGGTGTGCCGGAGACGGGCGTCCTGCCGGGCCCTGCTCCCCACAGCTTGATGAGCCCCTGGAGCCCCCCTCCTCCCACTGTGTAACATGCGTTTCTGCCCCGAGGGAACACACGCCGGGTCTTCAGCACCAGACCCACGGCCAGCAGCAGCCTGACTCACGCCCGCTGCTCCGTGGCTGTCCTGCTGTGGCCTGCGTGGACCTGTGAGTGCCGGGCAGAAGAGGCGGGTGGCGTCTCAGCCCCTGCTCACGACACAGCGCTCCTCTGTGGGTTTGCTGTTCTTTGTCATTGCTGCTGTTAGCACCAAAGCCCACAGAGCCGTGTGGCCGAGGAAGGGCGGCCCGGCCTCCTCCTCGCGGGGACTCCGGCTCTGGGGCGCGGCTGCCACTGTGTTTCCGTTTCCCCCACATTCGATCAAGGGTTTGTCGCTCGTGTCCCTGGGCGATGGCATAACTCTGATATTGACCCTCACGGACGTCCTTTGTTAGAAATGCGTGCGTGTTGGCTTAATCTGTCCTGGCATGCCGCGTAAGCACCAGCGGTTTGTTTTCTCTGCTGTAAGCTGTGCTGTGGGGAGGAGTGACGGAGTGTGGGAAATGGGTACGGTGATGGCCGTGTGGCCGGCCGGGCTGCGGTCCGCGTGCGAGAGCCATCAGGATTCAACGCCTGCTCCTCAACTCCGTGTGCGTGGCTTCCGACGGCAGGGAGATCAGCAAAGTCAGGGACCCCCGAGAGCACCCCGGTCCCCGAGCTGGGCACCCTCGGTGTCTGTGCTGCCTGGCGGCTCACTCGTGGGGCGGCGGTGCTGGGGATTGTGCCCCTGTGCCTGGGTTCCCCGCGGGCACTTCCTTCGGCCTCCCTGGAGCCTCACGCGGTCGGCCGGGAGGGTCTGGCCGGCCGTGTGGTTTTGAGATGTTCTCTGCATCAAAAATAAATGAGAGGTGTCACACACCAGACTTCAGGTGGTCACGGGTGGAGGCTCCACGAGTGTCATAAAATGAAGGTGACAAGCTCCCCGGTCACCTGCGGGCGCGTCAGGACAGCACCTGCCAGAGCAGCTGGCCCTGGGCCCAGGAGCCACTCCTGCCCCGTGCGCGGGACCTTATCCCACCCACCCACAGCCCCTGGGTCACCTTTCTCATCCTCAGAAGCTGGGGCCACTTCAGGGGACAGCCAGGAGGCCACTGCTCCCCAGCGGGGTTCAGTAGAGTCCTCAAATGATTCGGCCTGTGACGTGTGACCTCTGGGAACAGGATCATAGCCCCGAAAGCCTGCCTTCCTGTGTTTGTGTTCCGCCCGCCTCCGGGCACAGGGGATCCTGACCCGGCGGCCTCGGCCCCACCGGCAGTGCCCCGTCCCAGTCCCTCCCGAAGCAGCCGGAGACACGGCCGCCGGGAGGCTGCTGGCTCTGGCCTCAGATTTTATCATAAGTTCCACCCAGGGCAGAATCAGTGGGACAAGCAGGGAGGGAGGGAGGGAGCAGGAGCCGCACTGCAGCCCCCTGCCTGAGAGGGGGAAGCCCCACTGCAGCCCCCTGCCTGAGGGAGGGGGGAGCGGCAGCCCCACTGCAGCCCCCCACCGGGTTCTTCTCGAAAGCGCAGAAAGATGCCTCCCTTTGATTTTTCCTGCCTCCTTCCTCTCCCCAGCTGCTGAGCCGCTTCTGTTTGCAGTCACTGCAAACGTGTGCAGTTCTGTCACGCGCGAGGGTTCTGCCGCGTGGGCGCCCGGCTGCTGGGAAGGCCCTCCCGTGAGGCCTGGCCTGGGCGGCTCCCGTGCCCTGTGCAGCGTGTCCATCGCGTGCAGTCTGCTGTTGTCCCCGGCTCACTTGGGGTCCCCGGGCTCCCGTGGGTCTGTGGCCTGCGTGGTGCACGTGGATGCTGTGTGATTCTCGAGAGTGTCTCCTCGTGCAGGGAGTTGCAGCATGGCTGGCTCCCCAGGCCTGGGGGAGAGCGGAGGGTCTTTGTGGGGCGAGGTTCTGGGCAGGCCCACCTGTGCCCCTGCTGCTGTGCAGAGCCCGAGGCCAGCACGGGGTGACCCTAAGGGATGTGTGACCGCCTGCCCTGTCGCCACCCACTGGCTGCCCGAGTTCCAAGCTGTCCTTGGGGTCTCTGCCCCACCAGCACACAGAGCAGCCGTGGTCTGGGCGACATTCGGTGGGCATCAGCTTCTGCTTGCAGTGGGGTGGGCGCAGACGGAGCCACCGGCGAATCCACGCTCCTCCGCTGTGTCCAGGGATGGATCTGCTGCCCCAGGTCGGCCACTCTGAGGCCCCTCCAGACCCAGCTGGGGTCTGCTCCACCCCTGATGCCGCCATCAAGCATCCTGCTTCCGTGGACACCTGGGCAGACACTGTGTTGGCGGGGCAGGCCTGGGGGACCCTGGCACTGTTCCCTGTGATGCAGGACTTTGTGCTGGGGACAGGTCTTGTCTGAGGCCCTGACAGGGCTGGTGCCCCTGAGTCCAAGGGCGGAGGGCCCTGGAGGGGGAGGCAGGCCCTCACAGGAGCCGTCCCAGCTCAGCGTGGGCAGCCTTGCTTCTGCGCACCGGTGGGCGGAGAGAGACTGAGCGTGGGCTCTGAGCTCCGGTTCACTCCGCTCGGGGGCTGCAGGTCGGGGGCAGTCACACTCCACCACATTGACCGTGATCCTAGCTCTGCAGGGCCTTGGGCCGTAAGCCTGCGGGCACGGGAGCCGGCAGGGGCCGCATCCCACTCAGGCGGAGCCTCTGTGTGTGCCGGGCTCCAGTGCCCAGGGCAGTGGCCTAGGGGTGTGGCTGGGGCCACGGCTGGTTCCGTGGATGGACTTGGAGCTGGCAGCCGGCCCCCGCCTCCCCAGAGCAGAACGTCGAAGCCGGGGCCCCAGAGGCAGGCACGCTGCTGCTTCTGCCCACGGGTGGAGGGGCCCCTGCCACCCTGCCCACCCCCCGAGCCTCCTGTTTGTACTTGACTGCCACCTCTTCCTCGCCTGTTGTCCCCGGTGACACACAGGTTGTCCCTGGAGCCCACTTTGACCTAATTGGTAGGGAAGCTGGCATCTGGCAGGTCCCAGGGCGGCCAGCGCACAGAGGCCAAGGAGGACCCGGCCTCTCCAGCTCTCCCGGGCTCTCCCTTCAGTGGCTGTGAGCCAGGCACCGATGCTGCTGACCCCCATGCCCCTAGGCCGCAGGCCATGGCGGCACCACAGCCCGGAGCCTCCCAGTGCATTGGGACCTGCACTCAGTAGGTGCTCAATAATGGCCCTTGGTGCCCAGCACCGTGAGCTGGGTTAGCGGAGCTCCTGTGAGGGAGGGACCCTCACAACTGTTTAATTCATTTTAAGAAGCAGTGATATTTCCCGAACTATGATTTACCCCACATTAGCTCCAACATTATGGGGTCTGTGTTCTGGACACGCATGTGTGACTCTCACTAACGCGAATTAGAGACACGTGGGTGGTGGGAGCCCAGCGTCCGCCTGCCTCTCCCACAGCACAAAGGCCGCTCTGCGTCTGGGGTTCCAGCCCCTGCTTACCGTTCTGCACCTGATAACAACCAAGGGGCTCCAGGATGGAGGCCACGGCAAAGGGTAAGGTGGAGAATCCATGCTGACTCAGCGTGGCCCCTGTCCCTGCTCCTGGGGAGTCCGTGCTGACTCAGCGTGGCCCCTGTCCCTGCTCCTGGGGAGTCCGTGCTGACTCGGCGTGGCCCCTGTCCCTGCCCTGGGGAGTCCGTGCTGACTCAGCGTGGCCCCTGTCCCTGCTCCTGGGGAGTCCGTGCTGACTCAGCGTGGCCCCGTCCCTGCCCTGGGGAGTCTGTGCTGACTCGGCGTGGCCCCTGTCCCTGCCCTGAGGAGTCCATGCGGATGACTCAGCGTGGTCCCTGTCCCTGCCCTGAGGAGTCCGTGCTGACTCAGCGTGGCCCCTGTCCCTGCCCTGGGGAGTCAGTGCTGACTCAGCGTGGCCCCGTCCCTGCTCCTGGGGAGTCCTGCTCAGGACAGTCACGTTTCTCCAGAGCACCCCAGATGCTGGTGCTCTTGAGCCCCCCTCCCCCACCTCTTAGCACTGTAATGGCTCCCAGGCCTGCAACCCTGACCTTGCTGTGGAAGGTGGTTTCTAGGGAGCCGCTCTGGGGAGCCAAGGGGGCCCCGTGAAGACAGCCCCAGGAGCAAGGCCATTGGTGGGAAGTTGCCCTCGATGGGTGCGACCTGCAGAGCAGGGTCGTTGTCCCCCGGACCCACACAGGGCCGGGAGGATCTTGGGGTCTCGTGGCGGATTTCACAGCTCAGACACTCTTCATGCGTGTGAGTAAACAGGGCTGGAAGGATGAGGATCAAGTTAAGAGGAATCCGTGATCATGGTGAAAAAGTCGTGGTGTGTAGCTGGCACGGGGTCTGGAACATGGATCCGGCTCCGGCCAGCCCGAGACAGGAGTGCACTGCTCTTCCCGGGGCCGACGCAGTGCTGTCGCCGGGTCGTCCACGTGTGCCCCTTAGCATTGAGCCTTTTGTGAAACCGCACTGGCAGTGCCCTCCAGGCCCGGGAGCAGCAGGCTTGGGCAGAGAGGGGGCCGTGACTCGCCCAGGGGCGTCTACACTGGCCTGGACTCGCATTCAGATCTCACAGCTGGAAGGGAAGAGGAAGAGGAGCAGGTTTCTTTCAGGCTTCCCTGTACACGGGCTCACATGTCATTTAAATATTTACCCACTGGGAGAGGCTGCGTGTTCAGGCTCACGGCTGCCAGCGGGCAGGGGTCCAGGTTGCGCCCAGCCCCTGGCCGCCTGCAGCCTGCTTCGTGCCAGCCTCGGGCTTCTCCTGAGAACACCCTGCTATGGTGGCGAGCTAACGTCTAAGAGGAAGGAAGTGATCGCTAGTTCTGTGCCGTCCTGGGTCTGAAAAGCCTTTGATGGAGACTGGACCAGACGCAGGTGATCGTGAGAGTTCTGACACCTGGAGGGTGCTGGCCGCTGCGTGCGGTGAGTTTCGTGCTGCCGGCCAGCAGGGGCCGCTGCTCCTGCCATGGGCGGCTGACCTGCAGGCACCACGTGCACCCAGCAAGGCCCGGTTTGCACCCCTCCTCGTGGGAGGGTGCCCAGGGCAGGCGGGGTGGCCCCGTGGGAGCATTGAGTCAGTGTCGCTGCACCCTTCTCCACGTGTAACCACAGGAGACTGTCTGTGGCGGGCCTGGAGCCCCGAGACCCACCGCAGGGGGTGGCCCAGGTCCCGGCTCGAGGCCGACAGTGCCTGTTTCTGGCAACCAACAGGATGGGAGAACATGTTTGCCGACTAAGCGGCCCATAAAGGGTTAATATCCAGACCATGCAAGGAGCTCAGGAAACGCACCAGACAAGAACTGGGCGAAGGACACGAATGGGCACTTGTCAAGAGGAATGCGATGGCCAGCAGACACGTGACACCGTGCTCAGAGCCTCTTGCCCTCAGGGGGATGCAAATAAAGCCCGCGTGAGGTTCCACCTCACCCCGTCGCAGTGGCTCTCACTCAGAACCAACAGACACCAAATGCCGGCGACGGTGTGGGAGATAAGGTCCCTAATGCACTGTTGGTGGGAACTGGCCTGGTGCAGCCACTGTGGAAGACGGTATGGAGACACCCCAGAAATCTGAATAGACCTGCCACGTGACCCGGCCTTCCCACTCCTGGAGCTTACCCAAGAGAAATGAAATCCGCGAAAGAGTTATCTGCACCCTGTGTTCCTAGCAGCTCCGTGCACAACAGCTGAGACACGGAGCCTGCCCAGCTGTCCATCCCACACGGCGGGAGAAAGACGACTGGATGGCGCACTGCTCAGCCTCAGAGAACGGAATCGTGGCCTTTGTAACCGGAGGGCACTGTGCGGAGGGAAATGAGCCGGCCCCAACGACACACACAGCACGGTTTCTTTGCTCTGTGGCAGCTGATGTACACACAGGGTCTAAGATGTGGATGCCAGATCACTCGGGATCTGGCTGTGTCTCTGAATCCCAGCACGTAAGTGGTAATCCACTCTCATTTCACACGTTAGAGAAAGAAATGGGGGTAGTGAGGACCCTTGGGTACCAGTCATGCTCTGCTCTTAATCTGGGCGTGGGCTGGGCGTGTGGCTCCACCGCAGGAGAACCTCGTTTATCCGTTCCCTGGAATGCTGCATGTCAGTGAGGTGTTTCACAAATAGTGCCTGTTCCTCCAGGAGCTGCCCAGGCCGGGCTCACTGTCCGCGTTCCTACAGAAGGCTGTGTGGACCCTCGTCGGGTCTAGACGAGGAAGGTGCTGGGCCTGTCGCTGAGCGGGGACGAGAACTGAACCGCATTGCGGACTTCCTTTGCATTTCCCTGAGTTGGGTGTGAGTTCTACATCCGTGTGCTCTCACATGTCGTCACGTGTGATTGGGC
This sequence comes from Sylvilagus bachmani, assembly GCA_015711505.1. Classification (NCBI taxonomy): domain Eukaryota; kingdom Metazoa; phylum Chordata; class Mammalia; order Lagomorpha; family Leporidae; genus Sylvilagus; species Sylvilagus bachmani. Next base: position 110,398,771 of record CM027389.1, on the reverse strand, counting down.
AGGATAGACACTCGTCTCCAGGCGTTTCCAGTTAGCTTCCCCGTGACGTCAAGTCAGCCCTGCGGCTGGACACATGGCAGTTTCGTGAGTGAGATGCCGGGAGGAGGAATATTTGGTAAGAATGTTTGGAAGCTGCGTGTCAGTGGCATTTCAGTCACGGGCACGTGTGGACGTCACATGTGTCGGAAACGGGAGGGCAGGATCTTCTGCTCCTGGCTCCTGACGGAGTAGCAGGGCATTGGCCCTCAGGGACCCCCAGCTCCCTGCAGTGCCAGTACTCGGGCTGCCTGGGGGGGCAGGGGCCTTGAGAAGGGGGCTCCCGCACGGTGGCCTCCTGGCCTGTGCTCTGCCCTGGGGGCTGTCACCGAGGGGAAGGGGTCCCTGGCCCCGCTGGGGGCTGTAAGAGGGAAGAGAGGCTCACGGGGAGGGCCGAAGTGACAACCGCGTGGACAGCTCAACCCTCCGGCCGGCGCAGGGAGGGGCCCGCCACGTCCAGGGGAGATTTCCTCTGCTGGCTGCAGGCCGACGGGACCCCCACGGCGGCCGTGGTGGAGACACAGCCGTGTGTGTATGCACACACGTGTCTGCCTCCCAGCTCTGTGCTAGCAGGTGGAAGGTTGGGGGCGTGCACTCCCAGGTCCTCCTGCATGGGCTGCAGGCGCCCTGAGCAGCCTCTCGTGTGCAGCGAAGCTGGGCTTGGGTGGGCTGCGACCCCAGGAGCGCACCTGCACTCACCTTGACACCACATGAGTGTCTCAGCGGGTGTGGAGAAAACGCAATGAAAACATGCTTTATTTTCGTGAAAAAAATTGGAAATCCGTGCAGTTTTCCTCAGACTTTGTGGTCTGGCCCAGAGAAGGGAGGGAGAAGGGTCTTCCTCAAAGCCAGCGTCTGCTCCGGGAGCAGCGAGTGGAGACCCCTGCCCCCAGCAGCTGCCTGTGGGTCACACGTTTCCTGAGAGCCACAGAAGCCTCTTGTTGGGCCACATGCAAGAGGTGCTTTGCAGAGGGGCCCAGCCCGTGATGCCACGTGCTGCCAGGAAAGCCGCCGAGGCCAGAGGGTGGTGGGGGCCTGACAGAGCGTCCTCCAGGCCCTGGGCCCAGTGTCCCCATCTCCCTGATGTCCCTGTCTCCCCGGGGGGCCAGGTGCAGGCTGTGTCCCTGGGAGCAGCACCCAGGCACCAGTGCAGTCTCCGTTCCTGCCAGGCTGTGGGTCCTGGGACTCGTCTGTCCCCAGTGGAGGAGGTGGGGGGCCGGGGTGTGGACTCGGGTCCAGCAGACTTCTGCTCAGGGGTGACGATGGGCACGGCGACCCCAGGCCAGGCTGAGAGCAGGGCTGACAGATGGCCCGGCACAGCAGAGGCAGGGCCCAGGCCTGAGTCTGGATTAGTGGTTCTTGGTGGAGCCTGAAGCCTGGGTCCCCCCACGCTGCCCCTGACTGCAGCTGAGGCCCTGGGAGGGCCCTGGGTGGAGGGCAGGACAGCCAGCTCTGGGACGCCGAGGCACAGCAGCTCCGGCCTGAGCCCTTCTTAGGCCTAAGAGTAGGGGCAAGGCCTGCGAGCAGCACAGCCTTTGGGGAGCTCGTGGCTTAGGGGCCACACCCACTTCCCACCCGAGAGCTCTGAGCAGACAGCCGCCCATCACCCAAATAGTGGTGGGAACCAGAAAGCGTTGTCCACAGAACTGCACTGGAGATTGTGGAATGGATTCTTGCCCCCATTAAGTCTCAATCCTAACAGCTAAGAGGGACCAGCCAGCTCTGCACGGACGCTGTCAACCCTGGACAACAACCACCATTCCTAACAGCTCAGCAGAAACCAGACACCTCTGCTCGGACACTGTCAACACTGAACAACACCCACTGCCCAAGGTGACACTATACCCGCTGCACACTGTGACACTGCACACACTGACACTGTGACAATACACCCACTGCACACTGTGACACTGTACACCCACTGCACACTGTGACACTGCACACCAACTGTGCACTGTGACACTGCACACACTGTACACTGTGACACTACACACACTGACGCTGTGACACTACCCACACTGACACTGCACACACTACACACCCACTGCACACTGTGACACTACCCACACTGACACTGTGACACTGCACACACTGCACACTGTGACACTACACCCACTGCACACTGTGACACTACACACTGTGACACTACACCCACTGCACACTGTGGCACTGCACACTGTGACACTGCACACCCACTGCACACACTGACACTGAAAAATCACCTGTACACTCCCTGTGGACATGGAGGTGCACCCATCACCAGGACCTTGGAGACTCGCCGTTCACTGGAGATGGGTGAGCGCAGGGCTCTGCCTCCTATGTTTAGATGTAGTGTTAGCACGGCCACAGGCATCTGTGGCTTGGAGCACGGACCCGTCAGGCTGGGGGATCCCTGCTCCCAGCCCTGAACCACAGACCAAGAGAGCCAGGTGGTGCCTGCAGCTCAGAGCGAGCTGCTGCCCTGTGCCCCAGCACAGCCCAGGCCCGACAAGGTCAGGAAGGGACACGCTCACATGTGTCTTCCAGGGAGCAGAGGGGAGGGGGAGGAAGGGCACGGTCCGGGGCCTCCCTGGTTGGGTCGGCTGGGAGCCCCCTGCCGAGTGCCGGCGCAGGGTCTGGCCCCACAGTCGGGCCCAGAAGGGGCGTTCGGAAGCCAGGCCCACGCAGGAATTATTATTGATTCAATCACACAATCAGTAGCAAACACTTCAGGCTAAGATAGCAAATCCATAACAGCCCGCCCGGCCACCCCGGCAGCCGCGCCAGCAGCCGCGCGCTCACTTAGCAAACAAGCGGCGCGGGGGTCACCTTCACTCGCGGCGGAGTATTGACATCCCGGGAGCTGAAATATGTTTTGAGTTAAGTGTTATCAATCAGCGATAAGGGCTGCACGTCTGTTAAACATAACTGCATTGGCAGGGGGATTATGGAATGCTTTCTTGCCATAATCTAGAAGCATCTCTCAGACAAAACTCTGCTTGAAATCAATTGTGTGCACGGGGCTGCCTGCTGTGGCCATTCAGCGTGGCACAAAGGGGAGCGCCTCTGCCTGTGATCTTGCACCAGAACCGGTTTATCTAATGAGAGCAGAGCTTTGATTCCCCTTCCCATCAAACGCGAATCAATGCGCGGCTCCAGCAGTGCCCACAAGGGCCACGGCCTGTCCCCTGACGGCCGCCACCCCAGGCATGGCCCCAACGGCGAGTCTGCTTCCGCTCCAGGGCTCCCAGCCCATGCGACCCGGCCTCGATCGGGCGACCTGGAACCTGGGCGAGCTTTGTTCCGTGTCCACATCAGGGTCGGGCCCCGCTTTCCTCCATCACGGTCACCGTGCAGGGCAGTTGCTTCCTCCAGAAAGGGCTGGCAGGGTGAGGGTGACCCAGGGCCTCTGGGGAGCCAGGCAGCCTCCGGCTCACTCCTGGGGGCTCCACGGGGAGCAGCAAGAACCAGCACATCTAGTGGTGTGGACCTGAAGGTCAGACAGCTCAGTTCATGCCCGCCCAGCCACGGGAGCAGGGGTGAGCGCACGTGGAGCCTCCACCTGCACAGCTCACTGCATGCCCGCCCAGCCACGGGAGCAGGGGTGAGGGCACGTGGGGCCTCCACCTGCAC
>CM027389.1:110369326-110395023 GCA_015711505.1 Sylvilagus bachmani | reverse complement strand
GGGTGATGAGGGTGTCTGCCCTGCCCCCTCCTCCCTGCACCTGCCCTGCCCTCCCAGGAGTCGGGTGCTGGGCGTGGTCTCTTTCTCCAAGTGGACAGGGTGTGAGGGTGGGCTCAGTGACAGGGGTCATGGGCTGCAGGTCCCCAGGGTGTAGGGCCCAGGTCACAGGTCCTTACATGTCAGGTTCATAGGTCATAGGCTCCTAAGTTTCAAGTTCGTAGGTCAGGTTCAGAGGTCGGAGGGCCCTGGGGTGCTGGGTCCTGGTCCCAGGTCGCAGATTCACGGCTTATCGCCCCAGCATCTCTGTTGGTCTGCAGGCCCCTGTGGTCCTCCTGGAGAGGGAGAGGTGTGGCCCTCCCTGGGGGAGAGTGTGCGGGGCCAGGCCGAGTGCTCCATCCTTGGCGGGTCCCTATGGGCGGAGGCTGCACAGGACGCCAGGAAGTTCTGCCCACCTGGGCCCCTGGGCAGAGACGGGGCAAAGCTGGAGCCAGCAGGGGTCTGAGAGGCTGGGAGGAGCGCGCCCTCACTCCGCCGCGGGGAGGGGAGCCGGGCCCCGAGTCTGGGGTGCAGACCGTGGGGACGACTCTCCCTGGAGCTGGTTGCACAGGTGGGGGGACTCCACGGACAGGTCTCGTGGAAGATGGAGTTAGATTTCCACGGGTGTCACTGAATTTCCAGCCGACGAACCATCAGCCTTCCCCAGCCCAGCCCACGGAAGCCACCGGAAGCCCTGGAGTGGGGCTGCTGCTTGGGGTGTGCCGAGTCTTCTCTGAGACCCACGCATGCGGTGGCATCTCCGCTTCCAGCCGTTTGCACTCCTACGTACCAGGGAGCAGAAAGACTGCCTTCGTAGGGCCGAATTATTAACTTACATCTTCAAAGCACAGGCTGAAGAAAGCTCCCACCCGGTGTGAAGCGGGGCTGAGCGGCGCTGGGCTCCCGCCATTGTTTGTGGGTTATTACGGCCGTTACAGCTAATTGATGCACTGGCAGTTAATTAATAGCCTTGGTTCCCCAAAATGTTTTGCAGGACAATTAGGCCGTGCTGCTTTCAAAGGCTCCGCGCGGAGGGCGATGTTTGGCCACCGCTGGTCCACGGTCCCGTGGCCGCCAGCTCGCGCTGAGGGAGGGAAGGCGGGCCGAGCCCCTGACAGACGGGGAAGGTCAGAGCCCTCCGCCCAGGCAAAGCGCTGCGTGGTGTTATGCTTATTTCAAGGTGGAGAGGAGACAGGCAGAGCGAGCAGAACGGGGTCAAGGCCAGCTGCCGTGTGAGGAGCGGCCGTGGCGTGTCGCCCTCACCGGTCTGGGCTTTGCCCCTGAAGCTACGGCCAAGGTCAGTGGGGTCACAGGCTGGAGCAGAAGCCCCCTGCAGGCTGCACGGCCCCGTGGGGACCCAGCAGTTTACACGCCCACCCCCCGGGCACAGGCAGCATCTCCCGGGGCTCCTGCTGCGTCCGGGCCATCTCAACTCCCCTGCACAGCCCAGGCAGGGCAGTCCCCCGCGCCCCCCCCCCCCCCCCCGCAATGGCTTCCCCCAGGCTCTTTGCACTTCTTGCTCTTTAATTTCTTTCTTTTTCTTTTTTTTTTAAATTTGAAAGACAGAGTGGCAGCAAGAGAGCAGAGAGAGCTCTTAGTCCACTGATTCACTCCCCAAATGCCTGCAACAGCCGGGCCTGGGACAGGCTGAAGCCGGGAGCCCAGAATTCAGTCCAGGTCTCCCATGTGGGGGTGGGGACCGAAGTGCTCACTCTCACTGCTGCCTCCCAGGTGCGCCAGCAGGAAGCTGGGGTGGGAACAGAGCCAGGGCGTGAACCCAACACGTGTCCTCCAGCGTGGGATGCGGGTGCCCACGTGGCCTCTTCACCGCTGGGCCAGACCCCAGCCCTTTCCCCCTCTCCTGCCGTTTTTCAAAGCGGTGAGAATACTGCACGCGGAGAGTCTTTGGGTTCAGGCCCAGCTCCGGCCTGAGCGAAGCCTTGAGTGGCTCCCACTGAGCTGTTGGCTGTGGTTTCTCTGTGAGCTGGGCGGGCAGGCTCAGCGCCTGGCAGGGAACCAGAGACCCTGGCTCCCAGCAGCCCTGGACTGACAGGTGGGCCTCAGGCAGGGCCGCCCAGACGTGAGCCCTGGACAACGCCTGTGCTCCTGCACCCTCTTCCCGTGCTCCCCTGGGCTGCCACACTGAGCCACTGCTCCCGGAAGAATGAGCCACGAGAAGTGGTGTGTACAGGGCCCTGGCCTAGGGGATTTGCAGTGTGGGGAAGACCAGAAACCCTGCCCGGTGACGGGATGGGTGAGTTTTGGGGGCTGGTTTGTGCTCTTGCATCCGGGCACGGTGTTCTGAGCGGTGCTGGCGCCAGGCCTGCCGTCTGTGGGTGCCCAGTATTTGCCGAATCGCGTTGTTAGGAAACGAAAGCATCCCGCTTCGAGGGCCCTTACTGCCGTCTACAGGGCGCGCTGATGAGCTGACTCAGCCTGGCAAATGAGAGGAAGGTCAGGCTCCGTTCTCCCACGCAGAAACCAAGGTTCTGGGGTGGTGTTTGGGCTGACAGTGGAGATGCCATGCCAGACGGCTGCGCCCAACTCCCGGCTCCCACGCCAGACGCCTGCGCCCAGCTCCCGACTCCTGGCTCCCACACCAGACGCCTGTGCCCAGCTCCCAGCTCCCACACCAGACGCCTGTGCCCAGCTCCTGGCTCCTGCTCCCGGCTCCCACACCAGACGCCTGTGCTCAGCTCCCAGCTCCCCGCTCCCACACCAGACGCCTGTGCCCAGCTCCCGGCTCCTGCTCCGGGCTCCCACACCAGACGCCTGTGCTCAGCTCCCGACTCCCACACCAGACGCCTGTGCTCAACTCCCGACTCCCGGCTCCCACACCAGACGCCTGCGCCCAGCTCCCAGCTCCCAGCTCCCAGCTCCCAGCTCCCACACCAGACGCCTGTGCCCAGCTCCCGGCTCCTGCTCCAGGCTCCCACACCAGACGCCTGTGCTCAGCTCCCAGCTCCCACACCAGACGCCTGTGCTCAGCTCCCGACTCCTGGCTCCCACACCAGACACCTGTGCTCAGCTCCTGGCTCCTGCCCCCGGCTCCCACACCAGACGCCTGTGCTCAGCTCCCAGCTCCCCGCTCCCACACCAGACGCCTGTGCCCAGCTCCCGGCTCCTGCTCCGGGCTCCCACACCAGACGCCTGTGCTCAGCTCCCGACTCCCGGCTCCCACACCAGACGCCTGTGCCCAGCTCCCAGCTCCCAGCTCCCACACCAGACGCCTGTGCTCAGCTCCCCGCTCCTTCTCCCGGATCCCACACCAGACGCCTGTGCCCAGCTCCCAGCTCCCACACCAGACGCCTGTGCTCAGCTCCCCGCTCCTTCTCCCGGCTCCCACACCAGACGCCTGCGCCCAGCTCCCAGCCCCCGGCTCCCACACCAGACGCCTGCGCCCAGCTCCCAGCCCCCGGCTCCCACACCAGACGCCTGCGCCCAGCTCCCAGCCCCCGGCTCCCACACCAGACGCCTGTGCCCAGCCCCCGGCTCCCACACCAGACGCCTGTGCCCAGCTCCCGGCTCCCACACCAGACACCTGTGCCCAGCTCCCAGCTCCCAGCTCCCACACCAGACGCCTGTGCTCAGCTCCCAGCTCCCGGCTTCCACACCAGACGTCTGCAGACTCTGGGACACGGGGGTGCTGACCCGAGTGCTTGGTCCCTGCCACCCAGGGGGAACGCCGGGACTGAGCCCCCGGCTCCCAGATTCTGGCTTTGGCCAGTCAAGTCCCAGCTGTTGTGCACATGTGAGGAGTACGCCAGTGGGTGGAGCTTGGTCTCTCTCTGTAGCTCCCTGTTTACTATCATCTCTTTATTCTCTGTCTGCCTCTTGTCTCTTTTCAAATAAATGACCCAAAGCGAAGGGAAGAGAAGTGTAGGAACAGACGCTGGAGCAGCGAGGAGCGGCCGAACCGCCGCTGTGGCCACGGCTCCTGGCTCCTTGGGTTCCGTGCTAGGAATCCTCTGGCAGTCAGAGTGCGTTTTATATCCGTGATCTAGTGACTGCATGTCCACACTGCGGCACTGAATGGCATTGTGTCTGGGAGAACACAGTCTCGCCCTCTCGGAACCTCACGGACACCGGGCAAGGCTTCCTAGGGGAGGCGCCCCCTGCGCTCCACTTTGCAGGGCGAGCAGCTTGGTGACGACCTCGGGGACGGCGTGGAGGCATGGGGCGTGTTCGGCTGAGCTGGCCGGAGTGCAGTCTGAATGCAGGTGACCCAGCGGTGGCCAGTGGTCCCAGCAGAGGTCTTTGAGACTAACTGAGGGTTAACTTTGACCCACAAGACCTGCAGAACCTGCGTGTCAGCTCCTGAGTGACACAGAGGCAGGCGGCAGGGTGCACCGGGCAGCGCCGGCATGGAGAGCAAGTGCGAGCAGCAGGACGCCGTCTCCGGTCTCTGCCGGCTGAGCCGAGTGCGGTGCGCGGGGATCACAGGCTCTGGGCCCCCTTGGCCGCTGATGGGTGCCCAGGTGGCCTCTGCATCCTGGGGACTCGATCGTGTCGCCGTGAGGTGGGGACTGCAGGTATCTCAACACCCTGACCCCTTTCCTTTGTACGTACATCCAGTGCTGCGAGGGCTGGGCTGAATGGCAGCCTTGTTTTTAGTTTTTTGGAGAATGCCACACTGTTTTCCGTGGCTGTACCGATCTCTATTCCCACCAAAAAAGTGCAAAGATCCCCTTTTCCCCCTCTTTCACTCGGTGGCAGAAGCTGTTCCCACAGGTGCAGGTGGCGCCGCGCTCTGGTTCTGATTCGCTTCCCTGGTTGTTGGTGATGCTGAGTGTCGGTTCCTGTGCCTGCGGGCTGCTTGCACGTCTTGCGAGAAGTGTCTGTTTAGGCCTCTCACCCATCCTGCAATCAACTTCTCTGTTTTCTTGCTACTGAGTTGCTTGAACTCCTCATGTATTTTTAAATGACCCCGATCAGATGTATGGATGGCAAGCTTCCTCCTTCCCTCGCTGGTCTCTGTGGATTGTCTCCTTTGCCGAGCAGCGCCTGGTCAGTTTGGAATGATCCCATCTCCATTCTTGCTCTTGCTGCCTGTGCTTTTGGGGTTAGATCCAAAGGCAACCCCGCGGAGGCCAGTGCCGTGGCTCTCGCCGCGCTCTCTTCCGGGAGTCTCAGTTCTTGTTTCATGTCGGAGCCTTATATTCCCTCTGACTTGACTTCTGGTAGGTTGCTGTGGTATCCCTCAACTGCACCAAATCCATTCATTACTCCTGACAGCTGTGTGTGCATCTGTGTGTGTGTGTATGCGTGTGTGCATGTGTGCGTGCGTGTGCATGTGTGCGTGTGTGCATCTGTGTGTGTGCGTGCGTGTGCATGTGTGCGTGTGTGCATGTGTGTGCGTGTGCGTGCATGTGTGCGTGCATGTGCATGTGCGCATGTGCGCGTGAGTGCGTGTGTGCATGTGCGTGCGTGTGTGCGTGTGCATGTGTGTGCGTGCGTGTGCATGTGCGCATGTGCACGTGTGTGCGTGAGTGCATGTGCGTGCGTGTGCACGTGTGTGCATGTGCACGTGTGCATGTGCGCGCGCGTGTGTGCATGTGTGTATGTGTGCATGTGCGCGTGTGCGCGTGTGTGTGAGTGCATGTACATGTGTGTGCATGTGCACGTGTGTGCATCTGTGTGTGCATGCGTGTGCATGTGCGCGTGTGTGCATGTGTGTGCGTGTGCGTGCATGTGTGCGTGCATGTGCATGTGCGCGTGTGTGCGTGAGTGCGTGTGTGCATGTGCGTGCATGTGTGCGTGTGCATGTGTGTGCATGTGTGTGTGCATGTGTGTACGTGTGTGTATGTGTGCATGTGTGTGCATGCCTGTGCATGTGCATGTGCATGTGTGCGCGTGTGTGAGTGCGTGTAGACTTCATGCCATTCGGCCTTTAAAGAGAAGGCTGTTTCATCCCTTCTGACTACACGGAAGAACCTGCGCAGTGAAACACGTCAGACGTGGGGACCGCGTGATCTCATTTCTACGCGGAATCTGAAAAAGCCGAACTCACAGACACAGAGACCGGTGGTGACCAGGGCTCACGGGCTTGGGTGGCAGGGGCTGGACAGACGCTGCTCCGAGTGTAGAGGACGTGACCCAGACAAGAGGGAGACGCCAGGAGAGCTGCGCAGCCCGCTGACTGTACTGCGGCTTCCAGCAGCTCCTGGTGGGGCGAGCACCTGGCCTGGTGGCGAAGACGCCCGGTCCTGGGCCACAGGCCTGGCTTCCGTCCCCGCTCTGGCTCTCGCCCGAGCTTCCTGCTCACACGCACCTTGGGAGGCAGCAGGGCACGGCTTGTGTGATTGGGTCGCTGCCACTCCCCTGGGAGATGTACGTGGCACTCCCGGCTCCCAGCCTCATGCTGGCCCCTCCAGGCCATTGGAGGAGTTGAGGGGTGAGCAGTGGATAGAACGTCTCCTGTCCCTCAGAAGTAGCTGTTGGAGAATTGGTATTATTTTTATTGATGCATTTGAGAAGGAGAGGGGAGGCGAGGGGAGGGGAGGGGAGGGGAGGGGAGGGGAGGGGAGGGGAGAGGAGGGGACTATCTCCCATCTGCTGGTCCACTCCCCAAATACACGCAGCAGCCAGTGCTGGGCCAGGCTGAAGCCAGGAGCTGGGAGACTCAATGCAGGATCCCGCCACGCGGGACCCAACCACACGCTCCGTCGCCTGCTGCCTCCCGGGGCGCACATTGGCAGGAAACTGCACTCAGGGCGCATAGCCTCAAAGCGGCGCCCCGTGAGTCCTCGCTGCTGCACCATCGGCCATCCCAGCTGTGAACTTTTGGCAGTCCCTTGGTAGTTACTAACAAGGCGTCGTGCACGTGACAGCTGCTGAAGGGGTTAGGTCTTCACCACAGAATAGAAGCCCGTGAGACGCTAAACCTGCTAAGTGGCCGGACCGGGTGCTCCGCAGGCGTAGACAGCCAGTGCCGCGTGGCACACCCTCGGTGCGCACAGAGCTCATTCGTCAGCTCTACTTAATAAAGCTGCAAACAGCAGGTGTGAGCGCAGTGATGGGGTGGGGACGGGGGGCCTGGAGCCAGGACCCGAGGTGTGGACGCCCCCGGGCCCCTGCCCTGCGTGGCACAGGGGCCTCTCCTGCTCTCTGTGTCCCGCGTCCCGGCCGATTCCCCAGTGCAGTGCCTCCCACCCACTCACATCCGGGTCAGGGGCTGCCCTCCAGGGCCGAGCCGTCCTTGTGTCTGAAGCCCGACTGCACAGAGCCTGATGCCAGTGCGTGGTGAGGGGTGGCCCTTGGCCTGGCAAATCCCTGGTCACACCAGCAAAGCCTGCACGGGACCCCGATGTGCCGACAGCGCCGGGGGGCGGGGCTGTGGGAAGATTCTGCTGAAGATACACCTAGCGCGATAATTCCATTTCATCTCTGGAAGGCTTCTCTATTCAGAAATTGTCAGTGATATGATACAGCTAATTAAGGCGTGCATGGTGGCAGCGGTGTCATTAGAGGAGATAATATTGCACAAGAAAAATAAGAAATCATTATGATGAATGTCCCGACATTACATTACATGTTAATGAAGTGTAAATGATCTAATTATTTTTGAAAGAATACAGATTCGATTAAACTGTCGGAATTAAATTGGAAAGGACAGCCTATTGTACTTTTTATGTACAGACAAGTTAGCGTTAATTAGGCACAATCTACAGGAACAAATGAGGCACGACCCTCGGTGAACAATCGGGGAGCCTCTGCTCAAGGCAGGTTCCATAAAGAATTATATGAGGGAGAAATTGTAAGTCAATTACGTACAGTGCGGCAGCAGTGGGAGGGGGACCGGCGGGGCCTCAGCCCCTGCTCCCCGTCGCGGCCTTCACAGCAGACGGACCCTGCCCGCTCGGCTCCCCCGCCGCTCCTTCTCCCGCACGCGCTGAGCCAGCCTTGCGAGCCGGGCGTCTTCACCGCAGGACCAGGCCCTGAGCCCACAGGGTCTGCCGCGGGGCACCTGGCGTGTCAAGGAACGGTGGCCGCTGGAGCCGGGGCCTGGCCGGAAGTGGGAGTGCCGAGCTGGGGTCCTAGGTACTAGCTGCTTTGTTCCGTTGGCTCAGAGCAAACAGGAAGGAAGAACCGCAGTGACACCAAAGCCCATAGCCATGCAGCGCACCGGTTCTCCCTCACGGCGCACCTCTTTTTTCTCACGTGGAGATCTGACCTTGAAGGACGTGGGCTTGTGCATCCGGCTTACACTCCGTGTTTTCCGTGTCTGTGGCCTCTGCGTCTGAGATGTATCTGTTCTCTGAACAAACTAAGCTGCCGGAAACTGGGGTGGGTGGGGCCAGGATGACCTCTGGACCGCGGTGTAGCCTGGGGAGCTGCCTGGTACCGCTGCACCTGCCTGTGGCAAGCCTCGGATGAGCAGCTGAGTCCGGCACAGACCGCCTTCCCGCGTGGCTCCGGCCTGATCTGACCCCAGGCCAGGGCAGGCTCCAGGGGCTCCTACATTGGAAGTTTGCAAAAGCATCCGTCTTGAGTTCCAATCTCAACCACGCACCTGATGACATCACTCCTGCTCTGTTGTGGTCGCCCTTCTTTACTAAACCTGGTGCATAAAAATATGATTGAAAAAACCCTCCAGATGAGTGTGGCCGATTTACTGGGGGGCTTCTTGCTGGGTCTGACAAATTCTCCCGATTCATTACAGGCAAGGTCTAGCTGGCACAGAGCTCCACCCACTCACTCACCGGCCCCTCCCCTTCCTTCCCTCGGGAGGGGCCGCCTGGGGTCAGTGGGGAGGAGGCGGTGCCCTTCAGTGTGCAGGAACAGGAGTACTTTCCTTTACACCCAGCTACAGAACTTCGGGGTAATTATTAATAATTAGAACCGAGGGAACGAGCCGCTCCGAGTGAGTTATTCAGTGGCGCCTCAGGGGTCGGAACACGGGAGTCACACGCTCTCTTTGTTTTAATTTCTGGCAGCTGAAGGCATCGAGACTTAGAAAAGCCACACAGAGGAGACCACACGCTTAAGCATTACCGAGAATTAGGAAAAGCACACACATCAACAACAACAAAAAGTGATTTATAAAATGCATGGAATTCGGGGCTTACGAGCTGTTTGGCCCTGCTCGGATGGAACCCTCCCAAGCAGCGCTCACAGCGAGCTGGGCTCGTTCTTAAATTTCTGATCACACCAGCAAAGCTCTGTGCCCCGAGCAAAGGCTCCTAGCACTGGGACCTCAGCTCCCCGGGGCACTGATGACCACCAGGAGCCAGGTGGGGACCGCGGGCACCAGGTGGGCACTGTGGACACCAGGTGGGGATTATGGACACCAGGTGGGCACTATGGGCACCACGTGCACACTGTGGACACCAGATGGGGACTGTGGACACCAGATGGGCACTGTGGGCACCAAGTGGGTACTGTGGGCACCAGGTGGGCACTGTGGATACCAGGTGGGGACTGTGGACATCAGGTGGGCACTGTGGGGACCAAGTGGGCACTGTGGATACCAGGTGGGGACTGTGGACACCAGGTGGGCACTGTGGGGACCAGGTGGGGACCGTGGGCATCAGGTGGGCACTGTAGACACCAGGTGGGGACTACGGACACTAGGTGATGGCTGTGGACACCAGGTGCTGACCACTGGGTGCCAAATGATGTTACTAAGTACAGTGATGACCTTGAAGCAGAGGCCACAGCAGCCTGACTCAGCATTAGGCACACCTAGGACTCAACCTGCACGGTCCAGGCCAGGGCCAGATCTGGAGAACCGAGGCCCTGTTGGGTGAAGCCCAGTCTCCTGAGGTCTGCGTGGTCTGAACAGAGCGCTTAGCTCCCGACCAGTCAGTGCTCAGCCTCTTCTGGATTCTGTTGACCAGCGCAGTGGCCCTGGGGGATGTGGTGCCGGCATGGCCTACCGTCAGGGTAGGCGTAGCCCTGTGGTCTGGAGTGAAGGCTGCCCTCCAGGGCCCCCTCGTGGGCTCAGAACCCCCGGCAGCAGTGCCTGAAGGCACACACCGGTTTGGTGGGTGAAGTCCTGTCTGCTGACAACAGTGGCCACCGGCAGGCTGCAGAGCCAGGGCTCAGCGGGGCCCCCTGGGCCAGGATGCGGCCCGGCTCCCCGTCAAGAAGAGAGACACGCACATGGCGAGGGCTGGGTGGCCAGAGGCTCGCGCGGCATGGGCCCGAGGAGCTACTCGGCGGCAGGCTTCCGTCTGGCCAGCAGACAAGAGTGAGACGCTGCGTGGGACCTGGAGGTGGGGGAGGCAGCGCGCAGCAGGCACAAGGCTCTGGACGTGCTGGTGGCCAGCAGTGGGGTGACAGCTGCTCGGGTCGTCCCCGCAGATGGCAGGAGCAGCCAGGCCTGGCCCAAGCGGAGACGTGGGAGGCCAGTGGCCGGCCGGGGCAGGGGCCCAGGCAGGGCCCAGGTGCTTCTGTTCCCGGGAGCCGCCCGGTGGGACTGGACCCCCGTACTCATGTCCTGCTCTTTACGAACTGCTCTCAGAGAATGAAATTCCCCTCGGAGGATCGGAAACGCCGGGAGTCACACTTGGAACCCCTGCATCCTGAGAAGGGGCCTGCACAGAGGCAGACTGAGCTTCGGAGCAGGGGTCGGTGCAGAGTGACAGAGCCCGCGTGGCAATCCCGGGGCTTCCGGGAGACGCCCTGGAGGATGGCTCCCACGCGGGCACGAAACGATGCGCGAGCATACACAACCCGTGTAGTAAAAGCTAAAATACAGCGTCTTGCCAGTGGCTAATAACGCATTAACAATTACTCTCTTGTTCCTCCTGGTGGATTCATAGAATAATCAATTTCAGGTCATATTTATTAGGCGCAGATCCTGTATATCAAGGACTCCACTAGGTTTTGCAAATTTCTTACGGAGGAGAAAACGACAACATTCTGTTCCGTAGTTTTCTAGATGGTAACGTGCACTGTGCTTGCCGAGTTTCAAAGGCAGCGGGGTGCTGGGATGGGACTCACCCTTGCAGTGCTACCCAAGGGCTCAGGACCCCCCACACGTGTGGAGACCCAGCCCCATCACGTCTTGTCAGGCCTGTGTGGAGTCTGGCGGTGCCCGAGGTGCAGTGCTCGGGGGAACCCGGCTGGTGTTGGGGTTACTGACACGGTGGCGCCAAGACCCGTTGTCAGGCTTGTTGGGCATGGATGCCACACATCGGACGAGTAGCGACAGCGGAGGAAGCCCGTGGCGGCCAGCCACGCTGCCAGGTGCGGGAGGCCTCCGTGGGGAAGGTGGCCGTCACTGTGGCTCATCTGCAGATGGTCACGGTTTCTGTGGATTCTCCAGCATTCGGGACATGCTCCTGAGCTCAGTTTAAGTGGATTTTTGGACCCGATCTGCAGCCGGACGCTGCGACCTGGTGGCATCCCAGGCCTCCAGAGCCCAGATCCTAATCTGTTGTAAGGCAGTCGGCACAGCGGCACCACGCGTGGACACAGCGTTGCCTCAGTCTCCTCGGACCACAGCTGCAGGCGAACCAACAGGCGCCTTCCCTGTGTGCACGAGGGGCTGAGGGGCAGAGGCAACAGCCGGGTCCCCAGGCCCTGGCACCGCAGGACGTCAGGCAGCGGAGGGGCGTGGTGCCGCGGGGAGAGGCAGGGCTGGAGGTGTCTGCGAGAGGTGATGGCTGGAGCCCGTCTCGGGCAGCACAGCCGTGGGAGGGCCGCCCGAGGTTGGGACCCGGCGTTGTCCGCGGCCGGAGGGCGCGGTGTAGAGCAGCCTGCGGCAGTCGGCGCCATCAGGTGTTCCCTGGCCTGCTGGTGCCAGTGCCGGAGCCGGAGCTGGAGCAGAGGCAGTAGGGACCCTGGGGTCCTAGAGCTTGGCTGCCGTCCTGGTGCCCTGGAGCTGCGCTCAGCGACTTTGGCAAGGAGACATTGAAACACGGCTGTGGGGGGCAGAACCTCCCTGCGCTGAGGCTTCCGAATCTGACCCGCGGAGCTCCGACCTCTCCACCTCTCAGGCCTACACAGCAGGAGGCCCCCTTGCACCCGAGCATCCTAGCCCCGAGTCCGGGGACCCAAGGAGGGCTCCCCCGTATTTCTGTCTTCTCGCTCCGGCCCAGGCGTGGCAGCCCAGCCAGGCGACTGGTGGTGGTGCAGCCCAGCCCTGCCTCGGAGGGTTTGCTCACAGTGGCAGGCTCAAGGTGGGCAGGCCAGGGCAGGAGCGGCCGGGGGCCTGCGCGCCAGGCTCAGGGCTCCCGGGTGGCCTCAGGAGCCCGCGCTGCTCCTGCCCCTGCGCACTGTCTTCTGCTTTGCGTCTGAGTTTGGCATTGGGGTGAGAACTCCTGTGCGACCGACGCCCACCCTCATCGCCCATGTCTGTGAGATGCCAGCTGCCACCGTCAGCAGACTGGGTCTGCCGGGTCCCAGGGCTGACTCGGCACACACTCCCGCCCTGCGCTCCAGCGGCAGTGCCAGCGTCTCACTGCTCTATGTAGGAACGGGAGGCTCGCAGGAGGGGCTCTCTGTCCTCTGTGACCCTGCAGCAGGTTCGGGGGTTATGCCCATTTTACAGATGCAGAAATGGAGGCGCAGAGTGGGACTGTCACCTGCTCTGCCCGCTACGGAGTGGCCTTCTATCCCCAGCTAAACAGGCCTGGAGGAGGAGCCGGGTCTACACCGCCGGTCTCTGTGCATGGCAAGGGCCGGGAGAGCCTTGTGGCCTGACTGGCACTCCCACCAGTGTCCATCGCGAGCTCCCCAGGCAGCGTGGAGTGGGACCCCGGGACCCCCGGAGGGCACTCAGTCTGGCTGCATTCCCGCCCTCCTGGTTTGGTGACCACTACGGAGGGAAGTCTTGGGGAGCCGTGGCTCTGAGTCCATGTGTTGGAACCGAGCTAGGAGAACCACGGCCCGTGCAGTGCCCTGGGGCGATGGCGGCAGGTGGCGGCTGCTTCCAGCACTGACACAGCCTTGGGGCCACTTCTGGGTTGTGGGCTCACTTGCTCTGCTCCACCCTCCGTGGCCCCGTCCTGGGCCCCTCAGCCAGGTGTCAACGTCCAAGGCTGGCAGGCCCAAGGCTCCCAAGGGCAGAGTCACTGGCATGGAGTGGGGGTCTTCCTGGGGACCTAGAGGCAGTGCCCCCAAATCAGAGCCCGGCCCCCGCCCCGCTGTGAGGAACAAGGTGTAAGAGATATGCAGTGTAGGCGATGGACTCTCATACCGTGTGAACACGTGTGTGTGCACATACGTGTGAAGCTGTCCCTTCCCTGGGCACACCTGTGGGACACAATGACAGCAGCTCCTGTGCGCAGGTGCTTGGTCCCCACAGACGCATCTGAAAAAGGAGGTGTCGGAGGACGCCCACTGAGATCTCACTGGCGCGGGAGCCCCAGGCTCTCGAGCCAATCGCCCGCCAACCGTCCGGAACACAGCACCCTTGGGTGACGGAAGTCCCGCCCGGCACAGTCTCTGCATGCTCTGCAGCACGACGGCTGCATCGGGAGGTGAGGGCCCCAACCTTGAGGCTGCGGGAGACGCGCTGGGCGGGCCTCTGCCTTCCCCCGCGACCACGCTTTGCCGCCTGCAGGTGGGCGCGACGCAGGAGGGAGGACTGTCCGTTCAGCGCGGGTCCTCGTGTCACAGTGGCCACGGGGCTGAGCCCACACTGGGGACCCAGACCTGGCAGGTGCAGGTCACGGGTGTCTCTCCCAGATGCTGCAGAGAGACCTGGAATCCGGCCCCGAGTCCTGGGGCGGGGGGCACTGGGCTTCCCGGAGCTGGGCTTTCCGTACCTGTGAAACCCCACGCGGCCACTCAGCGCAGGTGCGCCAAATGCTGGGGTTTCCGTGAGTGGCGGCTGCCGAGACGGGGAAAGGTACGAGATTTCCTGCCCGGACCCTTGTGGTGAAAGTGAGGACGCACCGGCTGCCGTCAGCTGGCCCGCGCTCACCGTTGTCGGCACGTGGCCTGCACGGACAGCCAGAGTCTGTTTCGCAGGTCGGCGGGCTGAGCCTCGGGGCAGGGGCTGTCCCAGGAGGCGGGGCTCCCGCCACGGAGCGGGCGGCCAGGGCTTCCTCCTTTCCTACGGGGGCCACGGGGCAGTCAGTCTGCGCAGCAGCAGATGGCGGTGAGCGAGCCGGCAGGGCCCCGGAGGCGGGGCTCAGGCCAGGGCCAGGACCTTGGCTCTCTTCTGCGTGAAACAGAGAAGCAGCGGGCCTGGCCCGGCACCCGGCTTGTGTTTGAAAGTCGATTCGGGGAGGGCACGGTGAGGAGCACGAGGCAAAACCCTCGGTTTATGGGAGTTTTGAAGATGGCGTCAGTCAGTGCCTCGGACGCTGGACCCAGAAACGGCCACGGACGCCAGGAACAGCCCCGGTGAGGACGTGTGACCCTCACGGGGGCAGGTGTTTCGGATGCCTGCCTGGGACACCCCACCAAGGAGGGCCTGGGTTCAAGTCCTGGCTCTGTTGCTGGCGCCAGCCGCCTGCTAACGTGTACCCCGGGCGGCAGCAGGGACAGTGCAGGCTGCGGGGTCCCTGCCGTCCACGTCTCTCTGGCTTTCCAGTAAAATAGCAGTGACACCGATATGGTAATAAAATAAATATAATAAAATAATAAGCAACCATTAACCATGACAGATGGGCCCATGGGGTGTGAAACCCAAGGAAGGGTGATGAGGCCGCGTCACTCCCGGTGTGTGGCTGGGGTGGGGTCAGAGCCCCCGAGAGAAGAGGCTGGGGGGCTGTGGAGGTGCAGGTTCAGTTTCCCGTCCCCTAAGTCTGCGTCTGAGAGACTCGGGGGGCTTGGGGCAGGTAGCCGGAGCACAGGTGATGCCGGGGCGTGGCCGGGGTGGCTCCTGTCTGTGGGACGCAGGAGGCCGGCCTTGTGTGGGCTGCAGCGCTCGGCTGAGGGAGTGCTCACAGCTGGGAAAGGACCGAGAGGGACTTGGGGGTGCTGGTGAGGGTGCTGCTCTCTGCTCAGCCCAGACCCACCCCAAACCAGGCAGCGTGGGTGGGGGATGGGGCAGGCCAGCTGAAAGGCGAGGCGTGCAGGCGCGTCTGCTCACCGGTGCTGTGCAAATCGCTACTGGAGATTCCGGCTCAGAACAGCCGCTTTGTGTGGCTCTGACCTTGGGGGTCAGGAGTCGGATGGCCTTGGCCGGGCGGTTCAGGCTTACCATTCTGCAGAGGGCGGTGGAGCCACTGTGGCCTGGGGCTGGCTGGGGCAGTCCCCCCTGCAGAGTGGAAGTCATGGCTTGTCCTGACCTGGCCTCAGAGGTCACCCAGAATCACCGCCACCATGTTCAGAACTGGGGTGGCGGCACCGTGTGGTGCTGGGGCTGCAGGAAGCTGAGCTTCTCGGTGAAGTTCAGTGCTGACAAGGGGCTGAGCCCCAGGGATGTCCGACCCCACTCCATGGACCTGAGGGGGCAGAAATGGTGCTGGACGCAGTGGGGGAGGGAGGCGACCGCCTGGCCTGGGGGTCTCCAGACCACAAGCTGGCTCATCCTGTTGCCTGTGGACTGTCCCGGGAGGGCAGTGTGGCCCCTGTGGGGTACACAGGGCGTGGCAGGAGGAGGGTCAGCTCTCAGGGACTGGGATTCCCCTCCCATGGGGCCCCAGGACGCAGCTCGGGGAGGCAGAAGGGTGGGTGCTGGGGACTCGGTTAACGAGGCCAGGTTCTGTCTGGGAGATGGATGGTGGTGATGGTGGCAGGGTGCTGTGCTCAGTGCCACTGGGCTGCACGCTCACGCGTGGGTCAGTGCAAGTTTTATGCTGAGGATGGGAGGAGTTTCATGGAAACTGCATTTTATGAAAACACTGTGTGTGGACTTCAATATTTTTTGCACCAGAATGCACTTACCTTTTCATTCAAAACTTCCAAGAATCTTTTTGTGTGCCTGTATCTTTGCCGTGAATAAAATAGTATAAATGAAGAAAACAAAACAAATGAGCCGAAGCCGCGTCCTGGCCACCACTGAGGTTGGGTGGAGCGCGGGTGTCGCACGGGCGTCCACGCGTGGTCAGTGCTCAGCCTTGCTTCAAGCCCCTGGCCGGTGTCTGCTGGCCGGGCGCAGGAAGCTCAGCGAGACGCTTCGGCCCGGGCGTGGGTGCTGAGGAGCCCCTGCAGCTGGGACGTGGGATCAGGGGAGTCTCTCGCCTCGGCCGCCGGCGGGGCCCTGTGCTCGGGGTGGTGCACCCCAGCTTCCCCAGCTCCGCCCAGTGTCCGTCCGCATGCCTGTTGTGGCCCCTCTCGCCACGAGGCCGCCCAGCGAAGCAGCTGGCGTCACGGAGACAAAGGGCGGCCTGCGTGGCACTGGTCTCCTGGGCTGTGCTCATTTCTGTGAGAATCCCCAGGGATTTTAATTAAAACCCAGTAAAAGCTCCACTTGCTGATGATGCTCAGAAAACTAGGGTTGGATAATGTATACACACAACACACATACACACGTACACATACATACACACATACATACACATGTACACACATACACATACACACACACACACATATGTACACATACATACACACGTACACATACACACATACATACACACATAAAACACACATACATACACACTTACACATACATACACACATACATACACACGTACACACACATACATACACACGTACACATACATACACATACACACATACATACACACGTACACACACATAAAACACACACATACATACACACGTACACATACATACACACATAAAACACACATACTTACACACATACACATACATACACACAACACACATACATACACACATAAGGCCATAGGCGTACATACACATGTAAAGACATACACATATATACCCACACACACATACAGACTCACAAACATGCATACACACACACACATATATAAACATACACATATACACATATACATTTACACACATTCACAGATACACATATATGCATATACACACATATACACACATAAATATAAACATACACATACACACATGATGCCATAAGTATACACACATATACTTACACATACACACATACACATACATACACACACTCACAGATACACATACACACATATCTGCATATACACACATATAGACACACATAATGCCATAGGCATACACATAAATACATATACATACACACATATACTTACACATACACACATACATACTCACAAACATGCATGCCCATATGCACATACACACATACACATATGTACACACTCTCATAGATACACATACACATATGCATACACACATACACAGAGAGACACATACATGGACATACATGCAGACACACATGTGCACCCCACACATACACACATATGTACATGGACATGTTCACACAGGTGAGGCTCTGAAAGCTTGTGGCAAATGGAATAGATGTTCATTTTGGCTCAAACATTTGAAAATCTGCAGAGCATTGCCATGGTGTGCATTTTCCGTGAACTCACTGGAGTCCCGCGGCTGTGTATTTGTGTGTGTGTGTCCGGGTGTCTCCTGGCCCAGCTGCCTTCCTGCACAAGGATCTCATCAGCGAGGGGTACGTGGGCTGTGGTTTGGAGCCGTGGTGTCCACAGGTCCCAGAGAGGTTGTCACTGTGCAAATGTGACCGTGGCACTGTCGTGGCCGGGAACAGTGGCAAACGTGGCCTTGTGTTAGAAGAGGCCTGCTCGGGTGGTCGCACGCGCTCCTGCGTTCCTGTCGGGTGCAGCAGTGCAGGCCACGCACGGCCAACCTGGAGCTTGAGTCTGCGTGGAGGATGTGCAGAGGCCGTTTGCAAAGTGCTGGGGGCGTCACTGCGCTGCTGAGCGGGTGCAGTGGCACCGCAGGGAAAGGCCCAGGCGGAGCAGCCAAACATCAGTTCATAGCGTCTCTGGGCGGCGGATCTGGGGCGCACGGGATGGCCCTTGTTAAGTAGACATGGCAAAACCACCTTGTAGCAGCGTGAAAGATACAAGCTGAGCTTTTCCTGGTGGGTAAAAATGGTGGAAACCAAGCAAATCCGTGTCTCAGTTCACGGTGCAGGCAGAGGGGGCGATGCGTCAGGACTCCCAGTGAAGTCGGGATTATGCAGAGCCCTGTAGCTTGGGGTGGCGTGACAGTGCCCCGACTGAGCCAGCGGCTGGCAGCCCACGCCTCCCGCAGCACCCACACAAGGCCGGTCATGAGCTCTGCTTGAAGCAGATAGTGACAGATGGATTGTGACCCACCGGCCACTGTGGCCAAGTCCCTTCCGGAACAGAGCTTGGGGCAGAAAGGTGCTCTGGTCCCCACCTTGCCAGTTCAGCCCGGCGGGCTCAGCGCACACAGGCTGGGGGTGGGCTGTCTGCTCCTCAGGGCTCCTGGGGGCTCCAGCCCGAGCTGCCGCCCACACACCTGCTGCTGTGGGCACCGGCTCCCCTCAGACCCAATGCACAGGAGTGCATTTCCGGCACCATCGTCCTGGTTCTGGGTTGTCTTAAAGGAAGATCACACGGGTCTCATGCACCTCTCAAAATGCCCCTCCCGCAGCACTGTCCCTGGGAGGGGGCAGCACTCACAGCCCCCCCCCCCCCGAGGTCCTGGCACTGCTATGGAGGTTGAGCGTGTAGCTGCAGCTCACGTTCCAGCAGAGGGTGGGCAGAAGAGAGCCATAGGCACAGAGAAGGAACCCGGGGTCTCCCTGTGGGGACCTCAGGTGGGGCCGTGGGAAAGGCTCAGTGGTCTCCAGGGCACTCAGCTGTGGGCCAAGGAAGGTGAGCTTGGTTCTGGGGGTGGCAGGTGTGGGGCGTGGAGGCACTGGGATGGGACGGGAGGAAAATGAGGCTGGAGACAGCATGGGGGCCATCAGCTGAGGGACAACAGTCAGGCTCCAGGCCCCAGTGAGGCCCCCAGAGGCAGGCGAGGGTGGTGAGAGGTCTGAGTGCCCGCGGCTCGGGGGACGAGGAAGGGCTGCAAGGTGACAGCTGTGGGCGAGCCTAGCTTTGCAGAGGGAATTACAAAACACAGACTCTGCATGCCCGACCACCTGCGGAACGTTCCAGACCCACGACAACCGTCGTCCTCACGGAAGCTGGGAAGTAGTGTGTGTGACGCCTGCAGGCTTTTTAAAATTTTTTTAAAAGATTTTATTTATGTGAGAGGTAGAGTTACAGAGAGAGGGAAAGACAGAGAGGTCTTCCATCTGCTGGGTCACTCCCCAAATGGCCACAATGGCTGGAGCTATGCCGATCTGAAGCTAGGATCAAGAGTCTCTTCCAGGTCTCCCACGTGGGTGCAGGGGCCCAAGGACTCGAGTCATCTTCCAGTGCTTTCCCAGGCCATTAGCAGGGAGCTGGCTCGGAAGTGGAGCAGCTGGGACTCGAACCAGCGCCCACATGGGATGCCGGCATTGTAGGTGGATGCTTAACCTGCTACGCTACAGAGCTGATCCTGCAGGTTTTGATTCTCACTGCCCCAGGAGTATGTGCAGGAGCCTGGGGCAGGGGACTGGGGCCGGAAGCCAGGGTGGGCTCAGCTGGGATGGAGAAGAGCCCCGAGTCCCCTGCGGCCCCCAGTGTCTGCGTGGAAGAAGAAAGGGGCATGCGAGCCTCGGTGGACACTGCCCACTCGTGGCCTGAGTGCTGGCGTCCGCGGTGGATGAGGCCATGCTCTGACTCGGGGAGTGGGAGTGAGGTGAGTGCTTTTCTGGGTGGGAGATGTTTACTGATGTGTTCTTTATCACTCTCCCTTCTCCACTGTCCTGCTGGGGACAACTCAGGTGGATTAGGACCGAAAACGGGGGCACAGAAGTGAGGGACCAGGGGGAGGCACAGATGGTCAGTGCTCAGGACAGAGGGTGAAGCCAGGGGAGAGGCTGGCCCCCGAAACCATGGTCACAGGGTGATTCGGGGTCTTGCCCTGGTGAGCCCAGCCACGCCTAGGGCTTGCCGCCGCGGAGCCGTAGCCGGGTGCCGAGCTGAGTGCCTGCACTGTCACAGGACAGGGTGGCCGCTGGGTAACACGGCGGTCCCTGGAAGGGGTGCAAGGTGAGACTGACCGGCAGGAGTCCTGGTGGAGTCTGCAGCTGCGGGTTCCTCGCAGCGGGGAGGCGAGGCCTGCGCCCCCTCTGGCTTCCTCCCAAGGCAGCTCGCTTTGCTAGAGGAGCGCGCTGTTAGCTCAGAGAAGCCCAGAGGGGATGCGGTGTCCAGAAAGTTGGAGGGGGAGGCGGGGCCTCGGGCGCTTGTGGCCCAGGGGTCTGGCCCAGCCGGCAGCCGGCAGAGGGACGGCCACTGCCGGGCGTGGCTGGATGGGCTCGACCCTGGTGCCCCCTGCCGTGCGACTGGTGGCTGGCAGCCGCAGCGTGGCTCCGGGAGCCCAGTGGGCTGTGTGGGTGCCGGTGGCTAAGGCGGTGAGTGATGACTCTGAGAGCTGACCCCGGCGTCTTCCTCGTCTGGGCGCTCAGATATCTGCCCTTTTTCTGACGTGGCCCTCAAAAGAGGTTTTCATTCCAGGGCTCCTGGTTAGGAAATTGACTTTGAGCTGATAAGAGACGGCTTGCCTCTGTGCTGGACATCGTGTGGGTCAGCTCAGCCAGCAGGCCCCGCACAGGGCTGGCCACAGCGGCCCGGAGCGGGGTGAGCGCGAGGCGCCAGCTCCGGGCCTGGGGAGACCTCCGCCACTTGCAGAGGCGGTCCTTAGGCACCACTGCCATGCCGCCCTGGTGCTGAGCCTGTGGCCTGGGCCCCGGGGTCTGGGGAGGGCTCCCGGCACACCGCAGACTGGAGGAAGAAGCCCTGAGTGGGAGCCGTCCACGCCAGAGTGCTGGTTCCCTGAGGGGAGATGCAGTGGGTGGTGGATCTCAGACTGAGAAACAAAATGCTTGCAACGACTGAGAAGGATGTACGCACACCAACGAGGCAGCATCGGAGCGGGAGGGGCAGGTGTCCGACCCCGCGGGGAGGACTGGCAGCAGTCACGGGGCCCGCAGGGGCTGCCCCTGGAGGGCTGGCCTTTTGGTGTCGATGGCCGCACAACCAGCCCTGGGGGGCTTCCTGGGGAAGGCGTCCTGAGCCAGCTTCGTGTGGGGGACCTTGTCTGTGACTTTGCAAACATTTCCCAGGGGCCTCGAGTCTCAGGAACTTCTACTCCTAACTCGAGATCTGTTTTTTCCAGACTCCCTGACTTGCATTGCATTCCAGTGGCAAACTGATGCTGAATGCTCCCGCCGGCCGGGTGGCCCTGCGAGCCGCCGGGCCTGCCCGCTGAGGCCTTGTGTCTTCCCCAGAGTGAGCTCAGCTGGAGGGGGGCTGGGAGCCCATGGCTCAGCTTCTGGGGCAGGAGGTCGGGGAGGAGAGCCCACTGGGCAGCCCCACGTCTCCCTGGGGCGCTCTGGGCCCTGAGGGGATGAGGCCGCGGGCAGAAGGTGACTCCCTCTAGACTGGGGCGCTGTCCTCACACACTCCTTAACTCCTTTCTCTTCCATCCAACTACAGTTACAGCAGAGGAACAGTCAATGCAGACGCCATGCAAGGAAGCGGGCCCCGCCCGTCAGAACCGGGCAGCAGCCGGGCAGCGGCCACCGGGCTCCGCCGACCTCCGCCCACCCTGCTCGCCGGGCAGCGGCCACCGGGCTCCGCCGACCTCCGCCCACCCTGCTCGCCGGGCAGCGGCCACCGGGCGGCCTTTTATTTCATTTCTTCTTTCCTACAAGGTGAGAACACGGGGCTGGAGTAAAGCACGCTGTCCCGTGCGACCCCTCTCTTGCTCTCTCACATGAGCGCCCCTTTCCCGGCACATGGCTTGTCCCGGGTGTTGGACCGGCGGAGAGTGATCCCCAGGCACAGCTCGGTCCAGACTTTGCGTCCGGCCCGGCCTGTGGGACCGGCCTGACCTCGCCAGGAGCGCTGCGGACACGGCTTGCCTCTGCCCCCGGGCCCCATGGCTTCTCATCATTCCTGCGCTCCCTCTGGCTGGGTCCAGTGCTCTCTATGTGGCCGTGGGACTGCCTGGTGCTGAGGGGCCCCCTGTGTGCCCCCACGGATGCCTGGCTTGCAGCATAAATATGTTGTCACTCGGCATTGCCTCCCAGCCCCGACCCAGGTGGCTGCCCCCTTCTGCTCACGGAAGTCCAGGAAGGATGGTGGGCGCCAGGGAGAGAGAGGCAGATCGCAGTGTGGACAAAAGTATATTTACTGGGCTACAGCCCCCTCCAACAGCTTTGCAATGGCGTTTCCTGCAGCCATTCAAAGCTGAAGTAGCCAGATCCCTTCTAGTTGTGGGCCTGAATTTAAAAAACAAAACAAAACAAACAAACAAACAGAAACCACCACCCTGACCTACCCAACTCCCGAAGTTTGGGGGAGAAAAATTAACCCTGGGAAAATCTGGACGAGCCCGAGATTGCACAGGACATTCATCCACAAGCTGATCTCTCTCTCTTTTTTTCTGTACAATCCTGTGTTGTGCTCAAAACAAAAATCTGAGAACGCTGCTTAACGGGGAAAACAAAGCTCGGCCGGGCCATACATCTGTGAGTTGCGAAACAAAGGTCTGTTTGTGTGCCTCCCTCACTCTCGGCCATGAAAGCAGACACTCACTTGAAAAACTTCGCAGGGAAACACTCTAAACCAACATCCTGGTATAAATTTGCACAACGCAATACAGGCCGGATTGTTTTTGGAGTGGATGCAGGCCGCATACGAATGGCTCTTTCTGAAACGTAATGTTCTTTGCACGGCTCAGTGGCTAATGTACAATAAATCAACAAAAGAGCGCTTCAATAAAGCTATTGGGCAGGGGCAAGGCAACTGTTATTTTATCTTTTTACAGTATTTAATTGGAAGGTTTTTCCTGAAACTTTAGCCAGCCGTCACATTACTGGACTCATATAAGAAGAGATTGATAAGAGAGAATTTTTTTTTCCAGGACTTTTCCCTTACAAGAGAGCAAGTTTTTGCAGAGGGAGAATAAAGTTACAAGTGTCTAGCATTTTGCTGAGGGAGAATGAAATCAGATGCTGAATGGAGCGGATAGGAAAGGCTGGGAAAATGCGGAGTTGGCAGTGCCGCCAGGTCAGCGCACAGCTCCCACTGTCCTGCCCCTGCGCCAGGTGTCCGCGCATTCAAACGATACTATTATTCATAGCCCCGAGCAGAGTATTAAAACTCCCCCCCCCAACAATCATTTGCAACTGAATAAAGATATAATCCTGGAAATATAACTCCCCATTAGCAACACAAGAGCCCATTGTGGGGGAGTTATGTATATTTATTAAGTTAAAAAAAACTTGTCTTCGCGCTCACATGTTAATAGGAAACTTTTATAGCCCTGGTCTCAGAACTAGTTATGCATAAAATGTAAAGCATCCATTATTCTTTGGCAAACTGGGCAGCGTTTGACAGTGAATTGCGGATCCAGGCACAGCCCCTGGCAGGCTGCGGAACGCCTCCGGCCGGCCAGGGCTGCCTGGAAGCGGGCGCGCTGGAGGCCTCCTGCCTTGGCACCCAGGCTCTCGTCCGCGGGCCCTGCTACGTTCCCATGGCTGTCTCTGAACGTCGCTCTGGTGGCTGCCCGGTTTCCGGCGTGTTCAAAATCCACCTGGGCAGGCGTGGCTGTCCTCTCCCCTCCCCTGGCCTGTCCTCCGGGGACTGAGTGGGTCCCCAGTGGCACCTCCCCTCTGCTGTGCCGAGCCTGCTGGGCCAGCCCAGCCCTGCACCGGGCAGGAGTGGCCCGGGCAGCACAGGCTGCAGGCGTGGGGCCAAAGGGAGAAGCTGACCCTGCAGCCCTTCCAATGGCTTTTTTTCCACAAGTTCTCTTAACTTTTCACACTAGAATGCAGCAAACAGCAAGGCAGTGGGACCTGCTGGTGTCGTCCCTGCGGGGTTGCTGCATGCCGTCTGAGTGTCCCGCTCTGAGCAGAGCTCATGCCACGGAGCTGGGTCCTCTGTGGGGCCACTCGCTGGTGCCTGCGGGCAGCCTCGGAAGAAAAGAGCCAGGGTGTGACAGGCCGTGGACGAGCCCTCTCCCTTCTCCGGGACTGGGCCAGGCGCCCTCAAAGACCCTCGTGGGTGTCTCTGCAGGGAGCCCGTACTCTCCCTGGCCCCTTGGCACTCCCTGGCAGCAGGTTTCACTGTGCCCCCAAGCTCCTGGGTGAAGTCCCCGCCCCAGTGCCCGTGAACCCGACCTTATTCAGTGGCTCTCCAGGAACTCCAGGTAAGGGGAGGCCATGAGAGCGGGCGTTAATCCCGGATGTTGGCCGCCCCGTGGAAGGGGCATTTGGAGATGGAGACAGACACACACGGAGACCCTGTGTGAAGAGGAAGGCAGAGGTGGGGAGAAATGTCTCTCCCGAGCTAACGGCCACACGGTGGGAGGCAAAGGGGTCCTCCCCCTCCCTGGGTGCCTGGTTGGGGCTGAAAAGAACAATCTAGAAAAAGAGACTCTTCTCTACTTGCTGGAATAATCCCCAGAGGCCTTGCCCCAGACAGGAATCGTCGCTTCCCAGCCTTGCCCTGACCCAAGGCCTGCTAACTGCAGCTTCCGGATGGGCCGACGGTGCCCACGCTGGACGCCAGAAGCTGTCACGAGGGAAAAGTCTTCATCGAGGCCTTCGGGCTCAGAATCACCCGACCCAGGCAGATGAAGAGGAGAAAAGCGCAGGAATGCATCTACTGTGTTTGGCACCGCACTGGGACCTTCAGAAGTGAGAGCCCGGAGAACTGTGGACATGGTGTGATGGAGTGGGACGGGGTGAGCATGGTGGTCGCCAGCGGCTCGGGGGTTTCTCGGCCCTCTGGTCGGGAGGAGGGAGCTGGCCTCACATGAGACCCTCAGAGTCCCGCCCAGAGGGACGGCAGAAAAAAGGCCCCAGGCTTGAGGCTCTGCTCCGAGGACGGGCACAGGGGAGCGGAGTGTCTGTGCAGTGTCTGCTCTGCACTCAGATGCCACCGTGTCGTGTTCTGACCTAGTGGATCCTGGCTGAACACAAGGCACGGATTCTCGCCAGTGCCTGAGGACCCGAGCCTCCTGACCTGCACCCTGACACCAGTGTCCAGAGCTGGGTGGCCCAAATTCCTCCTGCAGCCAGCCGGTTTGTGGAAACTGACACAGCTAAGCTGAAAGGGATGGATCGCCCAATACATCAGAGACTCTGGCTCAAGGAAGATGGTGTGTAAGTCCCCAGAGCAACAGCAAGGAACTCACAGCTCAGCTCATGGAGGCACGTTAGTGTAGGAGGACACACCCCGCAGTATGTGCACACCCCTACTGTATGTGAACACACCCCTGCTCTGTGTGCACACACCCCTGCTGTATGTGGACAAACCCCTGCTCTGTGTGCACACACCCCTGCTGTATGTGGACACACACCTGCTCCATGTGCACACACCCCTGCTGTATGTGGACAAACCTCTGCTCCATGTGCACACACCCCTGCTGTATGTGGACACACCTCTGCTCCATGTGCACACACCCCTGCTCTGTGTGCACACACCCCTGCTCCATGTGGACACACACCCCTGCTCCGTGTGCACACACCCCTGCTCCATGTGCACACACCCCTGCTGTATGTGCACACACCCCTGCTCCATGTGCACACACCCCTGCTCTATGTGCACACACCCCTGCTCTATGTGCACACACCCCTGCTCCGTGTGCACACACCTCTGCTCCATGTGGACACACCCCTGCTGTATGTGCACACACCTCTGCTCCATGTGCACACACCCCTGCTGTATGTGCACACACCTCTGCTCCATGTGCACACACCCCTGCTGTATGTG
>CM027389.1:110356274-110368826 GCA_015711505.1 Sylvilagus bachmani | reverse complement strand
CCCTGCTCCATGTGGACACACACCCCTGCTCCATGTACACACACCCCTGCTGTATGTGCACACACCCCTGCTCCATGTGGACACACCCCTGCTCTGTGTGCACACAACCCTGCTCCATGTGGACACACCCCTGCTCCATGTGGACACACCCCTGCTGTATGTGCACACACTCCTGCTCTGTGTACACACACCCCTGCTCCGTGTGCACACACCCCTGCTGTACGTGCACACACCTCTGCTCCGTGTGCACACACCCCTGCTCTGTGTGCATACACCCCTGTTCCATGTGGACACACCCCTGCTCCGTGTACACACACCCCTGCTGTACGTGCACACACCCCTGCTGTACGTGCACACACCTCTGCTCCGTGTGCACACACCTCTGCTCCGTGTGCACACACCCCTGCTCTGTGTGCATACACCCCTGCTCTCCACGGGTGCAGCCCTGCCCTAGGAGAGTGCGTGCTCACGTTCTTCCCTGCACAGAGGAACGGTGCGTGACTCGGCTCCTCTCTGACTTACTCCCCAGCCTGCTGCCTTTGCAGATTCACACACAGACACGCACACGGCCTGGAGCAATGGTTGCTTCTTTCCTTGAACATAAAAGTCAAGGGCCCTGCACTCTCTGCGAGGAGGTCGTGGTCATTGCCCTCCAGTTCCGGAGGTGATCACGGCGGCTCCTCCCTGGGCCTCTTGAGTCTGGGGCTGAGGGCCACGTTCCTGCTGCGGTCGGCAGGGCTGCACCTCGGCCCTCCACTCAACACTGCCACGTCCTGGAGACGTGCGCTCCCCACGGTGCGGCACGCCCGGCCCGGCAGCACTGGGGCTCCGCAGGCTTCTCTGCGTGTGGGTATTTTCGCTCCGATTTAATGAAAGTCAGGATAGCAATGGGCAATGCTGACTTTGAGTCTGTGTTGCTGCGCTCAGCCCCTGTGTGCGTTCAGAACACGCCTGAGTGGGCTGGCATTCCTCGGGTGCCTTCACCTGGCTCTCGAGCAAAGCAAACAGAGGCAGGTGTGCACAGTGTGTCTGTGTCACCCACGGTCCCCTGGGTGAAACGTAGCTGACTTCCTGACATGCAGGGCACCCGGGCCCCGGTGCACCCGCACTGCTGGCGGGGGAGGCGCACCTGCCTTGAGTGAAGACCATCCCCTTCCAGATGGGTCCTGGTTTAGGGAGGCAACACTGTCTCCACCCACCAGCATGCGGACTGCGCCTCTGTGGATCCTTCCCTGGGGGTGTCTGGTGTGTGCGCCCGCCTCCTATTGCAGCTTTCACTACTGCCGCCTTTAACTCGGCTCCTGACCCGGTTTCTCTTTCCTGCTTCTCAGTAATGCAGCAGCCCGGAGCTTGGAGCTGTGCTGTGCCCGCTGCTTAGCCTTTGTGAAGAACGAGAGAGAAAGGAAGGGGGGCGGAGGGAGGGCAGGCCGTGGACTTGGGGGCCCTCGGTCACACAAGTTCTCACGTGGAGGTAAAAGCCACTTTGGGTGGCCAGCTTTGTGGCGCAGCATCACCTGCGAAGCCGGCAGTCTGCATGGGTGCCCATTCCTGTCCCGGCTGCTCCACTTTCAATCCAGCCCCCTGCTAGTGGCCTGGGGAAGCAGTGGAAGTTGGCTCAAGTGCTTGGGCCCTGCCACCCACACGGGAGACCCAGATGAAGCTCCTGGCTCCTGGCCATTGTGGCACCTGGGGAGTAAACCAGCAGACAGAAGACCTTTCTCTGTGTGTGTGTGTGTGTGTGTGCACACGCATGTGTGTCTCCTTCGCACTCTGTAAATAAATCTTAAAAAAAGCTACTTTAGGCAAATGCAGGGCGCTACCAGCCAGCTCCCTATGTGCAGGAGGGTAGTGCTCACAGTTCACTCTTGACAGATGGGAGAGAAGAAGTGGAAGGCTCTTTTTGAAGGCCATGGCTACCTTTTCATCTGAGGCCCGGGCTGTAGCAAGCACCTCCCCCTTCTTCGCAGGTGCCACGGGAATGCCACGGGAATGCGTCAGGTGCCGACTACGCCCCGAGACTGCACGACAGCAGAAGGGACGCAGTCTGCTAAAGCAGAGACAGCGCCTCCTGTGCCCAGAGCGGCTGGAGGCCAGGCCCGTGGGGGCACCTCTGCTGGGGCCTCCCGTGGGGGTGACTCGTCCCCGAGAAGCTACGTGACTCTCGGCCACACGTGATGGGAAATGCATTTCCTAGTCTGGAAGATGATGTCAGCGAGTGAGTGTATTACAGTCTCGTCCTCCAGCCCTGTCCAGAGACAAGTTCTTAGGCCACACAGTCGGTGGTGCTGTGAGGGATTTCATGGTCATCAGACCATAAAGTGAGCATATTTTTTAACAGGGTCTTTAAAATTCAGTAATATTCTAATAGAATACAGAGACAAAATAAGCCATCTAAATCTCTATTACTGTAAATTTAAATTGCATATCATATTTGTTATGCAAAAATTATTTGACAACTTTTAAGGAAAATTTTATGGTAATGACGTTTCTAAACAGAGCAAATTATTTCTGAAAAGATCTAAACAAAAGTGCAGACCATATCTGTTGGGGGACAGGGAACGCCTGTGTGGGACACACCTGCACAGTCTGGATGCCCTGCCCTGTGCATAGAGCCGGGCCCCGGGGCCCCTCCTCAGGCCTGGACGCCCTGCCCCGTGCTGAGAGCCGGGCCCCGGGGCCCCTCCTCAGGCCTGGACGCCCTGCCCCGTGCTGAGAGCCGGGCCCCGGGGCCCCTCCTCAGGCCTGGGTGCGCCTACTCCACGCGTGTTCCTCCCTGCTGCTGATCTGCAGGTCTCCCACCTGCTGGTCTCCCACCCTTCATATAATATTTCTGATGCCTCTCTCATATCCCCCTTTTTTCCGCTCATTGTGAATGATATCCTCTAGATCTTTCCACTTGGAATTACTCACACCGTGGCTGTTTGTTGTGGGGAATAAAGCGCCCTCAGGGCGTGAGCTCCCTCGGGCGACTCTGCCCACACAGGCGGCTGCAGCGGTGCTGGGAGGGCTCCGCTCTCTGGCCTTGCAGCCTTAACCAAATAAACAGGCAGGTGCAAGTTATGGGGCAGCCGATTATTTATGGCTTCTAGATACTTTGTGGGTTTAGCTGGTGAGAAAAGTTCTCGTCCACTCACAAGGACAAAACCCAACCAACTGTCGGGGCTGATTAAACCCACATTGTCGCACGAGCACATGGCAAGCAGGGGGAAAATTATGAAATCTCACCGCCTGTGCCATGGCAACTGGGCAAACAGCGCCTGAGAAGAGTGTGGAGAATAGGAAGTAGCAATATTTCTTTTTGTGTTCCCCTCCTGACAGTTTTATCCTCACATCTGCCCGGCGTCCAGTGCCCGGCGTGGCCGTCTGGGCTGCCCGCCCCGCCCTTTCTCTCCCCCTCACTCGTTTGCTCTGTGAGCTGCCTGGAAGGGGACGCACAGTTCGCTCCAGGTTCTGGGACTCGCGTGGCCGGAGGGGGTGAACGCAGGCTGGCAGGCCAGCGCCCGCCGTCAGCCCTGCGGGTCGTCCAGGCAGCGTCGTTGGGCTTTGTTCACTCAGAGTGTGGTGTTGAAGGCGACGCCTGGCTCAGAGACCAGCGCTCAGGGCTGGCTTGTTTTTTTGTTTTTGTTTTTTTTTTTTTTTGAGTATGCAATTGAAAAGGAAGTACACATTCTTTCCAATTCCGGAAACAAATGTACACATGGTTAGTGGAAAACAAATTCGATTCGGAACAGGTAGTGGTGTGTCCTCCAGGCTGTCCTTCCCACCGCTGGCTGCTCTGCCTTCCTGCGGGACGGGAGACAGAGCAAACCAGCACATCCTGTGAGGCGACAGCTCTCCAGCACCAAGGACAGGAACAGCCGGGCTGGGTGTTGTCAGCCCACTGCTGTGGACACCCACTGCCCTCCGGCGCAGTTCTACCCGGCTACGTACTGCTGCTGCGTTTCCTCTGTGTTTTTTCCTTCTCTTGAATGTTCCTAGCATGATGTAGTATGGCAGCGTGTCTGAATATAGGAACCAGGGGCAGTCTTCAGGATGGGAGTCCCTTTTCTGCCTACGAGTTCTCTGGGAACTCGGGAGAACCACGCAGCGTTTTCCCTAGTGTCCTGGTCTGTAAACCGGGAATAGTCACTTTTTCCTGCAAGAGTTAAGCGACATAACTCATGAAAGCTCCTTGGCCAGTGCAGGACACACAGTAAGTGCTCAGCAAAGGTGTGCTGCTGTTTCCGTGTGTTGTGTGCTGAGGCAGGTTTGCGTGAGGACACACATCGTTTAGATTCTGGATCTTTCGCCATCCCGTGCGTGTGCCAGACCACTCCATTTATCTAGGAACGAAGGCCCTTCGGCACCAGGATTGCCACAGACGCAGCAGCTCTGCCAAGAGCGGTGCTGTGTGCTCGCTTGTGCGTGGTACCTGCGCACGTCGGCAACAGAGGCAGCGTCTTCGTCCGACTTTTTCACTGCCAGTGGGTACCTGGTCACACGTGTTTGTCTACTACTCCATTCATGACCAAGTTCAAGTCCAACAGTGCTGCTCAGAAGGGATTCGTGAAGCTGTGTCCGGCAGAGCTGGTCAGCACCAAACATTGTCCAGTAGGTGAGACATATTCATGTCTTTTGTGATTAGATATTGGCTTAATAAGTAAACTTGCTGTTTGGTTTTGAAGAGCCCTGAGCGTGGTGTTTTTTAAGGATTGAAGTAAGTAGCTCTGGCGTCCCGTCAGTCGATGCGGCAGGCAGCTTTGGCTGCGGTAAGGAAAACGCCAGCAACCGGGCCACGTGAACGTCGGCAACTGATTCCTCTCGTTCTGGAGGCTGAAGTCCAAGGTCAGGCGGCAGCTGGGCGGGCTCGGGGGGGGGGGCTCTGCTGGGCTGCAGCCACGGCCTCAGGTGTAGGAAGAGAGGGAAACACACACACACCACACACACGAACACACACCACGCACCACACACACACACGAACACACCACACACATGAATACACATCACACACACATATACACACACCACACACACACGAACACACCACACACACACCACACACACACACGAACACACCACACACACACCACACACATGAACACATCACACACACCGCACACATATACACATACCACACACACATGAACACACACCACACACACATGAACACACACCACACACATATACACACACCACACAATCTACACATACCACACACACACCAAACACACCACACACACATGAACACACACACCACACACACATGAATACACATCACACACACATATACACACACACCGCACACATATACACATACACACACACCACATGAACACACACACCACACACACATGAACACACCACACACACACAAGCACACACACCATACACACATGAACACACACACCACATGCACATATACATACACCACACACACACCACATACACCACGTACACACATGCACACAGACACACACCACACATGAACACACCACACACTACACATGAACATACCACACACATATATACACATACCACACACACACACACACCACACACACATATACACACACACCGCACACATATACACATACACACACACCACATGAACACACACACCACACACACATGAACACACACACCCACACCCACACGCACACCCCCCCACACACGCACACACACTCTTCTACGGGCACTAACCCTCCCACGAGGGCTCCACCCCATGACTGAGTCACCCCGAACCCCTAAGGGCAGCACGCTGGGGTTCGGTCCAGCTTCCAGTCTCGGGCGCTGGGGCAGAGCAGACTGGATCTCAGGACCGTTTCACCCGCCCCTGCTGGATCGCGCAGAGGTGGACAGAGGTGGACAGAGGTGGACAGAGGTGGACAGGCCGTGACGGCACCTGCAGAGTGGCCAAAGGCTGCTGCTGAGGGGTGAGCAGCCAGCCGGGGCGCGGGGTGTTTGCGCCGGCTCCCCGAGATGCGCAGCGGCCTGAAGCACGTGGTGTCCCCCGTGTCAGGGGAAACGGCCCTGTCCTGCCGAGCCTGCGCCGCCCCCGGCCTGTCCCTCTGAGGTCCTGGCCTCACGCCAGCGTCTGGGCCCTGCTGTTTTATTCCTGAAGCTGGTGGCTTGGGGCACTCATGCTGGCCCCGGCAAGAATCAGCTGCGGTTTCTCAGCGGAAACGTGGGGGTGTCTTCCGTGAGTTCTAGCCACTGCTGGGGGCGGGGAGAGTGGGGGAGACAGAGAGTCGTTGCTCTGCCTTCGGTTTTCTTTGGGGTACCCATGCCCTGTGGTCCTCCACGCGATGTTTCTGGTTGCCCAGGATTTTAACCTGGGCTCTCTGTTCTCAGTAGCAGCTGAGACCCCCCCCCCCACAGGGGATCTTATTCTCTCCTCACCCTACTTTCAAGATTTTGGAGAAAAAAGTTTATGTGACAGTTATCCGTGAACGCGTTTTTGTGGGTCGCCTCTGTGCGGTGTGTTTTCTTTGGTTTTCACCTGGGTCCTCTTCGCTGCCTTTCTCCCCTGCTCGGCCCTGCGTGCATTCGGAGCCCCTTCTCCCCGGAAGCCCTCGTGCGAGGCTAGGGAGCGTCTCCTGTCTTGGGTTTCCACACTGAGCCTCACGCTCACCTCACGCACTCAGCTGGCTGCCTTTCTGATGGGCTGTGTTTCTTGAAGGGTTCACGTGCTGCAAACTTTTTGTGGTGTTGTGGGGGCCTCATCTCGATCCCTGTTAGGTCCTTCACCAGCTCCACAGCGGTGCTTCATATGTGTAAACTTCATACGTGTAAACAGTAAGTGATCAATGAATGTGAATTTGATTATGAACTCCTTGAGAGCGATGACAAGGACTTCCTAAACTTCCTGTTCCCAACCGTAGCATGTGTCTTGGCATAAAGTCTCTGCAGCTGAAACATTAAAGACGTAGTGTTGTTGACATCACCATAATTAATTAATTAACTCACACACTGATTAACTAATATTCTAATCAATCATTATGCTTCAACTATGAATGCTATAGGGATTTTATGGAGTGAAGAGTAATGATCACTTGAACAATTCTATCTGGTTTAGAAAGCGTTGTTACTGGGGCCGGCACCGTGGCGCACTAGGTTAATCCTCCGCCTGCGGTGCCGGCATCCCATATGGGCACCAGGTTCTAGTCCCGGCTGCTCTTCTCCCAGTCAAGATCTCTGCTGTGGCCCGGGAAGGCAGTGGAAGATGGCCCAAGTGCTTGGGCCCCTGCACCCACATGGGAGACCAGGAGGAGGCACCTGGCCCCTGGCCGCATAGCTCCGGCAGTTGCGGCCCTTTGGGGAGTGAACCAGTGGATGGAAGACCTCTCTCTCTGTCTCTCTGACTGTCTGTAACTCTACCTGTCAAATAAATAAATATTTTTTTAAAAAAAGAAAGCGCTGTAACCTAATTTATGTAGTTTAAACTGCTATAGCCTGGAAGTAACGTTCTTGTTCCAATTTTGTGTATTTAGGAAGTGGCGCTCATGGAAGAAAGTGCCAGAGTCAGGAACAGAGGCGCAAACCCAGGCCTTCTGTGCGGAGTGTCACTCTGTCTCATCAGGCTGTGGAGCTCATGTGTTTATTTTATTTGAAGCCAGAGCGATAATTGGCCTCATGCGTTTCTTAGATGATAGTGGATTATAGCACTGTGTGCTACGATGCTCAGTGTATACGGAGGAAAGAATCCTATGTAGAGGGACCGAGGTGGAAGGAAAGATGTAACACTGCGCTCAAGTGACAGAAGCCTTGGTATCTGTGTTGTGATAAGTTATGGCTGCACACTGCTAGGACGAGGAGCCACACGAAAGCCGTGTAAAGCCATGGACTGGGGCGCTTCTTACCCCCGCAGTGAAGACCCTCCTGGGATGTCTGCCTCCCCAGCTGGTGCTTTTGGCTACTGTTCTGATGAGCTTCCTGCTAA
Source organism: Sylvilagus bachmani (assembly GCA_015711505.1). Taxonomy (NCBI): domain Eukaryota; kingdom Metazoa; phylum Chordata; class Mammalia; order Lagomorpha; family Leporidae; genus Sylvilagus; species Sylvilagus bachmani. The sequence goes on along the minus strand of CM027389.1, from coordinate 110,360,908 downwards.
TGCGCACTGGGGAGCCAGTAGTGATGGCCACACACATACACAGCATGCGGCCTGTGCGGGGTCACTGTCAACCCTGTGTGACTGGCTTCAATCCCTGGCCTCCAGCTTTGTCCTGGCTCAGCCCTTACTCTTGTGGGCACTTGAAGAGCGAACCAGTGAATAGAAGACGTTTGTCTGTGTCTCTCAACACTTCAAATAAAGTTAAAATGCATAAGTAAAAGTTTCTAAGTGATACACTAGAACAGTTTAATAAATCAAGATGAAACCCTAAAATGTATTCAGGTAAACCACAGGAAGACAAGACAAGAAAACTGGAGAGAAAGGAAATAGAAGAAACAAACGAAAATCAAATAAAATGGCCAGTATAAGCCCTAACATGCTACCAGTTACCTTAAATGTAAATGGTGTGAGTACAACGACTAAACATCAGAGGTGGCAGGGCAGATTCAAAGTAACAAAATAATAGTCCAGCAACATCTGCTGACAGAAGCTCACTGCACATAAAATGACACAGAGAGGCTGAAATAAAAGGACGCCACTCCTGCAGAAGCAGAGATGTGCACTTGCGTTCATGGGCACGTATCCTAGAGGAAAGAAGAGTCACCATCAAATAAAAATCCACACATAAGAAGTTCATAGCAGCTGCAACTCATTCAGCTGGAACAACTCAGATATGACTCAGCAGATGAAAGGCCGAACAAGCACCGCCCATTCACGCCGGGGAGTACAACTCAGCAATAAAAAGGCAGAAACCATTGATCCACGCAGCAACTTGGATGGATCCCAGAGGACTTATCCCAAGTAGGAAAGTCAGCTCCAAGGTCATGCTCGCATGGTTTCTTTAGGTGGTGTTTTGGAAATGCAAAATTATGGAGGTGGAGGTCAGATGGGGGCTGCTTAGGAGTGGAGTCAGAGCCAGGAGGTTGCTGCGGCTAGGAGAGAGGGGCTCAGGGGTCCTGGCGATGGGGCTTTCTGAATCCTGACTGTGCAGGTAACACATGAGCCAAGCTGCATGGTCTCATTGCACACAGACGTGAGTGCTGACAGTGAACTCCTGCGAAGGCCAGTGGGTTGCACCACTCTGGTTGCTGGCAATGGCACCGGGCTACAGCTGCGCAGTACAGCATCACTGGGGAACTGGGCAAAGGGAACTCAGAACATCAATCCTTGTTTTGGAATTTTCTGTGAATCCACAACTATATAGGGGTGTAGTAAAAGTTGTAAGAAAACCAAATTTCAATTTTTGGTAGGTAAAATATCTGGAAACTTCTAATTAGCAAGTCAGGTTCTGGCAGTCTCTCTACTTCTTGGTGTTGCTTTGTGCTAGGTGAGGTGTTGTCTTCTCAGCCATGGCCATAGCCTTGCTGCCCACGTCCGTGCCTCCATGGGAGCCCCTGGCTTGTTCTGGGGCCAGAAACGGGCGCTGACTCTTGGTTGTTGAATTCCTGTGACCCTCAGCCACGCCTGTCCTACATGCACACAGAGAAGTTTCCAGCCGGAGTCAGATTCATCGCGATGTTGGTGTTTCCGGGAAGCCGCCAGCGCTGGCCTGGCCGCTGTCTCCAGCTGGTGGGTGTTTGCCAGGGTTTGAGCAGTTGGCCCTGCAGTGGTCCAGGGATCGATTGTCCTATCACAACCTGAAGTTTTCAAAATCTTGGCAGAGAAAGTGATGAAACAGCTCCGTAACGGGAAACCCTCGGGGAATTTCCCTGGCTTGAAAGTGACTGGCTGATTCTAAAGTCGCTGCTAATTTAACAGACGCTGAGTGTCACGTGGGGCTTTTGTGGCCTCAGGGTTAGCTGGCCGCTCGCCGGGCGCCACTCAGACGACAGGGGAACCTGGGAGCTGGGCCTCCGGCGCTCACACAAATGCAGCTGAGACGAAAAATCCTGGTGGTTTTTCTCAAAGATGGCATTGCTTTTGTGAGCTCTCTTTACGGAGCCCCACCTTCGGCCTCACACACACAAAATTCCTAGTAATCACCATGTCCAAGCAGACGTAAACGGCTCAGGAATTGTCGGCGGGCCCTGACCGTCGGCCTCGTGGTGTTTCCGAGCGTGACGACGTGGTAGAGATCAGCATGCGGTCTGACCGGCAGGTTCTGTAGATCTTCCTCAAGGTATCACATTTGAGAAACGGTTTTGTCAAGACAGATCTTAGGACTCTCCGCAGGCCAGGCTGCAGGATCAGCGGCCGCCTCCCACAGCTCTGGGAGAGGCAGAGTACAAGCTGGACTTGCTCATCCTCCGAGCAGCATAGCCATCGCGACCTTCCGTCCGCTCTCGATGCTGGGTGTTACGGGACTGGCAGTTCCCGAGGGACCGCAACCCATTCCTGTCCCCGGAGACCCTGCCAGCTTTCCCAAGTCTCCCGGGTGTGAGTACGTCTGGGAGAAGTCGGGGAGACCCTGGCCACAGGCAGTCCGGCTCGCCTGCCACGCCGCCTCTGTGTCTCGGATTTGAAACCTTCCTGCTTCCCTTTCAGGAAGCTCTGTGGTCCCCTCGCCCTGCCACTGAGGCCCGTCCCCCTGGCTCCTGGCTGGTGGCCCCTTGCTGCTCCCTCTCTGTGGAGCTCCTGCGCGGGGACCCCACAGCCCAGTCTTTCAGCTCTCCCAGGCAGAGGTGAGGAGGTGCCCAGGGAGCAGGTGGAGGCTGCCGGTGGCGCCCGTCAAGCGGGGCTGTCACCCCCTTGAAACCCCTCTTCTGGGGTCTCGCTGGAGATGCCACACGGAAGCTCACCGCTCAGCCTGGCAACGGTAAATATCTTTGCAGAGCAAACAAAAACCTATTTTTCTCTTGATTGACTTTAATTTACTCCTTTGTTTTATTGTCTGGTGCTGGCTGTTTATCACATAGAATATTACGGCATTTCCACAGTTCACGCATCCTTGCCATCGTATCCGAGGCGGATCGACTTGGCCGTGGCGTTCGTGAGGGGTTGTGCTAATTTGGAAAAATGGAGAACACTCTGTTTTCATGCAAAAGACATGTTGAGGAAACCCTGTCAAACGTCACCCAAAACCTAGTGTGTGTTCATAGAGCCCGAGTCCGCAGAAGCCGTCCGTCCAGGCTCCGCCTGCGTGGGATCCACTTCACGGGACTGTGTCTCCTCCGTGGGAACTATCAGATTGGATTCAGAGGTGACGTCAGCAGCAGAGTTTACAGATCCTGGGATGCAGTGTTTGAAGTTACTAGAGAATGTTGCATACTCACAAAGAGGCACACACATGTACACACATGCATATCACCTGTGTGTGTGTGTGTGTGTGTGTGTGTGTGTAGTACAGGGCAGAGAGAGAAACTGTCCACTGATGCCACCCTGTCCAGTCTATGCTGTGAGCAGTGGGCCAGTTTGTACGACTTCAGGGTCCAAAACCAAACCTCATGGTGCATACGTAATGTTTTTTTATATTTGAAAGGCAGAAGCACACAGAGAAAGAAACAGAAACAGAGAGTGGGAGGGATTGTCCATCTGTTGGTTCACTCCCCAGATGCCTACAACAGCCAGGGCTGGGCAGGCTGAAGCCAGGGGCTCAGAACTGAAGACAGTCTCCCATGTGGGTGGCAGGGACCCAAGTCCTTGAGCCGTCACCCGCTACCTCCCCGGGTGTGTGAGCAGGAGGCTGGAGCTGGAGTGGAGCTGGCGCTCCCACGCGGGAAGGGGCACCCTGCCCGGACTCCCACCCGCTGCGCCAAGCGCCTGACCCGCCTCAGGCTTGTGTCTGTGAGCCATGCAGACGAACGCAGAGGAAACCGTGCAAGAAGCAAAGAGCCAAACAAGACCTTCAGGGAGCCGGGTGAGGAGAGGAGGAGGGTCTGGGAGGCCTTGGGGGCAGGGCCGGGTTCTGTCTGGCTCCCTGAACAGCAGAGGAGAGTGTCGGCTGTGTGGCCGCTCAGCCATTTCCAACAGGTAAGCAGCGGCCCCTGCGCATCTGGGTAGGAAACACGTGTCTCGGATCGCTGCCTTCCCCGCAGAACCAGCTGGAAACACACTTCTTACAGTTCCCACACTGAACACATTCAGGAGGAGCAATTTACAAAAAAACTCTTTCACTGCTCAAAAGCACTTTTTTTTTCTTTTTGGTAATTTATACTAAGCTCTTTAGAATGTCATATTGGTCTTTTATTAGTAACCTTGACAATAATGATTAGACTCCAAAAATGCCCACTTGTTAGGAACGGCTTTCATTCTCTCAGGCTCTCAAGAGCCTGCCCAGCTATGACCAGAGCAGGCTTCATTTGAAATTTTCTGCAACAAAAAGGTACAGATGATAATAAAATGCAAGATTAGAAAGTGTTCCCTTAACCCTATCCGGGAACGGCTAAATGAATGTGGTCGTAGTGCCGATTTATTTTTACCGGAGTGCCTGGATGACACAGTCCGGGTCCATCTCAAACTCTCGTTTTCTGAGCCGGAGGGAACTTCAAGTTGTAATCCCCACCATGATTCTGAGGAAATGCAGAGAAAATGTGGTCTAGAGCCGGTCCTTCCCTGGTGACAGAGCCCTTGTCCTGACCTGTGCCTTCCTGTTCATCCTGTCTCAGCGCCATGCTGAGTGTGCAGAGGAGTTGCTGAAGCTAAAGTGAATGGGAGCAGTCTTTGGTTATTTTCACGTAGATGAAACAATGGAATCA
>CM027389.1:110312196-110356174 GCA_015711505.1 Sylvilagus bachmani | reverse complement strand
CGATTTCAATGAGCCGCAGCAGACATATTGTGCTTCCTCTTTTAATAGGTGCAAAGTGAGCGACTGTCACAAAGCAGATATGAGGAAAGGCCGTGAAAGAGAACCTTGCCTAATCTCCGTAATGCGGGCTTGCGAGCCCCTAACACGGTCACCTGAATTATGCATATCTATTGTGTTCAAATATCATAAATCGGTGCGTGAATGCCCCCCAAATCATTTTCAGTGCGCGAACATCTATATACAGAGCTCTTGAGCACTGTGAAGACAATTAGTCATATTTGTATGCCGGAATTAATTGAGAGTGAGAAGCGGGAGGCAGAACGGGAGAACAAAGAATGCTTTCTGCCAGTCCCTCCAACTGACAGGGATAATTAGATATATGAAATTGAAATTCCTCAGCGGGGGGCTTCTGTTGACAATGAATTTTCTTTTGATTCCATTCTGTTATTCTTTTATGCTGTCATCGGTGGCAATTTGTTATTCAGCTTGAAGCTTAAAAAAGCAAAGCGTTCCGCTTTTATGAGTAGATGATGTCAGTTTGCACACTGCTGGGAAATAGATATTAAATGTAATCTTTACACTAAAAAAAAAGAAAAGAAATAAAATCCAGGCAGTTAAAGAGACAGTGTGCTGTTTACCAGCCTGCAGAGCAGAAACTTGGGGCGACAGGCTCGGAACTTGCTCCGCGGTGTTTGGAGTTGTGCAGGCTCCATTAATCCGGTGCGGTGACTGCGGCTCTGACCATTCTTCCAGGAGGATGCAGTTCAATGCCGGGAGCTCAAGTGCGCACGCCAAGACGGCGTGGACGCTGGCGGCTGCAGGACGCTGCTGCTAGCTTGCCTCACCTCATTTCCATCTGCCACTCCGCTCCGTCTCCACGACACCCGAGCATCGCTCACGGATCCTTCCTGCTGCTTCCATCTCAGCGGCGCCCGGATGTGGTGCAGTCAGAGGGAGGAGGCAGAAGAAACCCGGAGCTCCCTGAATCACGGGACGTGCACTGTGTACCCGGGCTCCCCGAGTCACGGGACGCACGCGCTGTTTGCCCGGGCTCCCGGAGTCATGGACACGCGCACTGTGTACCCGGGCTCCCCAAATCACGGGACGCACGTGCTGCACTGTGTACCCGGGCTCCCCGAATCACGGGAGGCACACACTGTGTACCCGGGCTCCCCGAGTCACCGGACGCACGCGCTGTGTGCCCGGGCTCCCCAAGTCACGGACGCGCGCACTGTGTACCTGGGCTCCCCGAATCATGGAAGGCACACGCTGTGCACCCGGGCTTCTCTGCACGGCCACCCGGGGTGCGCTGAACCTGGCGCTGCGCGCCGGGACCGTTCAACCTGCAGACTCTGTGTCTCGCATCCCCTCACGTGCAGCCCCGGCGTGGCTGTGACACAGACCTCGGGCCACAGCTCACTCTTCCACGGCCAGCGGTGAATTGTGTGTGAGCTTCCTCTTCCTTGAGACGCCTGCAGAGAGAAGTTGAATAGCAAGTGTGAGGAGGGCCTGGGTGCCGCGCGCACAGGCGGTGGGAGCCACTAGAGGTGCCATCCCCGCTGTCCCGCTGTCCCGCTGCCCCGCTGCCCCGCTGCCCTGCCTCCATGCCACCCACTCTCCCTCTTAAAGCACGAGGTGCTGTGCCTGCTCCAGGGGAGAGAGCGGCGAGGACCACAAAGACGGCGCTCAGTGCCCAGTGCGGCGCTCGGTACCCAGTGCGGCGCTCGGTGTGCATCCTGTGTCGGTGGTGCAGAAAGTGACAGGAGCTCACTTAGTGCGGGTGTTTGGACGTCTGTCTTCATCTACATGTCAGATGTGCAGGGCAGGGCACGGGGTCTGAATCCATCGACCTCCAGGTGCCTCCCGCACAGACACGCACGTGGGCCTCGTCCCCTCCTGGACCGTGTCGGGCACTGCACAAGGGAACTGCTGTCCCACTGTCGATTTTCCACGGGGCTAAGGTCAGACCCACGGCTGCCTTGCTCATTAGTGGAAATGCCCACGCCACCGTTGCTGCATATCTGGGCGTGTTGGCTGCTGTGGGCACCTGTGTCACAGAGTGAGCAGGGCTGAAGACAGGAACCCCTCAGGGACCCCATGCAGCATGTCGCTGGCTGTACGGGTGCTCGAGGAGTCAGCGTGTGCTATGGGAGTGCACTTCGGGGTGGTCTGTGAGGTGTGCGTGTCTGGACCCCAGACCCAGTGAGGAACAGAGCCGGGATGAGGACCTGCCCTCTGTGTGCTGCCCGTGCTCGCCTGGGCTCACCGATCAATGGCCTCTGGCCAACGTCCGGCTTCTCTGATGCCGCCTGGCGCACACGGCGCTGACTCTGGACACGATGCCGGCCGTCTCCCCGCCTCTGCGTGGCCACGTTCGCTTCCCCTTCCTGTTCAGTTTCCATCCAGAGTCCTCACTTCCTTCTTCCTGTCCCTACTTCTTCCCTCTCCAGGCTCCTCTGGGTTTGGAAGGTTTGTTTCCCCTGAATGAAAGCTCCTTAATCAAAATCAGCATCCCAGTGACTGAGTTAAAAGGAACAACAACACAAAAATCTAATTTTCCTCAAAAACAAAAATCTCACAGGGTGCTGGCCAGCACTGTGTTCCAACTTACCACTGTGCATGTAAATTCTCTGCGTAGAGCCTCGCCGAAGGAGGCCGGGCTGAGTGCAGAGAGCCAGATTGCACCAAGGGAACATTTTATGCAAATGTAGGGACACAAGGCCAAGAACAGGAGCAGGTCACCCTGGATCTAAGAAACAGTCATGATGGGAAGCACGGCTGCGGGGCCCGCTGGGGCAGGATGCTGGAATTTAAAACCGAGGACACGTAGACGGCGGCTGTTTGTGTATCGAAAGCTGAATTAAATGGAGCATCAGTGCTCCCACACTCCTCACCAGAGCCCTCTGACTTCCCTTAGACATGTTATGGTGTTCTGTTTTCTGGTCGCACAAGATGGAGTTCCGAGAATCCGGGGAGGGGCAGGACCAGGCTTCATTGCTGGGGCGTGGGTGCTGAGCCAGCTGGAAGCCGGGGCTCGCACCCAGGCCAGGCGGGGCCTCGGGGATCACCTGGTGCCTCCTGCACTTGGGGGCTGCTGCGGCCAAGCAGCCGTAAGAGACCGAGCACAGGCAGGCCCTCTCCCGTCCGGAGACATCCGTGCCGAGGTGGAGGTGAGCCCTGTCCCCGAGCCCCTCCAAGAAGGGCATCATGGATGGGGCCCCCGATGACTCGCCAGCCTTCCGACTCTGATGTAGCTGCTGTCTGTTGGGCAAGGGTCAGAGCTGCAGGGCCCCCGACCTGCCCTGTGACCCAGCGTAGCCGGGGTGGGGGCGACATTTCAGAGGACGGAAGCCAGAGCCACAGTGGCCGATCAATGGAAACGAAGTGACCGGGGCTGTTTGCCTGAGAAGAGAAAGCCAAATGCTTATTCAATGCCATTTCATAAATTATGGAGAATGGCCTTGCAAGCATCTGCAATGGAACAGGAGACGTTTTACTAAGCGTCAGCGGAAAAAGCCCTGTTGCAGACGTTCTGGGCTGCAAGGTCTCCTAACCCGGGGCCCCGGCACAGCGCAGAGGCTCGGCGCAGCCAGGCCTGACCTCAGAGAGCTCACCATCCAAGGGGCAGGAGAAGCCCAGAACGAATGAAACTGGCAGATCGAGATGACCCCTGTGCTTACATCAAGGTCACCTTGGGCACAGTGGAGAGTGGCTGACAGCCTTAGTGCCGGCGTCTTGAGGGCCGATCCGAGGCTCCTTGGGCGGCTCCGAGTGGGACTTTGAAAACTCAGAAAGGAGCCCCTGATTGGAACCGCGGGGACATCGCTGCCGGCCAAGCTGGAGGCTGCTGCGGCCCTCCCAGTCTGTCACCGTCAAGGTCACCACTGGTGAGTAACGGCTGACGGGTTCAGGGCCGTGGACCGCACCCAGTGGCCCATCAGACAGCAGTGAAATGGCCAAGTTCTCGATTCTTCCTGTTCAAAATGGGGAGAGCTGTGCTCACCAGCGACAACGGGTAATGTCTGTTGCGTGTTCTGGGGTGAAAAGAATGGCCGCCGACACCGGTGAGTTGCTGAGTCACTTCTTGCTGGGGACTGCTCAGAGGCGAAACCAGAAGCGTGAACAAGTTAAAAGCCGCCTAAGTCACACAACTCACCGGAGTTCGCGCCCCAGCCTGCCCGACGTCCAGGCTTTTCTGGGGGCACAGGGGAGGAGCTGCGGGCCAAGGGGAGGGGCTCAGCAGATGTGAGAGCCTGGGCTGCCCTGCACCCTGGCCGGAGCTCGGGGGAAACTGTTTCAGACAGAGCACGGGTCTCCTGGAGGGAAGAGGGGCCTCTGCCCCGCAGGAGGTGGGGCCAGGAGCCAGCGTGCACCACAGGCACCAGGCCCTGGGGAGTGGACATCTCCACATGAGGCTGAACACCTGCTCCTGCGCATGGCGCTGCTCACAGGGCCTTGGAAGCTCCAAGGGGGTTGGTTCCAGTTTTCTAGCTGGAGAATTCAGAATCGCACCAATTGCAATGCTGACATTTAAATTAAAAACCTCAGTGACCAGACCCATTCGTACCTGGTGATACACCTGCCATTGGATTAAGCACTCAGGAACCGGCTTTCTTCAGATAGAATTATTAATGGAATTCACTTACAAAGATTTTTGTTCTGTTGTTTAAACAAGTAATCGGCCATTTCTGGTAGTGCTGAGTGACACTGCGGCCGAGGCTCTGGGAGGACGGACTGCGGTGCGGTCCACGCTGAGCCCGGAGGCTGCGCTTCTGAGTAAAATCCCAGAGAATTCACCGACAGGTTTGTGCCGTGCTAGACTGAGGCTTTCTTTGCGAGACAACAGGATAGAAGAACCCAGTAAAATGTGTTAAATGTGGCTTGTTAGCCATGCTTTGTTTTTGCCTACATGGTGTCACTGTTAAACGGGGTGTGGGGCTGGCTGGCACCTTTGTTGTTGTTTCCTGTAATCTGCTGGCAGATGTGTGTGAATCAAGCCTCGACAGGGCGTCGTCCCATCCGTGCCTCGGAACTCAGCGACCTGAGAGGCCACAGAAATCCTCTCACTGTGTCCTCTGGTGATGCTGCTCCAAGCTCCCGCTACGGGCATTCAGTTTCCATAGATTCATCTTTTTAAAAAATATATCGTTTTATTTATTTATTATTAACTAATTAATTAGAAAGGTAGAGTTGCACAGAGAGAGAGAGAGAGAGATCTTCCATCAGCTGGTTCACTCCCAGAAGGGCCTCACTGGCCATGACTCTCACTGGGGGCGGGGCTCACCGGCCAGGACTCTCACTGGGGGCGGGGCTCACCGGACTCTCACTGGGGGCGGGGCTCACCGGCCAGGACTCTCACTGGGGGCGGGGCTCACTCGCCAGGACTCTCACTGGGGGCAGGGCCCAGGGCCTTGGCTCACCCTCTGCTGCTCTCCCAGGCCACCGGCAGGGAGCGGGATCAGAAGTGGAGCAGCCGAGGCTCAAGCCGGCACTCACCTGGTCACCAGTGTCACGGGTGGTGGCTTGACCTGCTGTGCCACGTCGACCTGAGAGTTAGCTTTGAGCACTATGATTTTGGTCCTACGGGAAGCTTCCTGGGGCACCCATGTGTCCAGTGGCGGCCTCCATGCCTCTAGTTGTCCCGGCCAAACTGGTGCTGGTCTCACCCATGAGCCCAAGGGTTTTTGCCCATGAGGTTTTACCCGTGAGGCAAAGGTTGGTTCCTGTCTCCAGCGTTAGTAAAATGTGGCTGCTGTGTAGTCATCTCAGTGCCTAGTCACGGGAAGACTTCAGGTAAGACTCCTTGTCACTTAAACATTCCTCGATGCCTTGCTGGGACAAAGCACTGTGTTAGGCCCCTTGGGGTGAGTCGCCAGCTGACACCTGGGGCAGGCCAGGCCACTTGTCATTTAAGCAGAGTGAGTAGAGAGTGACTGTCGGGCCTGAGACAGGCCCCGGGCTGACAGCGCCGTGCCCCGGCCCCGGGCTGAGGACCGGCCAGCAGCAGTGCCCAGGGCTGGTCCAGCCGGCTCCCGCTCTCACGCTGCTGTAGGAATTCCTGCAGCGGTGGGAGACATGCGGAACGCTTGGCACTGGCCACCGCAGGACTTACAGAGTGCGCCGATCGTGGGCTAATTTTAGAGACTGTATTCTCCAACTGGATAAAAAGGCTCTGTTGTCCGTTCTAGATCATTCATCCGGCTGACATTCAGATTCTGATTTGGAACGACTCCCAGCGATGCCTCCATTTGCCGGCAGGTCACAGCCACGCCAACCGTCTCCCTTGCAGCTGGTTTCTCTGTTTTGTCTCAGCAGCCGTTTGCTCTGATGCGTGGCCCACGGTACAAGGTGTTGGTCACTTCTCCAACAGTTTAGTCACCTCGATGGCTGTGCGAGTCGTCACGGTGCTCGATGGAGTTCGTCACGGGAGATGTGAGCTGGCTCTGCAGTTGGGTTTAGAAAACAGGAAATCGGCTTTGAAAAATCGGACCCATGGGAGCACTGAATACCCCTGAAAGCAACACTAAGCCTCCCATTGGCTTTGAAAGTCCTTGTAGTGAGTAAATATTCCCAATTCTATCAGTGCCCCTTATCCACAGGTCCTTACGTCTTAGAATCAGAGGAACACACGGGAGCCAGGATTAAAATGTGGATCCCACCGTGGCCGTGATGTGAGTGCAGGAAACCCGAGTGGGCAGGTCCAGCAGCCATTTCTGAGCCAGCCTCCCATGGTTCTGCAGCAGGGCGTCCCACTGGCCCAGGACTGCTGAGCGCGTGCGGGGTGCCTCCCTGAGACCGCTGCACCGGGAAGTGCGGGGTGCAGTGGGCTCTGGGCTGGATCTGAGGAAGCCCACTGACACCTGTTGCCCACGGACTTGTGTTTGCAAAATACTGGGCTCCCTGGGGGCCAGCCTGTTCTCGACTTTCTGCTGTTTCCTCCCCAACACTGTCTGTGTCTGCCAATCTCCCAAGCGTCTGTCTGTCATCTCTCTCCTGTATCGGCCATTGTCATCATCATCTTTGTTCTCTTCCCTGCCATCCTTTGGGGGAAAGGCGCCCGGTGGAGCACAGAGCTTGCTTTAGGTTTAACGAGTCAGGCTCCTGGCTCCTAAAACCTCCACCACAGTTCTGCAGGCGCGAGATGGCATAGTGATTTCTACCCCTCCAGTTATGAGGCTCTAGTAGAATGCGGGTGCGCAGTGACATAGACTGGCCGAGTTGTTGGGGCAATTAACCGGAAAACTTGGAAATAGTGTGGGACACAATTCACCTTGTATACCCAAATAATTCCCGATGGATCAAAACATTAAGTATAAAAAGATAGAACCATGAAAGTAGTAGAAGAAGCCAGAAGAGAATATTTAAAAAGTATTCCTAGATTCTGAAAGGTTGGAGAGTCCAGCACAAGGATCTGAAAATGATCGTAAATTCAGCTCTGTAGCTTTTCCTCTTTGCTTGGCCAAAAGGTGATGACAAACGGGGAAACTTCATATCACAGGAAAAAAGGCTGATTTCCTGAATATGTAAAGAGCTCCTTTAAGTCAAGAAGAAAAGGCCAGTGACTCAGCAGAGTAACCAACATACGACATGAGCTCTCCTACAAAACCAGGACGTCTTCAAGACAGAAAGCACACTGGGCTTCTTCCTACGTGGGGACCTGCTCCAAGGCTGCACGCTGTCTGCTGTTCCTGGGCCCGGGGAGATCCGGAAGCTCGCTCCGCACGGCCGCGGGCTCGGAGGAGTGGTCACCTTGGCGACTGCGGCTGGGAGTGTGATTGGGTGCGGCTTCTCTCGATGGCTTCCGGTAAGAGTTCCCAAAGTACGCAGGCCTCTGTTGTCGTGAGGTGGCTTCTAGAAACAGATGCCATAGACAGCCTCACTGTGGGACAAGTGACACACGGCCAAAGTCAAGGTGGAGGGAGACGCGCGCCTGCCACGCAGCACTGCTGTGCCACACGCTGTGTGTGCCCGTCGCCCTGAGGACCGGCCACAGGGAGGGCCCTGAACTCTGACATCCACGCACTCCCTCACGAAAATCTACAGAAACCCCCAAGAGGAGCCAGGGGTACACCTGCTGCTGCCCTCCAGAGGCCCCTGGAGGGGAGGCAAGTGACGTCACCACAGGTGTGTACGGGCATGGGTGTAGACGGGGCTCTGTCACCCCAGGGCCTCTGGGAGCAGGCAGGGCTCTGTCACCCCAGGGCCTCTGGGTGTAGACGGGGCTCTGTCACCCCAGGGCCTCTGGGAGCAGACGGAGCTCTGTCACCCCAGGTCCTCTGGGTGTAGATGGGACTCTGTCACCCCAGGGCCTCTGGGAGCAGACGGGGCTCCGTCACCCCGGGTCCTCTGGGAGCAGACGGGGCTCCGTCACCCCGGGTCCTCTGGGAGCAGACGGGGCTCCGTCACCCCGGGGCCTCTGGGAGCAGACGGGGCTCCGTCACCCCAGGGGTCTCTGGGTGTAGCCCGGGCTCTGTCACCCCAGGGTCTCTGGGAGCAGGCGGGGCTCTGTCACCCCAGGGCCTCTGGGTGTAGATGGGGCTACGTCACCCTGGGTCCTCTGGGAGCAGATGGGGCTCTGTCACCCTGGGACCTCTGGGGTCAGTGGAGGGAGACATCACTGTGCCCTCTGCTCCTTTTGGGTTTCGAAGGTCAGTGGAGGGAGACATCACTGTGCCCTCTGCTCCTTTTGGGTTTCGAAGGTCAGTGGAGGGAGACATCACTGTGCCCTCTGCTCCTTTTGGGTTTTGAAGCAGGGAGCCCGAGGACCTGCTGAGAGCTTGCTGTCAGGGCAAGACCGCTCGGCCACATGCTGGCCATCAGCCCGAGTGAGGGGGAGAGAAAACGGGCTCCGCGTGCATGTGAGACTTGGGGTCCCCCGATGAGCGGGGCCCAGCCGCCCTGGTTCTCCCAGCTGTGGTCTCGCAGCCTTTGCACCGTGCTCACGATGCCCGGTGAGGGGATGGTGTGGCCGTGAGCCAAGCCCTGTGAAGTTGCCCATTCCTCCCCGTCAGGCCTGGGAAGCCGCCCGGGCGGGCGTGCACCCCTCGCCTTTGTCTCCCTGTGCGGAGGCTCCGGGAGGGGCCGGGGAACTGCAAGTGCGTGCAGCTCCGCTGTTCCCGGACGCCCCTGCAGGCTGCCCTGAGGCCCGTGGTGCTCTCTCCTGCGCTGATCCGGGGGGCAAAAGCGGGCCCAGGATCGCACGCTCCCCGGGCAGGAGCTGGGCCTGCTGCTCTCCCCCGTCCCTAATGCCGGGCCTTAGAGACCGAGGACTTGGCTGAGACAGCCCCCACAGGGAGCCCAAGAGAGGCCCAGGTCCCTGTTTGTAAAGACGTGTTTATGTGAAAGGCAGAGAGACTGACAGAGGGAGAGAGGCAGAGAGACTGACAGAGGGAGAGCTTCCGTCTGCTGGGTCACTCCCAGGATGCCTTCAACACCCGGGGCTGGGGCAGGCTGCAGCCGGGAACCCAGAGCGAGGCAGTGCAAGCTGCTGCGGTGGGGGCAGCTCCTGCTCCTGGTCCTCACGCGGGGGGGGCAGAGCTCGCTGGCTGGGGCCTCTGATCAGGGCCTGCATCCCACTCCTGAGGCCCCACTGAGGCCTGATCACCTGCCCAAGTCCCACCTCCAGCTCCGCCCCCAGGGGCTGGATTTAGCATGTGGCTTTGGGGGGGGAGCACAGCACCCTGGCCTTGGCTGGGGACGGGAGGGCGTGGCCTGCTGGGGCGGGGCAGGGGCAGTTTCCAGAGAGGCGCCCGTGTCCTGGCCAGCACCCAGCAGTGGGGGCAGGACACGCTGGGTGCCAAGAGCCTTTTCTCTCTCACAGCCGTGGGAAAGCTGCAGTCGCCACCTGGGACTTGCGCCCCTGGAGGTCCTGATGAGGCACCTTGCGGGGTCAGGTGGGGGTGGGGATGAGGAGGAAGGGGGAGCGTCCTTGCAGACAGCGACTCCGGACACCAGACGGCCACGGCTTCTGGAGGGGCGGCGCGTCCCCAGGAGACAGAGGTGTGTTCTGGTGGTGCTGGCTGGGCTGCCGTCCAGGTGTATCACTGGCAGAACTGAACTCGCACACTCGGCTGCCACCTGTAGCCCCTGCGTCTGCCTGGCGGTGGCTTTGAGGTGCGAGCTGAGCCTGAGAGCAGACGCCTGGGTCCCGGCTGTCGGGAGGTGGGGGCGGCTCCTCTGCCCAGAGCTCTGTGAGCCCCGGTCTCAGCTCTGCTCTGCAAACCACAGACTTGTTTCTTCCTCGCTCTCAGCACGGCTCCCCAAGAGTGGAGACGAAGCTCCTGATAAACGAGGGATACCCTTCCACCTGCGAGTGCGCGTCTACAGCAGAAGCCACACGCCTTGCAGTGTAAGTGATCCACTTGGTCTGGGAGGCAGGCTGCACTTACAAAGAGGTCGCAAGCACTTCATTAAAAATACATGGTGCGAAGAAAAGAATCAGTTATTGTCCACATGATACGAGTGATCAATATAATTAAGAAACGAACTCCCAGTAGCGAGACCCGTGAGCGGCAGATCCCAGCAGAACTGATAGTGTATAGGCTGATGAAATATTCACCAAGCGTCAAGGCACAGTGCCGGATGCTGCCGAGGGCACGGACTGGATTTCTGTTGCTAAGAAACTACCCGGCACCACAGCCACGCACACCGCGAGGGCGGCATCGGCTCGCCACGCGGGCCCTGGACACGTGGGCGGGCATGCGCCAGGCGTTCTCCTTCCGTGCCCAGTCTCACAGGGTGCTAGTCGCTGAGTCGTGTGATGGCTGATTCTTGGGGAGGAGCTGTAGATCCGTCTTCGCCGGGAGCAAAGCTGCGTGGCTGAGTTCCTGGGAAGGAAGCAGGATGGATGTTGGGTCTTCTGGGAACGCGGGAGTGGTTTCTCCTGGTGGGGGTGCCGGCCAGACGTCTGCTCTGCTCCCCCAGGAGCATCCGGGCCAGCGGCTGTGACGGGAGTTGCCCCAGGCTGCCGCTTCTGCACTGCCTGGCTGGCCATGCACATCCTCCCTGCTGGGTGGTGACCCTGGGGTCTCTGCTTCCTCCACTGCGGGGCCGCCGTCTTTGATACGGGACCTGTTGGGGTCCCTGGGCCCTCCACAGTGGGCTGCAAGGCACGACTCTGTGGATCGTGGAGGATGGCAGTGGCCAGGCCTCGGGCGTGGCAGCTTCGGCATCCGCTTTCACGTCCCACGGGAAAGAAGCCCCTCCCGTGGCTCCAGATTAATGCCAAGAAGGCGAGGCTTTCTGTGCCCGGATGGAGAGCAGGATTGGCAGGAGTCCCAGGCGTCCCTGGCATGGGCTTGGCTATGAAAGCCATCTGGTCACGCCCTGAGTGTTTTACACGGCTCCTGAGGATTGTCGGCAAGAGGAGGGTGGGTGAGCGAGCCAGGTCTCTGCAGCAGGTGTAGGCGGCCCTTGGCTGGGCGTCTTGTTTCGAGAGAAACACAAACGCCCTGGGACCTGGCGCTGCAGAGGTGGGAGCCGCTTCCTCCCGGCCTCGTCCTGTGCTGCCCCCGGCCGCCGTGCACGGGGCAGGGGGTGCTCGTCAGCTCTTGCCGGGGTGACAACTCAGCCAGGGACTCCACTCCATTCTCTCCCCTGGAGGTCTATGGGTAAGATGCGCGTGGCAGGAGGACAGAAGCCCCTGCTGGCACCGCCGCTGTGGTGAGCGGCAGGCTCCGTGGACGCGACTGCCGTGGGCACCTGATTGACGAGGAGGGACGCCTGCTTTCTGGTTTGCTTTCGCAGACTCTGAGGAGGGGATGGGCGTGGTCTGTGTGTCTGCCTGGGAGCCAAGGTCAAGGCAGGAGCAGCCTGTGATGGCAGTGCCCCGGGGACGGTTATGGAAAGCAGGCGTCTCTCCCAGTGAGGGGAAAATGGTGAGTGAATAGAAATAAATAAATAAAGCTCAAAAAGTAACTTGCAGACATTTTTGAGAATACAAAGTGTGTGAATATTGTATCCTGAGGGCACAGAATTAACTCGCACGATGATAATTTATATTTTATGTGAGTTTTATTTTTATACACCTGCTTTTCTTTGCAATTCATGAAAAAACATATTGATATCAAGGCCATTGTGCTGACACGGAATCCATAATCCTAACTGGGAGACTTCACATCAATATGACATGTCTCTTTTATGCTAACTCCAGCAATTCAGAAAAAATACAGGTTATAAACAGCTAATAAACCCTCCCCATTTGTCAGTCTGATGTGCTCGCCTCCCATCCGGAGGCGACAAGTGCTCCTTGTTGGTTTTGAAGAGCAGGCTATCGTTGGAGGTCGGGGTGGGGGCAGTTGCAGCGTCCAGCAGGGCAGTCCCGGGCAGCGTTGTCCGTGGTCATTCTAGCAAGTTTTGCTTTACAGCTGGGTTTTCAGACCGTGGCTTCTGCTGTACCCGAGTTGCACAGCTTCAAACTACACGTTTTAGACTAACATGTGGTGTTTTTCTTTTTTAAGATTTATTTATTTGAGAGAGTTATATACACACACACAGAATGAGAGAGAGAGAGAGAGAGAGAGAGAGAGAGAGGTCTTCCATCTGTTGGTTCACTCCCCAGTTAGCCGCAACGGCCCTGCACCGATCTGAAGCTAGGAGCCACTGGGGCTCAAGGACCTTGGCCATCTTGCACTGCTTTCCCAGGCCACAGCAGAGAGCTGGATCAGAAGTGGTGCAGCTGGGACTTGAACCGGCGCTCATATGGGAAGGCGGCACTGCAGGCAGTGGTGTTACCGATGTGCTGCAGCACTGCTGTTTTTGTTTTATCTATCATAGTCCAGTTGTCCAGTGCATGGATTTGGAGGTGGCCCGGGGTAGTGAGCAGACCCCTCTGACGGGAACCGGCAACCAGGCTGCAGCACAACCTCAACCATGAGCCTGGAGTCTGGGTCTCCCATGATTTCCACGTTCTTTTCTTCGTTTTTACATGCATTAAAATGTAAACATGGGAGTGGGTGTTTGGCGTCGTGGTTAGGGCGCTGCTGGGGACGCCCGCATCTCAGATCAGAGCCTGGGCGCCACTCTCAGCTCTGCCTCGTCCTGATGTACACCTGGGAGGTGGCAGGTGCAGGCTGGGAGATCGCAACGAATCTCCAACTGCTGGCTTTGCGGTGGCCCAGCCGTAGGTCAGCCCCCCACCCCCGTCCTCTCTGCCTTTTAAATAAACAAATCTAAAAGAATGTCAGCATCACGTGTTGTACGCGGGTGGTAGCCAGGGTCCCGTCCATAGGCCCTTGCGTGGTTGGAATATTCCGGAGTCGGGCTCTGGGCTCTGACTCTGCCCCCACCATCCACCTCCTGGAAACGTGTGCCATTTGACCCGTCCCAGGCTCAGCTCTGTGTGTGTACCATGCGGCTGCACAGAGGCAGCTGTGAGGCCGAGGGACATCCGTGCACGTGGGAGCACCTGGTCCAGGGGGCTGCCTGCCCAGCATGGATTTGCTGCCATCACCGCTGAGCCCATTGGGCTTGTGATTTTTTTCTTGCTCATCTGGAAGCTCAGGAGCTTCTGAAATTGAAACGGCCTGGGCGGCCTGAGCTGGAGCAGGCGCCATGCAGGATGCGGCTCTGCGCAGATGCGTCTTCGACCTGCGGGCCTGAGTGTCCTCTTAGCGTCCACTGACATGAGGGCACGTGGTCCCGCTGCTGCTCTCGCCTCCCTGAGCCTGTGGGTCAGGGGCTTGTGAGCTGGCACAGCGCCTGCTCCCCACGGAGGGGTCGGTTCCTGGGCACTGGAAGACCCTGGGGAAGAGTTCTCGATGCGTGCTTGCCACGCGTCCGTGCCTCACGTGGGCCGTGTGAAATGGGAACCGTGTCCTGGTCCAGGGTGGCATCCGGCAGGTGCTGCTCTGTTGTCTGTGGTTTCAGAAGTCTCCATTCTCGCAGACTCCTGCCTGGGCGGACGAGACTCCAGGTCTCTCACTCGCTGTGTGCTGAGCTGAAAGGAGGGCATGGGGGCAGCACCTGGGGCCACGTGCTCAGCCCCGGTCTCTTGACATCAGCTTCTTGCCTGGGACGATCTCGGGACTGGTGAGGTTCCCGCAGGTCAGCTGCTCACTGGAAATGGAAGTGAGAACACACGGCCTCCAGGTAGCAAACGCACGCACTCTGACCCGGGCCCTGGGAGCTGACGGGGTGTCGGATCCCTGCCGAGGCCCTGAGACAGGTGCTGGCACTGCCCAGGACAGAAGCAAGGTCCCCACACTTCCTCCTCGTGAGTGAGATCTCGGGCTCCCGTTCCCCCACTTTATTCTTCATTAAAACATACGCAGCCTCGGCATGAGGGATTTTGCTTATTATTTTTTAAAAAAGATGCATTTATTCGAAATAGTCACAGACACGGAGATAGACAGAAAGGGGGGAGGGAGAGGGAGGTTCCGTCAGCTGGTTCACTCCCCAGATGGCTGCAATGGCTGTGCCAGGCCAAAGCCAGGAGCCAGGAGCTTCATCGAGGTCTCCCACATGGGTGCAGAGGTCCAAACGCTTGGGCCGTCTTCTGCTGCTTTTCCCCGGGCTGTTGGCATGGAGCTGGACTGGACTGGAGCTGGGCGCCCATATGGGATGCTGGCATTGAGGGCGGCAGCTTTACCCAGTGTGCCATGACGCTGGCCCCAGTGTGAGGAATTTTAAAGTGTTGGACAGGGAGCCCTGGTTTTGTGTGCGTTTGGGTGGGGCCCTGACCTCACCGTGGAATCTTGTCAGGCAGAAGCTGAAAGATCCGCCAGCCTTCGGGGCGATCAGTGCAGAGTGGCTACTTAGGAAGAGGGGGTGTGGCCTTGATGCCCACGAGAGGTGGGGGTGAGGGTCCCTCGGGAGCCTGGGAGTGGAAGAGCTGCCTCTCAAGGCGGAGCTGCTCTGGTCCAGGCCGGCACGTCTCCAAAGGTGCACAGGTCGCCGCCTGCTCCGTGCCTTAGCCAGAGCCCCAGAGCCTTCCCCGGCTGGAGTCTCTGCTGGTTCCAGCTTCCCCGCGGCTTCCCCGGCCCCGTGTCCTGTGTCAGCCCCGTGCAGGAACCAACGGCAAGTGCATGGCACTCAGCTGTGTCAGTTCAGTTCAGCTTCGTTCACCTAGTCCGACCATCCAACAGTTGCCATGGGCTCAGAAGGGGAAGGGCGTGCGTGCCGCCCACAGGGGCACCGAGTGGCGCTGGCTGCCTCTGTCCTCGGCACAGACAGCTGCGGATGCCCCCTGCACAACTTCCTGGGCTGCTGTTAGGAGAATGTGGCATGGGGCCAGCGCTGTGGCGTAGTTGGTAAAGCTGCCACCTGCGGTGCCGGCATCCCATGTGGGCGCCGGCTCGAGTCCCGGCTGCTGCACTTCCGATCCAGCTCTCTACGTGTCCTGGAAAGGCAGTGGAAGGTGGCCCAAGTGTTTGGGCTCCTGCACCCACGTGGGAGACCCGGAAGAAGCTCCGGGCCCCCACCTCTGTTTTGGGCTTTGGCAGAATAGCCATTGTGTGGTGTTTGCTGCAGATCTGAGAACTCCCTGGAGACTTCTGATTAGCTTACATTCCTTTTACAGGTTACTTCCAGAATTTTCTTTCTTAATCCGGCAGAGTTGCAGTTGGGATGGATGTGACTGGGCCGGCCTGCCCTGCGTCCTGCGTGCAGTTCTGTGGCACAGTTTCGAGGCCTGAGGTCTGGCTGATGCTTCCATGACGAGCACGGGTTGCACACGGCTCGGGCAGGGCAGGGGGAAGGTGCAGAGGCAGAACATGGAGAGGGCGGGTGGGTAGGGGGTGAGAGATACAGACAGAGAAGACGGGTTTGCAGAGCGACAGTGGGCAGCAGGTCGTCAGAGATGAGGAGCCCGGCACTGAGTGAGTTCCAAACCCCTGGTGTCAGCGTCCGAAGCCGTGGGTCCCTAGCCCTCGTGTCTGAGACCCTGGGCTCTCGGCTAGCCTGGCCGGAGCGTGCTGTGGAGGACGGGGCGGCGGGGGCTTTGCCATGGGGAATCACCGCAGAGACCGATGGCTTCAGCAGGGGGGCGTGTGGGGGCGCTGGGGGGGAGGGAGCCCTGCAGGTGGAAGGGCCTGGGCACCCCCACAGCACAGCCCCCGAGGTCACGCCTGCCCGTGCCCGGGGGTGCAGAACCAGGAGGTGCAGGCAGGCCAAGCCCGGGAAGGAGCGTGGCCCCCGGAGCCTGATCCTCGGGGAAGACGGAGGCCCGCGGCAGGTGTGGGCGCCCGGCACCTCCGTCTGGGCTCCGCAGCTCTGGCCTTCCCCGGGAAGAGCAGCGTTATTATTTTATGTTTAATTCCCCGGTGTGTGCCCCCGCAGCCGTATCATCTCCCGGAGATGAATAGGCCGGCGTGGCAGGCTGTGTGGCCGGGGTTTCCAATATCCCCTGCCAGCCATTACCTCATCCAGATTCCCTCTAAGAGGATTTTCAGCAGGTCTGGCTTCGTTATTAAAATAGTAATTAATTTTTTCCTCTTCACAAAACCCAGGGACGTTCAGATGGAAGCCCCGGGCGCGAGGGCAAGCTCCTTTGAAAGTGGCCCCTCTGCAAGCCGTAATCGGCTCTCCAGCCCCACGGTACACAAGTTCCCCAGTAAATGTGATTACAGAACCACACAAAACCCCTTGCAGAAAATTAATTCAGTTTCCAGAATAAAAAGTTTGATAGAGTTGTGCAATGCTCCGATGAGAACGCACAATGGCTGGGTGGGGGCTTGGCCGCTTGAAGGGCAAACGGGCGGCCAGAAAGGTCTGGTGGTTCCCAGAGCCGCCGTCTGCTGCGCCGATTCTCGCAGCTCAGGCTGCGCCATCCCTCGGCCACGTCAGCCGCGCCGCTTTCCATCCCTGCTGGGCCGTGGCCCTCCCTGGCCGCTGTCAGGCTGCCGCCCGCTCCCGCCAGGACCCGGAAGGCGCCGGGGGGGGGGGGGGCTGATTCCCCGCGTGGTTCTGGTAACTCGGCTTCCTCCTGTGCACACTGAGTGCTTGCGTCCTCTTTGGGGTCGTGAGGATGAAATAAGAGGTCCCTCGGGTTTAGCTCCGATCTCCGACTGGTACAGAACGAGTTGCAGGTAGGAGCTCTTCCAGGTGGGGCCGGGGCCATGGTCAGGGTTCAGGACTGGAACCTTCGGGGAGCAACTTTGGAAACAGGATTTTGAAGATTTCAGCAGTTAAGAATCTTAAGATGGCATGGTCCTGGACGCCAGGCAGGCCCTGTGCCTAATGGCCGGGTCGTCTCGGAGTGGAGGGGACACAGGGAGGGTGTGGGCAGAGGTCAATGGGGGTCGTGGGCCCCAGGCAAGGATGCCGGTGCCCCCAGCAGCTGGAAGAAGCAGGAGGACTTCCCAGGGCTCCAGAGCGGTGACAGAGCAAGGGGCGCCTGCTGAGTCAGCACCCAGCTTGGGGCTCCAGGTGATGCTGGCCCCCGAATCTGCTACAGGACGAGCCCTTCCCTCAGTTTCCTTACGGGGACAGTCCTGGGGTCTTCCTCATTCCTCCAAAGCCTGAGATGTGGAGGGGCAAGGATCCTGGCCTGCGTGACTCCCCCGGGACTGAGGGGGCAAGCCCGGCCAAGCTGTCCACCAGGAGACAGAGGGGCCGCGACTCGGCTGAAGCGAGGCTCCCACGGCCCCTGGGGGTGTTCAGGGCCCAGTGCTGTGTGTGCAGGCAGCCTTGCTCCACTCCCTGTGTGTTTGCTCCTGCGGGCAGCACGGGGGAGCAGAGTGACCCAGCCAAGGGTCTCCGCCGCCCCCGTGGCACGGCCCCTGCTCTGGGCCTCTGCCGTGGTATTTGGACACTTCCTCTCTGCCTCCTCCCAGCGCGGTCGGTCTGGACATCTCACCTGCAGGGCACAGGACACGGCAGAGCCTCCTGGGTGACTGGGACTTTCTGCTTGGGGAAGCTGACTATGGGATCCTGCTGGCAGGACGAGCCCTGCGACTCCCTGCCTCTGGGCTCGGGGCTTCTCAGGACAGGCCTCCTAGGGCTGCCTCGGCAAGGATGCCGGACGGGGTAGAGATGGTTACTGATTTGAGAAGCAGAGAGCCGGAGAGATCTTCCATCCACTGGTCGCTCCCCAGAGACCCACACCAGCTGGGGATGGCCCAGGCCAAACCCAGCAACCTGGACTCCACCTGCGACTCCCAGGGAGTGGCCAGGACCAGAGTGCTTGAGTCATTGCACAGCCTCCCAAGTGTGTATTGGCAGAAGCTGAGTCTGGAGCAGAGCTGGACTCACTCCCGGGCGCTCCAGTGTGGAACGGAGGCGTCCGTCACTGTGTCTCCACCGTTGTGCCAAGTGCGCCACACTGGTGGACAGAAACAACAGAGGCCACGTCTCTGCAGGACGCCCAGACAGAGGCACCGACAGCACCAGCCCTCTGGGGCTCCAGGGCCCGTCCTGTCCTCCCAGCCCTCACAGACACCGAGTGCCCTGGCTCCCCCGGCATGTGCCATGGCACTCTGCCTGCTGTCTGCCTGTCACGGGGCCGTCTCTCCTCTCTGTCTGCATCCATGTGTCCTGACCCATGGGCAGGACAGAGCGGGCGTGGGGCTCCATGTCCCAGCAGGACCACACTCCCATGTACCGCTTTGTGGGGACACAGTTTCACCCTGCCCCATCCACAGGCCTCTGGCAACAGGTGGGCCACCTGCGAGGACAGTGGGTGCCTGGGACCAGGGAGCAGAGCCAGGGAGCCATGGAGCCAGGGAAGGCACAGACAGCTCCACCCAGCACTGCTGCTCGGTGGCTGCTCGAGTGACCTGGGCGGGGGGGAATGGGGAGCTCAGCACAGGGGAGGGTCCCGCAGCACGGGATGCAAAGGTCCACATGGGGGTCCTGGACAGCCAACGGTGCTCCCGGCAGCCACTGCTCACACCTGTGGTCTGCATGGCTCCCCACCTCTTTCTGCTTGCAAAGAACTGAACTGCTCGTCTCGCTGGGTGCAACTTAAAGTAGCTCCAGGAAAATGGGAAACGGAAAGAAAACCAGCTCCGTGGATGTTCTTCCTTTGCGTAGGAAAATCACAGCGTCCCCGGAAGAACCATGCTGCACCAGGTGAGCTGTGTGCGGAGCCCTGAAGGTGGGATTCACATGTGGCTCACTGTGTATCCCCACAGCGAGAGAAAGCTTTCCTGAGCGAGCGCCCTCCTGCCCTGGTGGTGTTTCTGTGTGCAAACAGCGATCCATGGGGCTGGCGCTGTGGCGTAGCGGGTAAAGCCTCCGCCTGCGAGGTCAGCATCCCATGTGGGCGCCGGCTCGAGACCTGGCTGCTCCACTTCCGACCCAGCTCCCTGCTTATGAACTTGGGCGTGAACCAGGGGATGGAAGATTCTCTCTCCGTCTCTCCTCCTCTCTTTCTAATTCTGCCTTTCAAACAAATAAAATATAGCTCTTAAAAAAAAGGCAACAATTGGTTGCCACAGTTGGAGGGGTTTTCTTTCATGGTGAACTACAGCCCTGCAAGCCTTCACCTGGGAAACACATTTGTATGGATTTGAAAGGCGGAAGACAGCGAGGGGCAGAGAACCGCGTGCTTCTGGATGTGGCGCCCATCGGTGGTGGTCTTGGAAACGCCTCCCACGCCGGTCCGGTTTCAGCTGCTGCCATTCCACCAGAACCCGAGGCTTCGTGGCCGGCCCATTTCCCATGGCCACTTGGTTTACACATGAACTGACGGGAAATGAATACGGGGGATGTGCTGGTGACGAGCGTGACGGCTCGGGTCCAGTTTGAGAACCCAGCGGCTGAGAAGGTGACCGCACATCAGCCATGTCTTTCTGCCCAGTGTTCAGTTCTCGGGGCACGCGTGGGGACCCCATAGCATCAGCAAGGGAGAGCTCCCGGCCTTCGAGGCTGGGTGTGCCCGTCACCTCCGTCTGCAGCCCTGGCCGATCCGCGTCAGGCTGCTGTGGCTGGGGCAGGTCCGTTTCGGCACGCTCAATAGCAGTGTGCCGGAAGTGTGGCCCCACACGTCCTTTCCCGCGGAGCCCAGGTGCTTGGCTGTCCAACCTGTGGGTCCCGAGATGGGCCGCAGTTTCCCGGTGGGAGCCGCAGGGGAGGCGCCCTCAGCACGGTGCCTGGGAGACGGTGACCACCCAGCCAGCGCCATCTGCACTTACCCACAGGGATCTGAGTCTTCTAGACTTGAAACCTAAGTAGCACTGAAGTCCAGTTTGCTCTGTGCTCTGATGCTCCACCCCTTGGACTCAGGACCGGTTCCCCGGTCCTTGCCCTTGCTGTGGCCAGGGGGAAGCCTGGGCCCCTCGCCGCTCTGGGGCTCGCCCCAGGAACAGCCTCTGCAGCCTGCGCAGGTACGGGCTAATGGCTCAATTACGTGTGGGGAAACTTGAAAGGGCAGGAAATGGCTGTCCCGGCCCCGGAGGAAATATTTGCAGGAAAAGGAGCACCGACAGCCAGCGCGCTCATTAACGAGCAGTTCCAGCGGCGGACTGGCCCTTCCTGCTGCTGGGTGGACCGCGTGCCCGGGAGAGCGGACGGCCCCTGTGCCCCTGGCCTGAGGCTCTGCGGGGAGAGGGCTCCCAGCTGGCTGCCTGGGGCTCCACAGAGTGCACAGGGTAGAGTGTGTGGCCAGCAGTTTGCGTCCCAGTGCCCCACGGTGTGTGTCCATGTGTGTGCCCCACGGTGTGTGTCCGTGTGTGTACCCCACGGTGTGTGTCTGTGTGTGTGCCCCACGGTGTGTGTCCGTGTGTGTGCCCCACGGTGTGTGTCCATGTGTGTTCCAGAGTGTATGTCACAGGGTGTCACCACAGTGTGTGCTCCAGGCTGCGTCCAGGGAGGGTCTTTGCACTGCCCCTGTCTTCCAGGAGCCCTTTATTGCGCTGGCCCCGGGAGGGCGTTTTTATCACTCCCTTAGATTGCCCCGCTGTGGGGGATGGGGAGGGGAAGGATCATCGCCTATCCTGGGGTTTGTGCAGTTTCTGGAGAAGAGTGACCGTTTAAGGAGGTGCAGGAGAAGCCAGGACTTGACGAGGCAGGGTTTCCTTTGCAGCCTGGCGGCGCGCGGCGTGTGTGGGAGAGGACGCTGTACCTCTGCACTCCAGCTCCGTGCTCTGCACTCAAGTCCCGGTGAGCCAGGCGCTACTTCAGACCTAGAGGGAAAAGAGCTAGCCTCCGAAGCCCCCGTAGTCCCCCGGCTTACGAGGCCAGCGCTGCCTGTAGACGGGTGCAGCCGGCGGCAATGCCCACGGGACTCCTGGAGCCGCGGTCCACGCAGGTCCCCCAGTACTGGTCCAGAGTTGTGGGGGCATTGGGGGAGCACTTGTGACCTGGGCTGGGAGAGCAAGGAGGGCCTGTGTCATCATCCTTTCCCTGCTAAAGCCTTACCCCCACTCAGAAAGAAGGTGCCCTGGGGCCGGCGCTGGGGCGCAGTGGGCTAAGCCTCTGCCTGCAGTGCCGGCATCCCATGTGGGAGCTGGTTCGAGTCCTGGCAGCTCCACTTTCGATGCAGCTCCCAGCTAATGGCCTGGGAAAGCAGCAGAAGACGGCCCAAGTGCGTGGGCCCCTGCACCTGTGTTGGAGACCTGGCAGAAGCTCCTGGCTCCAGATCGGCACAGCTCCTGATGTTGCAGTCATTTGGGGAGTGAACCGGTGGATGGAAGACCTCTCTCTCTGCCTCCCCCCTCTCTGTAACTCTGACTCTCAAATAAAATCTTTGAAAAAATAAAGAAAGCAGGTGCCCCCGCGCAGTGAAAATGCAGGTCCCGTGGCGCTGCCGTGGGCTGGCGCTGCCGTAGGCGCCCACATCCGCCTGCTGCCTGCGTGGCGGGGCACACGCTGAGCAGCCTCCGTTGGCCGGGTGTCGCGAGCGTGCTTTGTGGCGTGAGCGCCTGAGCCTCACGTCTCGAGGTGGGTATTTTGGGAGGTGCCGGTGAGTGAATGCCAGCCTCTGTGAGCCTGGCCAGACAAGTTTCTTGGGGGGAATCGCCGTGAGGTCGGGTCGTGCACTGGTTCTACAAGTTTGATGGAAAATGAATGTGCACACAAAAACGATTAAAATGACACCAGAAACATGGCTTCCATCCACAAAAGGCAAGACACTCATAGTCGGCCTTGGACACCGGAACACAGGGTTTTCTGCCCTGGAGCCGGGCGCGCGTGAGCCCCACGCTGGGGGAAAAGCTGCCCCTCTAGGGGGCGCTCTCTCACAAGCCGGGAGCCAGGCATCGCGGCGTGGTCTGGGAACAAAGCCGGTGGTCTGCTCAGAGGGGCGCGGGATGGGGAGGAAGGAGCCTCCCATGTGCACCGGGCTCTTGTGTGGGAAGGCCACGCCCCCTTCCAAATCCCTCTTTGCTGGAGCTTCATCAGAGTCTCCATTTTTCACATGTACGCACCTCCCATCCGTCTCCTCCCCGCACACCCACCTCAGACCGAATTGGCACGTGGTTCTCCCCGGTGCGTGGCGGTCGTGAGTGGCCAGCGGTGGTGAAGGGAGAGGAGAGCTGACTGGGGTTGACTTCAGATGTCTGGTAAGAGCTGGTGGGTTCATCTGCAGGCCCCCGGCTCACACCCAACAGTTTGTGTGCCCTTCCGTCGATGCTGTGTATCTGAGGTTGTTTATCCTCTTTCTCGGTCCAGGTGTTTGCCGTCCTTGGCTTATGCACCTGCCAATCTTGCGTCTCCCCTGGGACACCCAAGGCAGGAGCCAGACATGGGCGGGTGGCTCTGTGGCTCCTGCACACTGCACTTCCCAGCCCCGTCTCTGCAGATGGTGCCGTGTGGTCGTGGCCATCTGACCCGCCCCCACCCCACCCCACCCTTGTCGGAGAGCATGACCTTGTGACCTGGAGGAAGGGTCTTCGCAGGTGCCATCAAGTTAAGGACTTTGTGTGGAGCCCCTCCTGGGCTCCCAGCGGGCCGAGACTGGCACCAAGGGTCGGATGGGAGCCCTGTCCAGCTTGCCCGAGGCTGAAGTGCCCATCGCAGAGGGAGGCCAGGCTGGTGTGGCAGGAGCCACTCTCCTGTCGCACGTTCCTGCTCTGTGCCTGCCTGCTGCGTCCCTGCGTGCTGGCAGCCCGGGGCTCTGTGTCCCATGGCACAAATGATGGAGGCGGGCGGCATGGAGGCAGTGGCTGGTGGGACACAGCCACAGGACAGATCCCACCTGATGCTGCGTGTGTGACTGGCGGGCAGCCGGTCCAGAGCCATCGCACGGCCCTGTCACGAGAGTGCGCCTCCCAGTTCCGAGGCTGCCTCCTGAGGGCCGGCTCCGCCCTGGAGGGAGGCGGGCCGGGTGAGGGGCAGGCGTGTGCTCCAGGGTGCGCTCACCCTGCTTGTTGGGGCCCCACAGGCTCCTCCGCGTCTGGCCTTCGGAAAGTTTTAGACTGTATTTGGCCTCCAGGGGATCGTGCTGTGGACAGTCACCTGGCGGGCTCGCTGGTTCTGGGGAGCTCGATGGTCTCCCCAAGTGGAGGCCGAGCTCCTGGGGCCATGCCGCGCTGGTCTTGCCGGGGCCGAGCCGGCAATGCCGGAGGAGCAGACTCGCAGGCGCGGGAGCTCTTGGCTGCAGCTCTAGTGCACGTCCCAGAGGATAAGCAAACCCCAGGATGTCTGCGGATTTTATACCTTGCGAAGTCTTGTGTTAGCAAAACATGCTGTCTACCCCTGCACCGTTCTCCACAGCCACGGCGTCAGGACAGGCAGGTGCAGGGGCCTGGGATGGTGAGGGCCGAGCCTGTGGGCGGCTGCCATGGCCAGCACGGCCCCCGGGGCCTTCCCGTAAAGTGGACGCTGCGGGGTTTGATTTCTGGGTGGAGAACCTCACCTCACACTGCAGATGGGACGCTTGGGCGTCTGCTCCTCCCAGGCCTGGCAGAGCGAGAGCCGCTGTCCACTGGGCTTTGTCCCGGCCTCCCAGCCCTTGGCTGTCCATCTGTCCTCCATACGCCGTCCAGATCCATCCTGGGAAGCACACTTCTCGTCACAGCCGGTTCCGCCCCGCCACCGTCTGTGTTCCCCCACAGCTTCCGGGAAGTCAGGTTTCCGGCCTGAGCCCCGACCCCGCGTCCTGGAGGCCGCGTCTCTGTTCTGCATCTTGTGCTCCGTGGGAGCCATGGGTCATGCGCAGGCTCTGCTCCCGGTGCATGGCAGGAAACCTGCCCACCCCTGCGTGAGCACGGCTCCCATGTGGCTCCGGAGCCCTGTGTTGAATCTTTCCTGGGGCGCTGGCTGTGACATTTGTGCAGGGGATCAGAGGGCTGGTGGGATGGACACAAAATTATCTCCTGGCCCATGAATCGGCATTCAAGGCTCTCCTGGGCATTGTTAACAGTGCACAAGACAGTCCCAGCAATGGACAAGTGTTGCTCTAATGGGATCTGGAGTGCATGGAATTTGTACCTCCCTCTGTAGTAAGACACAGGTGGGGTGACCCATAGCATCTCCTGTCCACACTGGGGGTAACCTACAGTAGCTCTCGTCCACATAGAGGGTGACCCACAGAGTTCCCCATCCACACAGGGACTGGCCTATAGCATCCCCATCCACACCGGGGGTGACCCACAGTGCCCCACTGTCCACACAGGGAGTGACCCACAGCATCCTTCCCCCACTCCCTCCACACAGGGGGTAACCTACAGCATTTCCTGTCCACACAGGGGGTGACCTACAGAGTCCCTCCAGTCCACACAGTGAGTGACCCACAGCATCTCCTGTCCACACAGAGAGTGACCCACAGTGTTCTCTGGTCTACACAGAGGGCAATCTACAGAGTTCCCCATCCACACAGGGGCTGACCTATAGCATCCCCCGTCCACACCGGGGGAGACCCACAGTGCCCCACTGTTCACACAGAGGGTGACCCAAACGTCCTCTGTCCACACACGGATGACCTACAGCATCCTTCCCCCACCTCCTCCACACAGGGAGTGACCCACAGCATCTTCCGTCCACACAGAGGGTGACCCACAGTGTTCTCTGGTCCACACAGGGGGCGATCTACAGAGTCTGCCGTCCACACAGAGAGTGACCTACAGGGTTTGCATTACCCCACGTGCTCCCTGGAGCAGTCCGTGACGACAGCTCCATGTGCATTAAAAACCAGGAATGAGGCCCCTGCAGAGCAGAAGGCTCGAGGCTGTGTGCTCTTCTAACTCCTGAGGCTGTTTGAAAGCGGATCAGAGCTGAAGCTTGCAGATCCAACAGTCGCTGGCAAACACAGTTCAGACTCTGCTCTGCCTCGGAGCCTGGGTCCCCCAGCCCCACCCCCAACAGTGGAAGGACGGGGGAAGGTGCCCACGGAGCCTCTTCTCTCCGGGGGGGGGGGAGCAGGCTCTCTCGGGTCACGGATTCTGACGGGCAGTCATGGCCAGGTGGGAGCTCTGTGTGGCCCCCTGCGTGGCCTGTCCTGCAGGCTGCCCCTCCCTGCCTCACGGTCGGTGCTCTGCACTCATGTGGGCAGAGCCCGGCCCTGCTGCCTGGGCCCCCTGTGGCCCCCTGCTGGGTTCCTGCCCTGTGGTCCGCTCCCGAGGGTGCCCCTGTGGCTGGAGGAGGGCGGGGGGCTGGGCTGCCACGCTCGCCTCTCTCTTTCCATCCACACTTCCATCAGCCCTTGCTCAAGGAGGGACCTGCAGGTTAGACTGGCAGGTTGCACGCTCAGTGTGTGTCCCAAGGAGGCTGCTGGGTCGATGACCACAAGGCCCGGAGTGAGGCGGCTGCACAGGCTGTGACTGCCTGAGCCTGGCCACACTGGCTCACGCAGGCATGGTGAGGGAAGGTGCCGGCACTTTCTGCCCAGCCTGCTGGTCACCCGGCCTGCGGCCCCAGGGCCCCGGCCGCTGCAGGAGACGCAGGGGTCAGAGCCCAGGCCTGCCCTGCTGGTTCCTCTGGCCGCACGGGGACGGGAGGGCAGCAAACCCGACGCCTGGCTCTTGGGGCCCCAGCAGAGATCAGCAGGTGTTGCAGAGGAGGGGCACGGAGGACCCGAGAAAATGACTCATGGCCAGTGACGAGCGGGCACAGGTGCCGTGGGAGCTCTGTGGTGGTGGACACGGCCTCTCTGGGCTGCGGCAGAGCCTCCCGGGCTGCAGAGCCTCCCATGGGCTCTGACGCCCCTGCTCTGCACCCTCTGCACGCCGTCCATCCCAGACGTGGAAGGAAAGGGATGGGGCAGGTGAGCTCCCAGGGCCAAGTCCCCTGGCTGGGCTCCGTGCTCCTGGGGGAAGTGGCCTCAGATGCCCCAAGGCAGCAGCGCCACCACCTGGTGCAGTGGCAATGCCGCACGCAGGCTGTGCGGGCAGCCCGGTCACCCCACGGTGGAGCAGGCCTGGGCTGCGGGCTCGGTGACAGGCGGGCACCCTCCAGGGCTGCCTGGTGAGAGCGAGGTGGCGGCGGCTGGCCAGAGCTACCTCTGGGAGGACGTGGTGTCCTTTAGAATGGCCGCAGGCCCACCTGAGGCGAGACACGAGCTGTGCCACCCACCCTGGGTGTGAGGGCAGCTGGAAAAGCCAGGCCTTGCAGGTGACGCTGGAGGGAGGGGGCTGGGTGGGCACCTGTGTGTCACCACAGACTGCTGGGTGGAGGCAGCACCTGGGGTGTCTTGCAGAATGCCCTGGCCCGGAGGCGCCTGCCGCCACGTGCAGCCAGCATGGTAAAAATGGGGGCGCAGCGACCACATGGGGCAGAGCCTGAGTCGCCGTCTGTGCCCAACCAGGTGTGCGCAGGCGCAGGACTCACCGCCGCCCAGCCTCCCGCCTGTGTCCATGGCCGGTGTCGGTGTTGGTGGCCTACGCTCAGCAGCGCTGCCTCCTTCCGCGTGGAGCCACCCTGGGCATTCAGTGGTCCATGCTCTTCCTCTGCAGCTGACGTCACGGGATGAGGCCGACAGTAGGGCCTCTGAGCTCCGGACGCCGTGAGCCGCCTCCCTAATCCACGGGGTCCCTCCAGCGTCCAGCACGGGAGGCAGCTTCTGCCCCAGCTGGGCCTGCCGGCGGTCAGGGGCCGTGCCCGGCGGGGCCTGGCCTCCAGCCCGAAGGTGCCTGTGCCTCTCCTCCCCAATCCGACCCGTGCAGAAGGAGGTGGCCACTTGGGGAATGGCATTGTGGGGGCTGTCGTGGTGGTGGCGCCCTGATGGCTCCGGGCAGCTCCCTCACCTGAGCCTGATTTTCTCAGCACTGAGGGAGACCCGAGAGTCTGAGCTGATCTCTCAGGAATCCTCAAAGGGCTCGGGGGTGTCAGTGCCGCAGGAGATGCGAAGCGAGCGTTTGCTGTGAAAAAATAAGGTTCCAGCCCACGCCCACGAGACAGTGGTGGAGGGGAGGCCCGGAGTCCACTCTGTGAGCTCGTGCCACAGCCCCCGGGGCCTGCAGACCCTCCCTGCTCTGTGTCTGAGCCCCTGCCAGGCCACGCTAGGCACGTTTACATCAGCCAAGTCATAGGCAGCAGACGATAGAGCATAGAGCTCACACTTGGCAGGTGCGGGCCTGCCTACCTGTGTACCCCAGAGAGAACCGACGGAATGTTTGTGGCCTCTAGAAGCTTCCACATCCCTTCCCGACCCCTCCTTCCTGCCCTTCAGGGCCCCGCAGGTCCCCAGACACCCACCCATGTAGCGGTACCTCAGCTCCCGTGTCCCACGCAGAGTGTGTGTCCTCTTGCGTGGATCTGGCTTCTGCTCCACATGACTGCATGATTCATGCGTGTGGCAGCGTGTTCCTTGCTGCGGGGGAGTGGTATTTCGCCGATGGGAATGTGGCTCCTCTCTCACCCACGCGTGGGTACCTGGGTTGTTTCTGGGTTCCGGCTGTGGCGAACGGAGCTTCAATGGACTCTGGTGAGCAGGTCCTTGCCTGAGCAGTGGCCTCATTTCTGGGGTGGAAGAGCCGGGTCCCGAGGCAGCCTGGGATTTCCCGTCCACGCCGTGGCCAGGGATTGTCCACAGTGGCACACTTGGTACTTTGGTGTCTGTGGAGCGTGGAAGTCCCATTCCTCGTGCCATCAGCCGCTCTGCTAGCCACGGGGGTGCACAGGTATCCCCTGGCAGGCAGTGCCTCTGGGCTTGGCTGCTGCTGTGTTTCACCCTCTTGTTGGGTTGTGAGCACTCTTTACTTATTCTGGGTACGAGTACCAGGTTCCAAACATGTGGCCTGCGAGCAGCTTCCCTGTGGCTTGCTCTGAGCCATCGATCTTTTCCTTGGCTGTGTTTGTGGAAGGCAGAGGGTTTGGGTTGTGATGGAGTCTAAGTTACTGAGCTGCTCTTTCGGGAGCTGTGCCTCTGATGGCTCCCA
The DNA here is from genome assembly GCA_015711505.1 of Sylvilagus bachmani. Classification (NCBI taxonomy): domain Eukaryota; kingdom Metazoa; phylum Chordata; class Mammalia; order Lagomorpha; family Leporidae; genus Sylvilagus; species Sylvilagus bachmani. Next base: position 110,327,981 of record CM027389.1, on the reverse strand, counting down.
GAGGCTGTGTGGTCGGCCTGCAGTTAGCGTCCAGGTGTGACGTTGTACGTGTGGGGTCACAGGGTCGCAGCACGTGTGCAGCCTCCCATCTCCGTGCGTGTCTGTGAGGCTGCACAGCCTCGGGGCAGGTGGAACCCCTGGGGGGGCAGCACCCAACAGACAGGAGTGGAAGCAGGGGCTCGAGGTGGGGGCTCCTGGCCGAATGCGTGGCCCTGAGAGGCTCCTGGGAGGCCCAGGGTGCCAGGGAGACCCAAACGTCCAGTTCCATGGCCGGAGCTGGCAGCCTTCAAGACTCCAAATGAACCCCCACCGCATGCCGGGGGCCGCTGAGCATTGCCCCACAGCCTGCCTGCTGAGATCTGTCCCCTGGGGAGCACAGGGGGCTCTGGCAAGTGCAGCTTCCGGAACTTTCCTAGCGATGAGAAGAAAACCCCGATGTCAGTGTGGCCAGTGGTGGAGGAAGACGGGGGCCGAGCTGAGAACCAGCGGAGCCCGGCACGCACAGGGTCGCAGGCGCTCGGCGCTCTGCTCTCACTGCCAGGATCCGGGGTGGGCAGGGCCACCCTACTAGACACTCAGCTGAGGAAATCGGTGTCCTTGTGTCCTTGCTGGACGAGAGGGGTCACCGGGGAGGGGAAGGGAGCCTACACAGCACAAGGTGGCCACGGTCTCCTGGGGTCCACGGGTGGTCATTTCACGTGGCCAGCTGGAGTGTGGGGCTTCCCTGGGGGCAGCCTGGGCAGAGTGGGGCTGGCTCGGCTTCCCAGGAGGATGTTATGAACCCAGGAGCTCAAGTTCACGTTTAGCCCAAGGACTGGCAGCCAAGCCACGTGTACCCCGGCAGAGCTGGTGAGGAGCTGACCGTGGGTCCTGCGGTTACAGCCGATGCACCCCGGGAGTGGCAGCTGCCAGAGAGTGGGGGGAGAGACATTGGCACAACGCTCGTGACAAAATTTATCACCAGAGCAGCCCACGTGTGTTTGGGCACACACGACCCTCGGCTGGCCACCGCCCGTCCCCACGCACGCTACCTGCAAATGCAACAGAGGCCTTCCTGAGCCCCGGTGGGGGTGGGGCCTCCCGGCAGATGCTGGAGGGGGTGGGCTGGCCTCGCCGCCCCGTGTTAGAGTTGCATCCGTCTGCATCTCTGTCAATGCCAGAAAGACGTCTGGTGGAGTCCGACTCCTCACGCCTCCCGTGAGCACCCCGCGTCTCCTTCTAGATTGTTCTTTGAGTCCTGGGCCATGCCCAGAGGGGTTTCCCTTGTGCTGGTCTGAGGAACTGACTCACGTCCATCCCCCGGGGATTGTGGCCGCCGGCAGGCCCTGGCCGTACTCCCGGCCGGCGCTCCGAGCAGACAGACAAGGCGAAGGGAGGAGGCTCGCGGACGCGGGCTGGGCTGCTTCGGGCAGCAGCGCTCTTCCTTGCATGCAGGCTATGGAGGCGTCTGCTTTGATAGACCTGACGCAAACAGTGACTCCCCAGAGGAAACCCCAGCGCAGTGCGGCTTTAATCTACTGGGAGAGCTTCCGGCAGATTCTCCACTGCCTAGGTGGCACAGGGATCCGGGTGAAGTGGCCACAAGCAAACGTGGGTGGGGCAGTGACTCTCCTGCACGTGTGGCACTGGGGCCCACTCTGCAGACTCCGCGACCTCAGCCTGTGTTCACAGGTCTCTCCCCGGTCACCACTTCCTTCCTGTGGCCTCCTTCATGCCTGTGGGCTCCAGGGCTGTGGCCTCCAGGGCTGTGGCCTCCATGGCTGTGGTCTCCATGGCTGTGGTCTCCAGGGCTGTGGTCTCCATGCCTGTGGTCTGCAGGGCTGTGGGCTCCAGGGCTGTGGGCTCCAGGGCTGTGGGCTCCAGGGCTGTGGTCTCCATGGCTGTGTTTTCCAGGGCTGTGCCCTTCTCGGTTGTATGCACCAGGGCTGTGGATTTCAAGAGGCCACATTCTTTCTCTCCCCTTCCCCTGCTACCGCTTTTGACCTGCCCTCAGCCCTGCATGGGTTCCCAGCGTCTCACAGCCTCTAATCTGTACATGATCAAGGTAGTGAATGATGAGTTCTGACAAGCCCTCTGAGACCCCCGGGCCCCCTGCCACCTAACCACGCCTGTGCCCAGACCCCCTCACGGGGTCAGGTGTCAGGCTATCCATGCCCTGTGCCCGGTTTCCTTGCCTCCTAAGCACCCTGAACAGGTTGATGGGAGCCGAATGGAACCAATAGTCTGGAAGTTGGGGCTGGCGCTGTGGCTAGCAGGTAAAGCTGCCGCCTGCGGCGCCGGCATCCCATATGTGCACCAGTTCAAGTCCCGGCTGCTCCACTTCTGATCCAACTCTCCGCTATGGCCTGGGAAAGCAGCAGAAGATGGCCCAAGTCCTTGGGCCCCTGCACCCATGCAGGAGACCCCGAAGAGGCTCCTGACTTTGGATCAGCTCAGCTCTAGCTGTTGTGGCCATCTGGGGAATGAACCAGTGGATGGAAGACCTCTCTCTCTCTCTGCCTCTGCCTCTCTGTAACTCCGCCTTTCAAATAAATAAATAAATCTTAAAAATAATCTAGACGTTTCTATGCCAAGAAGCAGCCTGGTGATCCCATTGGCTGGCAGGTGCCAGTGTTAACACACAGGCAGGCTTGGTGTGGTCTGGGTTTGTGGTCTTGACATCTGCCCTGTGGTAGGGGAGGCCATGGGTGGGTGAGGTTGGATTAGCCCGGCTGCTCCCAAGGGTGGTCTTGGGGACGTGGTGGGAGGCCTCGGGGACCCTTGGGAGCCTGTGGCACAGGAGTCCTGGGTGGGCTGTCTGAGTGGATGCAGGTCCTTGTGCTGTGTGGCTGGGTGGTCAAGGGTGTGCAGGCTTCGTGCAGGGGCTCCCCGGGCTGAGAGCGGAGGGTGCCGTGAGGTTTCTGGCCTTGGCAGGAGTCCCCCAGGTTTCCACCCTGTGCTGTGGGTCGGGAAGTCGTTGGGCTGAGTGGCCGTGGCACTTAGGGAGCCCACACAGCCTCTGCAGCGACTCCAGCCTGGACCCCATGTCTGCATGCCGGGGGCCTCTGGTCACCGCTGCCCTCTGCTGCACCCTGAGCGCCGAGGCAAATGCCCACCCAGCCTACGGGAGCCGGTGCGGGTGGGCATCTCGCGTGAATGTGGACGTCACTCATCTCCAAAGTCTCACACCGTTGGGTCCTGGACTTAAAACGCTGACACTGCTTTTCTCTGAAGGACCCGGATCATCCCAGACGTAAAACTATTGATCCTAGATGACTGAGCGATACTATTGATGGTCACTGCTCCCAGGCCTCGGCCGCTCCCCCACCAGGCTTGGCGCTGGGCTGGCACTGGGTCCCGACCCCAGGGCACAACAGGACGCCAGTGCTGTCTCCTGTCAGTGAGCCTGGGACCTGTGTGCCTGGGAAAAACACGTGCTGGTCCCCACTCCCACTGTGCGTCTCCTATCTATTCCTCACAGCACCCCCCATCTCCATTTTGAGAAACATTCAACTCACACCTGAAGCTTGGAGTGTGACATCAACGGTGATATTTTGTCATTTTAATTGTAAGAAGTGTAAGATTAATGTGGGATCACGGCTGATTGGCTCTCGGCTCTGCGGCAGCGTCTGGGACAGATCAGTTCTGCAGTGAGGTCTACGACCACGGAATCTGGAAATCAGAGATTCTTATGGGAGAGGATTGCTAACGGGATCGCCTTTAAAGTCTACTCTACATCAGGAGTTAATGGCGTAATATGTAATTTGGAGCAACTAGTTAATTTGGTGGAATCATTTTGTCAGAATTTCTGGGAAAATAATGCCTTAAATCTTTCTAAACGATCAAAACACTTTAACATATTTGAGAAACACCCAGCTGTGTGGAGATTGCTGGGAGAAATGAGGTTTTTCTTCCCTCCCTCCCTGCGCGTGTGCTCACTCACCTCGTTATCCCGAGTCCGGGCGGGGTGCTGAGCGGCCACTGCTGTCCACCATGCCACTGCTGTCAGTCTACCCATCTACCCTGGGGAGCTGGCCCTCCTGCCCCCTCCACCTTCTACACTGGAAACCCAATTGCTACCCAGTGGCAATGTACCCTCACTTCCAGAGGAGGCATGGATGGCATAGAAGCCTCTAGAACCTTCCACATGCCCCCCACTTTCCTGCACAGGAAGGTAGGCAGGGGGGCAGGGCAGCTGGCTCTGGGGGAGGGAGCAGCAGGCATTGCCCGGTCGCTGTGGCTGCTTCCACTCCCCTCTGAGGACGGGCACTGACCATGTGGCGGTGGACAATCCTGTGTGGCGGAGAGCTGTGCTGTGCCTGGGTGGGGGCTGTGTCCATCGCAGAGCCTCGCACGTGTGTGTGTGTGTGTGTGTGTGTGGCCAGATGTGCAGGTGGCCAGGCTGGCCACCTCCAGCTGCAGGGCCATCCGCCTTAATCTCCAACACGTGTGTTTGGCTTCCCGCCCCAGGCTGTGCAGAGGTCGGGTTCCATGCTGCCTGTCACTGCTGCGTAGCCGCTGTGTGATTAAAGAGTGGGAATCCTCTGGCACAAGGCCCTCTGTGTGGTCCTCGTAAACTATTAATGGATTCAGACGGAAACGCCGAGTCCAGGCACCCGGGCCTGCCCTGGCCTGCGCTGGTGTGTGCTGTGGGGCTGGCTGCAGTGGGCTGGGTGGGCTCCCACGGGCTGCCTCGGGCTGCTGCGGGAGCCACTGGGGGCTCACAAGGCGCCCCCTGGGGTGGTGCCCCTAGGAAGCCTCAGGCGGGCAGGGGGCGATTCCTGCGTGTCGCCGGTGAGGCCAGGGCTGCTGCCGGCTGCCCCCCATGGTGTTTGCCACGTTCCTTCTGCGTGGGCAGCAGCTGCTGACAGTGCTGCTTGGTGTCAGGGTGTGAGAAGGCTCAGGCGGACAGGGCCGCCCTCCTCACCGCGTGCCCCTGCCGTCCAGGGTGGACGCTGCCGGGGCTGCTCCAGGTGTGCGCGTGGCTTCCTGCATGTTGTTGAGCACGTGGGGCAGAGCCGCTCGCAGGCCGTGGATGCAGCCACAGTACCACTGAGGAGCGGTGACGGCGGCTGAGGACCTGGGGCTCCATCCATCATGCTCTCCCACTGCTGCCCCATGATTGGAGGGAAACTCGGGCCATCCATCTTCCCGGCACCTGCTCTCTGGCCCTTCAGGTAGCAGCGGGCTCTGGCTGGGGCAGTGGGCGTGGGGCGGCCGCGGGGCGGGGGGACCCTGGCCCCCCAGCGCTCACTTGTTTGCCCACAGTAAAAGCCAGGGCTTATAAAGGAAACAGTAAAGTCCCCAGTTCAAACAGGGCCCGTCCAGGAGAGGGGATTTTGCGGTGATTCTGAGATTAAAGAAAGAACAGGACTCAGCACACACGCCCTCTTTCAGTCTGCTCTGCACCCGAGCCCCTCACCCTGACTTCACCGGAAGAATCCCTGTCTCGGGCTGTTTGCTGACACAGGAGCGGCCAGCGGGGGTGCAGGGTGCTGCTGGCGGCAAGGCCGCAGTGTCCGCTGGCTCTCTGGGGTGCAGGCGGCTGCAGGCTCCTGGGAGGGGCCCTCGGAGACATCTCCTACGTCCTCCACTCCACCAGGGACCCAGTTTCACCCCCAGCCACGCACGTTCTGGGAGCCTTGACAGGAACCCTGGAATCGGAGTGAAAATCCCGACGACTTGTCCCCTCAGAAATACCTCAATCTTGGCCGGCATTGGCTCAGCGGTGGACAGGAGTTAGGGCACCCGCGGTCCCCATGGGAAAGCCGGGCTACAGTTCCCGGCTCAGCGCCCGACTGCAGCTCCCTGCCGGTGCACACCCCCGGAGGGTGAGCGAGGGATTGGTGAACCCTGTCTCTGTCCCCGGGCCTCTCAGATCAGCAAGCATGGATCTGAGCATCCCCTTCCCGGCGTCACCCCTGTGTCCCCCGGGCCAGGAGCCCCTGCAACCCTGGAATCTCCCGGCTTGTTCCCCGCACCCTGGGGCTGCCACAGCCCCGCGGCTCCTGCTGCTCTCTCCCCGGCGCTGCGGTCTCTGGCTGGGCACTTCAGGTGACCTGGCTGCTCTGCAGGTGTAGAGGCTCTGGGGGCCTGGGGAGGAGAGCAGGTGTCCGTGTGTGTGCCCGTGTCCTTTGCCCCGTGTGCCACGAGGGGGGCAGGTGCTGCTGCTGGTGACGGCATGGCCTGGGCATGGCGGCACCTTTGTTAGGGGCTCGCCGCACCACGGGCAGGGCCACAGTCCTTGTTTCGGCTTCAGGGAAATAATGCTTTCAGAAATAACTAAATTGTGTTTACCTCCGTAACAGATGTGCCTGCTGATCTGGAATGCTGTCCACCCGGACGACTTAGGGACCTCCTGGCTGCGTGCCAATCTGTGTGGCCTGCAGAGTGGCCGCCGGGCTCCTGTTGCCCGCTGGAGGGGAGCAGACAGCAGGACGGCCACTGCTCCTGATGGGGCGCATGAAGGCCTGTCCGCCCGAGATGCCTGGTGGGATTTCACCCATGCACAGCCGAGATGAGTGGCTGAACGCCAGTCTCTGTGGCGCCCACAAATGCCAGCCGCCTCCATTCGCTGTGGGCCCAGGGGCCTGGATTCACTTGGATTTGATGGTGAATCTGTCGGGAGCAAAGACGAAGGCTCGGGCCCGGCTCAAAGCTGCTCTGGAGCACTCAAGCACCGGCGGCGCTGGAGGGGTCGGCGCGCGCCGACACTGAGGGCCCCTGCTCAAGTACCATGGGCCAGTGGGCAGCGTGGCAATCACAAATGTGCTGTCGCAAAGATGCGTTTACTGATTTGAAAGGCAGAGTGGGGCGGGGGAGAGAGAGAGAGAGAGAGAGAGAGAGAGAGAGAGTTTTTCATTGGCTGGTTCACTCCCCTAATAGACACAATAGCCAGAGCTGAGCTGATCGGAAGCCAGGAGCCAGGAGCTTCTTCTGGGTCTCCCACATGGGTGTGGGGGCCTAAGGCTGTGGGCCATTCTCTGCTGCTCTCCCAGGCATATTAGCAGGGAGCTGGATTGGAAGCGGAGCAGTCGGGACTCCGATAGGGGATGTTGGAATCGCAAACGGCACCTTAGCCTGGGATCCACGGCAGGAGTTTGGCAGTTTGGGACAGCGGGATCCAGCTTGGGCGCCTTCTCCCTGAACCAGCAGAGAATAAAGCAGTGAGCTCTGTGTGTGCGGGGGATTTGGGGTCAGGGCGGTTAAGGAGGGGCAGGTGTGAGGACCGTGCTCCTGGTGGGGCTCCGGGGGAACCGTGCCTCCACCAGGGGTCCAGGAACAGAGGGGCCTGGCACCCGCAGGAGCTGCGACTCTGCTGTGACGCCCTAGCTCACGGCTGCAGTGGGCACACAGCTGTTGTCAGCAGAGCGGCTACAGCTGTGCAGCAAGCAAGCTCCGGGCAGATGGCAGGATGGGGAGTGGGAAACCCGACGGGGCCTGGACCTCAGCTGCCCTGCTCGTGCCCCAAATCAACCGTCAAGCCCCTTCGAAGCCCAGACTCTGTTCCACTCGGAGCACCTCATTCCGTGACCCTCTCCTGGTACATCCACGGTGGAGATATGGCGCCCTCGGTGCTGTACGGTCACCTGACACCAGCCACCAGCTGCACCGTCTCCACCAGCTCACCTGCTGGCCCCCGAGCTACGCTGACGTATCTGCCGGTTCCCTGCTGGCAAGGGACTGCTCTGAGTTCACGGGAGCAGCCCAGGTCCAAGTGGCTGTGGCCACACTGATTTAGGGGAAAATCAGGACAAATGACACCTCGAGGCAGGTCATTTTTCCTGCATTGATTTTAGTGTAGTCCGACGTTCGCCATAGTGTACGATACGATGATGATTAATAACAGTGCTTGTTTCAAGTCCGTGCAGCCGGGTCTGACCCTGCAGCCCTGTGGGGCTGGCTGGGAAGACACAGCCCTGCTGGCCCCGGGGCAGGGGACAGGGTGAGCCGGCTGCCGGCAGAAGGGTAGCGCCGGCCAGTGGGCTACCTGTCTAACCCCCAGTGCCCACCTGTGCTTCCAGAAGCTTCCGTTCCACTCGGAAGTGCACAGCTTGGACACTGCGTGCAGTTTGTGACCTTGTCCAAGGCTGTGGGCGACATGAACGGGCTCTCACAAGCGCCCCCGACCTCACTTTCAAGTTCGTGTCTTCATTTTCCTTTCCAGTTGCCATGGAGACGGCCGTGTTGTGCCTGATGGTGAAGATGGTTTCTCTGAGACTGTGATGGGGACTGTTGGATGTGTTTGGGAATGTGTGTGAAGATGTTCCGAGTTCTTCACGGCCAGGAGGACACAGGCTGTGAAGTGCGTGGGAAGTGGAATTAAAATGCAGGTTTGTTTTGGTGCAGAAACTTCGAAATCAGGGCACAGCTTTTCATCAAATGCCCTTTTCACGCCCTTTCTGAAGACTGCTTATAAATCCTCTTGCACCAAAATAACCTCTGCGAATCTGTTTTCCTTGCGCTTTCGGAGCTGCTCTCTCGCTGACGTGCGAGCGGGCGGCGTTGTCAGAGGCGCTAGCCTTGCTAACTCCCCCGGGCGGGTCCTCGCGGACAGTGTGGTTGTGACGGAATTTTCCCAGCATGTGCAGGGGAGGGGATGCTGCCTTCCCGTTTTGGACAGAGTGGGGCCCAGCGCCGGGACTGGTCGGACCCCAGTGGGCTCAGCGAGCTCTGGCTCAGCAGCCACAGCGTTCGGGGTCCCGCCTCCCCTCTCAAAGCGACAAGGTTTACATTGTTTTTGGTTTCATTTTTAAATTTTCATTAATTTTGAACAGATTCAGTGTGATTTGTAGAGACAAGTATAATAACATAATGATATTCTCTTCTTCCTTCTCGTCCTCCCTCATAATTTAAATTTAAAAGTTGAGAGAGAGAGAGAGAGAGCGAGCGAGCGAGAGGCCTTCCTTCAGCTGGTTCACTCTGAGAATGCCTGGGTCAAGCGGGCTGGGCCAGGCGGAAGCCAGGAGCCGGGAGCTCCCTCTGTGGCTCCCGCGTGGGCAGCCGGGACCCAAGCGGCACCTGCTGCCTCCCAGGGTGAGTTGGGAGTGGAGGCGGGACTCGATCCCAGACTCTGCGGAATGGGCTGGGGGTGTTCCGAGTGGGGCCCAGCTGCCGCGTCGTGACTCCCACCCCTTTGATTCTCATTCAGTGGTTCCGCTAAGCCCTGTGATCACACAGAGGCCAGCTTTCTGCTGCTGTTAACACAAACATGCGACAAACCGAGGCTCCTTGTTAAACCTCGGGGCCTGCTTTGCCACCACAGGCCGGAGGGATGCAGCTGGCCACCGGCGCACGGCCCGTGGGTCCCCTGCACACTCTCTGCCGGCCTGGTCTCACCCCGCGGGGGGCGCATGCATGCCCTCTGCCCGGAGGAAGAGTGCCAGGAAGTCAGGTCGTCTGTGCATTTATTTCTGGAGACCTGGTTTGTAGCCCGTAGCAGAGCTCCATGGCTCGAGACGCTGCGACCCAAAGGGAGCCGACCGCCTAAGTGACGCGGCACGCAGGCTTCCGTGTCGGGTCCTCCGCCCGGCTGCTCTGTCCCCCAGGGGCTCGGGTCCGTGGCAGCAGCAGGTGCAGCCTTGATCCAGTGACAGCATTTAGAGGTGGGGCCTTCAGGAAGTGATCGGCTTCAGTGAGAACCTTAGAGTGGGGCCCAGGATCGACTGCTGGCAGCCTTACAGGAAGTCACACATGCATGTCCACATGTGTACATGTGTACACACATACACACATACATGCTCATGCGTGCACACATGTATACACATGTATGTGCACACACGCTCACACCCACCCACCCATGTGCACACACGCCTTGTACACAGACATTTGCATGCAGACACACACGCACACACAGAAACGCAGGTGTCTGCACACACAGACACCCCTCCCAGTCCCGGGTCCCGGCTGTGCGGCGCCGCCTGCAGGGGCCCAGGAGCCCGTGTCCCGTCTTCCTCGGTGCTGTCTGGACAGCGGGTGCCAGCGCATCACCCAGAATAGTCCTCCCTCTTTTCAAACCTTCGCTCTCCACTCCACTTTCAGAAAAGTGAGAACAAACGACTAAAAACCTGACAGTTGAAGAGAAGGAGCGCGTTGCTTGTTGTCTGAGTTCGTGTCTGCCTCCTCTTAACCAGTGTTCAGCAGCCAGCAGTGGAACTGCTAATTTTAACAGTTAAATTTACAGTTTCCACCAGTTTTTATGATGCCCAGTTACATCAGCTCGACACGTCTACTGTTAAAATAACTGTTTAAGCACTATATTTATAGCTGAGAACAGGCGGTGCCGCTGGTAAATTGACTTAAATTCAGCTGCTATTTACCGTGCAAGACATTTTTCAAAAAATTATAGCAAATATAACAGTTTCTGTAATTTTGAAATTGTCACTTAAACCACACAGAAATCATGCATTTTAAATCACTCCTATTAAAAAGTGGGAAAATCAAGTATTCCATTTACAGTGGAAACTATTAAGTTGATTTATGGCAAAATGGGGAATTTACGACGTGTGGCCGTGAACCCGGATGTCGGAATTTGACCTGCAGGTCTCCTACGGTTTTCTCTTTTTTTTCAGGCACTTGCTTGAGAATTTAGTGTCTTCATTTTCCTTATAGAAAGTAGGTTTACAAGGAGAGGGGAAACTCAGCCATAAAAAGTGGCATCATTGATAATGATAGTTAAATATTAAACACTTTGTGCGCTACTGCAGAGCTCACAATTAGTTAACCGGGGAGATGCATTGTGTCTTTGCACATGCAGCAAGCCGGTTGCTAGGGTGTGAGAAGATGCTTTTAAAATGTGTGCTCCCAGAGCTGTCCTGGCAGCCGGCCTTTGGCTATGTGAAGTATTCAACACACACATCTGTGTGTCGGGGGAGGTGTCGGGTGTTCACCCCCGGGAGTGCAACCGCGCACCTGCAGCCACGGCCCAGCCTCTTCCTCGTCAGAAGCGTCACGCTGCTAAGCAGCCTTTGCTATGGACTCTCCTCCCTGCGTGTCCTCTGTGTGTGGACGCTGTGAACCAGTGCCGCTCGGGATGCCATGTCCCCTCCTGGAGTGGCTGGGGGTGGGTCCTGTCTCGGCCTCTGGCCCAGTTCTCTGTTCATGCGCACTCTGGGAGGCAGCAGATGTGGCACTTGGGTTCCTGCCCCCCACACGGGAGACCTGGCTCCCGCCCGGCCCAGTCCCAGCTGTTGTGGGTGTTTGCGGAGTGAGCCAGCAGACGGAACTCCCCTTGTGTGTCTGTTCTTGCCTGTCTCCCTCCCTCCCTCTGGGGCTCTCCCTCTCAAATAAAATTTAAAATAAACAAATGAAAAGGAAGAAACCGCAGAGAGCCCACCGTCCTAATGCCGGCTGAATTCGGCGAGCAACTCGTCATCAGGAAGCTGAAGCGGTCCTCACGTGCACTGTGAAACAAGGGACCACGCGTGGCCCTTGCTCAGAGCCCCCGGTACACTCAGGGAGTCGCGAAAGCAGCAGAGGCGACGCCAGCGTGGGGCCCGGGCTTCAGCTCTGCTTGGGGAGATTGTCGCGGCCCTGGGCCTGTGTGGACCCCCGTGGGCTCTTTCTCCACCCTTCAGAAGGTTCCTGATAGCTGTGAACTTGGGGATGCGCCCCCAGATGACCCGCCCAGATGCCTCTCTCGCTCTCCCACGGCAGAGGAGCTGGACGCCTGGCTTCAAGAAGCGATCGCCACCCCCATTGTCCCACCCGCCCAGCGGTCTTCCCTGGACCCTGGAATCCGGCTGCACCCTGCAGCGCACGGCCTGTGCAGAGCGAAGGGGACCGACGGCCCACGTGCCGTCCCGTAACGAGACCAGCTCACCCCGCTGGATGGAGACAGTCAATCGCACAGCACAGGGGAAAGCGGCAGTGGGAAGCTCACAGTCTGAGTGAGAGAAACAAGAGAACTTCCCCGAAGAGAAGTCTTTTGGGGACCAGAAAGTGGAGAAGTGACGTTTGTGCGGGGAGCAGAGGACTTGGGGGTAGGTGGTGGGTTGGGGTGATCCCCAGCAGCCAGTTGCTCACAGCGGCTCCCCAGGGAGATGCCGGTGCCTGGACCACCTTTCCGGCGGTGTGGCGTCAGCTGGACCCCATGGCAATGGCTCAAAACCAGCAGGAAGCGAACTGCACCCTCGTTCCTTTGCTGAGGTTCCAGACCCTGCGTCACCACACTCACCCCGGGGCCGTTCGCTGCACGAAGCCCTGAAATACGGGACACCCCCACTTCTGGGGCCCCCACAGCTCTCAGGGCCCCTCCAGCCGTGTCTGCAATGTCTTCCCTCAGAGACTTCCTGTCAGACGGGCCGCCTCACGCCCAGTGTTCCCAACCTGCGTGTCCTGTGTCCCCCCCACCAGCTGCCAGGCCCCGCCCTGCCTGACCCCCACTGCGCGCTGAGCAGCGGAGTTAACCAGCAGCTGCTGAGGACCGGTCCTTGACAACAAACGAGACACGGTTTACCCAGGCAGCTTTTAGCATCGTGTCGGGACTTTCTGCTCCTTTCCCCTACAACACCATGAAGTCTGGGCTGCAGACCAAGCAAATGCTGTGTGTGTTCTCACGCACCTCCCAGGGCCCTAACACCGCAGCCAGCCAGAGCTGTTGTGTCGTGCTTGGACCCCATGCGCGGATGCGGGAGGTGTCTCACTGGTTTTTCTCTTTCACACCCCTGGAGTCTGCTACAGCTTCGCATGCGTGACCGCCACGTCTACTTACTTGTCGTGCTCCACTGTGTAGAATCCACAGGTAAACTCCCCTGTCTGTGAGACTCGTTTTGAATAAGCATTTGGTCGTTATTAGCAGAAACAGCACTGGCTGAACGTGGCATCCTCCCACCTGTTCAAACCATTCCCACAAGCAGGGGCCTCCCGCCTCCCCTTTCCACTTCTCACGCTGCCGTTCCTGCTTGACAATAGATGCAAATTAATGAAATCCAGTCAGATCCAGGCAGAAGCAGAGAGAACACACGCAGGTAATCAGCGCGCAGACTGTGAGGAATCTGAGGGTGTGTCCTGTGCCCGGATGTCGTAATGAGCTTCCACGCAACTCCTAATCGAACCGCGGACCGCTGACTAATTTTGCAGTGTCTGGAGAACACAGTTTGAAACAAGAGCTTAAACTCTACCCCTAAAAGTATCGCCTACGCTTGTCGCTTGCTGCAGGGCCTCAGCGCCAGGGTCCCAGTCTCTCCACCTGTGCAGCGGTGGCTAACGGGCTGCTTCAGTAGCAGGCTGGTCTAGTCGAGATCCTTTCTGACTCTTGGCATTCATGGTCAAACACTGGGTGGGTGAGGAGACTGGCTGGTCCATGCTGTTCAGTCTGAGGGTGTAGATGGAGCCCCATTGGTCCACGCTGTTGGGTTTGTGTGTAGACAGAGAGCCTAGTTGGTCCAAGCTATTGGATCCGACACGGACAGTTCTGCTGGTCCATAGTGATGGGTTTGCATGTGTAGACTGGGCCACTTGGTCCACACTGTTGTTGGCTTTGAGGATGTAGACAGGCTGGTTGGTCCATGCTGTTAGGTAGGTCTGGGTGTGTGGACAGAGGCTGGTGGTCCATGCTGTTGGGGATGGCTGTGTAGACAGAGGCTGGTTGGTCCATGCTGTTGGGGCTGGCTGTGTAGACAGAGGCTGGTTGGTCCATGCTGTTGGGGCTGGCTGTGTAGACAGAGGCTGGTTGGTCCATGCTGTTGGGTCTGGTGTGGACAGAGCCCAGCTGGGGGACCAAACACTCAGAATTCAGTTAATTTCAAACAGACCTGGACACGCTCTCTCCTGTTGGAAGAAATGCGCTTGCCAAATACTCACAGAACCAGCTGAGCCATCGCATGTAGATGTCCAGGAAGGGTGAGGGCTACCCCAGGACTCCGCCCAGGTCACTCTGCCTGGTCTTGCTTGCTAGGTCTCCAAGCAGGTGCTCCCCGCACACACGATGCCATCCCCCACCCTTGGACCCGCGTCCCTGTTTGGGGAGCAGAGAACCTGGATCCCAGCACAGTGCCTTCATCCTGCTGCGGCTCTAGAGTTGTGTAAGCAGAGGAATTGATGTTGTCAGACACTTGGCTGTTGACTGCACAGAAATCCTCAAAAGCCACTTCACTCGACAGCGCTGGAGTGTGCAGCAGGTAGACACTGATTGCGGGGCTGGCTTCCCCTGTGGGTGGTGGTTCAAGTCCCGGCTGCTCCACTTCTGATCCGGCTCCCTGCTGATGCACCTGGGGAAGCAGAGGAGGATGACCCAAGTGCTGGGGCCCCTGCACCCACGTGGGAGACCTGGAAGAAGCTCCACCCCTGGCTTTGGCCTGGCTCAGCCCTGGCGGTTGAAGCCGCTTGGGGGATAAACCAGTGGAAGGAAGATCTCTCTCTCTCCCTCTCTCCCTCTCTGCCTGTCAAACAAATAAATAAATCCTAGAAAAGAAAGTCACTTTATCCAAGGTCACGTCAGGGAGGGTAGTACCCACGTGCGCGTGTGCGGCCTCGCTTCCCTCCGTCCCCGCCCAGACGCAGAAGGTGCCTGTGTTCATCCGGGCTCTCTGGAGACACAGCAACAGTGGGAAATGAGGGAGGAGGGAGGGGAGAGGGACAGAGCGGGAGAGGAGAGGAAAGGGCTCGTGTCCTGGGGCGGAGTCCCGCAGTCTACTTCTGCCCTGGGAGCCGGAGCCCCAGGGTGTCCGTGGTGTGGATTCTGGTCCCGGGCTGGAGCAGTGTCGGGTCCGAGCCCAGCAGCCGTGGGGCAGTTCTCCCTCTCCATGGTTGGCACACTCCAGCCCCCGGGGGCTGCACTGGGGCCCACACTGGGAAGGCGCTCACTTTACTGAGACCAATATAAACGCTGGTTCCGTCCAGAGACTCCCAGGAAGAACATCTAATAATGAAACTGACACACAAAATAGCCATCCCAGTGCCCTCGGTGAGTACACTTCTCTGTCTTCTGGAACCTTCTGAAGTGGGCAGACACATGTGGGGCTCTTCCACCACGGCAAGCTGACGCCCGGCCACGAGAGCGGGGACATCGAGCTCAGGCTGAGGCCTGCGGACAGAGACATGTCTCGGTGAGCCGGGCCTCTCCGCACCCTCCTGAGGGGACCTGCTTGCTCCGTGGCGGCTGTGCGGCGGCCTGCACCCCGGCCGCGGCCTTGTGGGTCATACGGGAGAGGCAGCGGGGGAGCGTGCCGGCCGCAGAGCGTGGTCGCCGCAGCGGGAGGCCCAGGGACTAAGAACAAGGCCCCACAGCACCCCTGAGTCATGGAGCTCACATTGGAATCGGGGACCTGGAGGGTCCAAATTGTAGCAAAAAGTGGTAAAAAAAAGAAAAGAAAAGAAAGCAGATGCACCTTCCCCCACGTGGCAGATGGGGCTCTGCTCACCGGGTGTCGGCCCTGGCACCTCTCCTGCGGCGGCAGACACGGGCCCCTCTTTAGCTAAGGGCTCCCACTAATCTCAGAACCACAGGCTCCATCTTGGCGGCCGCTGGCGAAGGGGCCGCTAAGGCTGGATGGCCCGAGTTCCTCTCAGAAGCATCGGGTCTGTAGCTGGGCCCCTGCCCTGTAGGGGGTGGGCCTGGTGGCCGCACTGCAACGTCCTGCACAGCCTGGACAGCGCCCGGAGCATCCGCGGACGTCAGTGAGGGCTGTCCCTAAGTGCACCCGAGCTCCGTCCCCAGTCCAGCTCGTCACGCCGAGGGGAACGCTGCAACTGCGGGGGCCATGCAGCACGGGGAAGGGGAGGAATACTGGGCAGGGGAGGAGCACGGGGCAGGGGAGGAGCACGGGGCAGGGGGAGGAGCACGGGGCAGGGGAGGAGCACGGGGC
>CM027389.1:110296699-110311696 GCA_015711505.1 Sylvilagus bachmani | reverse complement strand
AGGGGGAGGAGCAGGGGGCAGGGGAGGAGCACGGGGCAGGGGAGGAGCACGGGGCAGGGGGAGGAGCAGGGGGCAGGGGAGGAGCACGGGGCAGGGGGAGGAGCACGGGGCAGGAGGAGGAGCATGGGGCAGGGGGAGGAGCACCTGGCAGGAGGAGGAGAAGGGGGCAGGAGGAGGAGCATGGGGCAGGGGGAGGAGCACCTGGCAGGGGGAGGAGCAGGGGGCAGGGGAGGAGACAGGAAGCAAGCACCATGGGAGGGTGAAGCTGATGAACTCTGCCTCCCAGGGCTGGCGCCTGCACACTCGGAGAGCAGCTCGTGAGAGGTGATGGGCGGTCGTGCACAGATCTCGCCCTGGGCAGGCTCCAGCTCGCTGTTGGCCTGGCGTCTTCTGAGGGCTTTATTTGGGTTTTGTGATAAAATAATAACAAGATACGACGATTACGGATGGAACCTGTTTTTCCTGGATGGAAATCCCCACGTGGGCTGGTCCTCAATAAAGCAGGCTCTTACTCATCTGGGAAAGAGGGTCCTGTGTATAAAGCTGATTCTCTTGAGCGAGATTGGTTTATAGAAAGCAAACAATAGAAGCCAGTAAATTTTCTTTGATGTCTTGTTTTGTGTTGTAGGACTGGAATGAGGTCCTGGGGTCTGTTTGAACTCAGATTCTGCTTGTGGGAAGGTCTCTGTTGCCCACCCAGCACAGGCTGGGCAGCCCCTCCTCCCGGTCCTCCTCTGCTTCCGCCCTCATCGCGAGGCCTGGAAGTGGCCGATGTCACAGGTGGTCCCCGCTGAGACACCACTGAGTTCTCTCTCAGAAGGCCTGTGATTCGGTGGCGGGATGAGCTTGCAAGGCTGTGCAGCTTTGCGACTGTGTGAAGCCAGAGCCTTGGCGTTTCCCCGCGCCCCCGAGGGCCGTGGCAGGAACTTGCGGTGCAGTGCGGGGCGGCTGTGCTGCGCAGGCAGCCGGCTCTCCTGTCTGTTTAGGCGAAGGCTCAGGCTGCGGGGCTGACGTGGTGTGAGCTCCCGATGGTGCCTTTGACCATGTTCAGAGAGTTCTCTCCTAGTGGTACTTTGGCCGAGTTTTTGTCTTTTTAAAGATTTCACCCATTTATCTGAGAGGCGGAGTGACAGAGAGAGAGGGAGAGACAGAGACAGAGAGAGAGGTCTTCCACCCACTGGTTCACTACCCAGATGGCTGCAACAGCCAGGGCTGAGCCAATCTGCAGCCAGGAGCTTCTCCTGTGCACCTGGGCCGTCTTCTACTGCTGTCCCAGGCTGTAGCAGAGAGCTGGATCGGTAGTGGAGCAGCGGGGACTTGAACCGGCGCTGCAGGCAGAGTCCTAGCCCACCATGCTGCAGCGCTGGCCCAGCGGAGTGCTCTGTTTGGAAGAGGTGTTGGAGTTCGCATGCTCTTGGGGTAGGCAGGTCTGTGGAGCTGTGTCCGTCTGCCTTCGGTCCCTCGCCGCAGTCGTCACTGTTCAGACGGCTCGATGCAGGAAGAGGATCACAGCGTCGCACTGGAGCCCTCCTCTCCCGCCGAGAGCACACTTACTGCACGGCCAGCACGCAGGGGCCAGCTCCCCACGCCAGCGGCTGCAGGTGTGGAAAACAGGCTGCTTTAGGCCGTTGAAAAGAATGTAAACCTCTTGTTGCAGCTCTGGAGGGGTTTGCACCTCTGTAGCTCATGCTTTGTTCGCAGATGAATTACGGAATAAAGGATGGCACTAATAATAGCGATGACAAGGAAAACAGCCAGCATTGAGGGGCTGGCATCGCGGCGCAGCAGGTGAAGCCACTGCCCGCGACACCGGCATCCCACAGGGGAGCGTCAGGCCCAGTTCCGCTGCTCCACTTCCACCCAGCTAGTGCTCTTGGACAGGCCGTGGATGGTGGCCCAAGTGCTCGGACCCTTGCAGCTACGTGGGAGACCCAGATGGAGTTCCAGTCTCCCGGCTTTAGCCTGGTCCAGCCCGAACCATCCCAGCCAACTGGGCAGTGACCCAGCAGATGGGAGACCTCTCTCTCTCTCTCTCTCTCTCTCTCCCTCTCTGTAACTCTGCCTTTCAAATCAAATAAGTAAATAAATCTTTAAAACCAAATCCAACACTAATAGAAAATGTGTGTTAGCTTAATATTTTCTTGTGACACCTATTGGTATTATTGATGAATTACTAGCTATTATTAATGAACTTCTAGTTATTATTAGTGAACCACTAGTTATTAGTGAATAACTAGTTATTAGTGAATTAATAACTATTATTAGTGATTACTAGTTATTATTAGTGAATTACTAGTTGTCAGTGAACTACTAGTTATTAGTGAATCACTAGTTATTATCAGTGAGCTACTAGTCACTGTTAGTGAACCACTAGTCATTGTTGCCGACCTCGGTTCATGGTGCAGGAAAGCGTGGCTCAGCAGGGCTCTCCCCTTCATCGCAGTGCTCAGCAGGCAGAGTGCTCAGGCCCCCAGCGCTGGCTCCGCGCTCTGGGCTCACCTTGAAGCATGGTGGATCCTAATTTCCCACGGCTGGTTACAGTTCCCAACCAGTAGAGATTCTCCCGGTGACCTAGCAGCACATTCACCCAGGCTGTGCCAAGCAATCGGGAATGAAAATGTTGTGGCCGGCGCCGTGGCTCAACAGGCTAATCCTCCGCCTTGCGGCACTGGCACACTGGGTTCTAGTCCCGGTTGGGGCGCCGGATTCTGTCCCAGTTGCCCCTCTTCCAGGCCAGCCCTCTGCTGTGGCCCGGGAGTGCAGTGGAGGATGGCCCAGGTGCTTGGGCCCTGCACCCCATGGGAGACCAGGAGAAGCACCTAGCGCCTGGCTCCTGCCATCGGATGAGCGCGGTGCACCGGCCGCGGCGGCCATTGGAGGGTGAACCAACGGCAAAAGGAAGACCTTTCTCTCTGTCTCTCTCTCTCACTGTCCACTCTGCCTGTCAAAAAAATAAAAAATAATAATAAAAAAATTTAAAAAAAAGAAAATGTTGTGTTTATAAAGATCGATGGAATTTTAAACAAGCTGCCTTAAATTCATGACTTTATTGCTGATTTGACTTTTCTCCCAAAGAACTGGTGAGCATTTGGGATTTTCATGTTATACAATTATATGAGTGTTAGAATGTTTTTAAATTTATCTGAGAGGTGGGGGGTGGAGGAGAGAGAGAGAGAGAGTCTTCCATCTGTTGGTTCACTCCCCAGCGGCTGCAACAGCCAGGGAGAGGCCACGCTGAAGCCGAGAGCTGGAAGCTTCATCTGGGTCTCCCACATGGGTGCAGGAGCCAGACACTTGGGCCATCTTCTGCTTCTTTCCCAGGTGTAGTAGTGGGGAGCTGGGTCGGAAGTGGAGCAGTCGACCAGCACCTGTGTGGGATGCTGGCGTCCTGGGAGGTGGCTTCACCTGCTGCCCCACAGCGCCACCCCCAGGGCCCTCGTTTCTTAGCTGCGAGGCTGCATGCCCTCTCCCTAGGTTGTTGATGGCACTCACTCTAACTAGGTCAGACCATGGGGCAGCACAGGGTGTGCTCCGCGGAGCAGTGACTTCCCCGGAATCCACGCCTCCCCTCTCTGAGCCCCCGGCTCCCCTCTCCGATGGGTCTTTGCCTCCTCCCCGGGTGGTCACTGGTAGCTTGCTGCCCTTCACTGGCCCATCGGCTGGGTCTAAAGGCCGAGAGAACAGCGGGGATTGGACCCAGATGGAACAGAGATGGGGCCAACACCACCCAAACCCACGCAGCGGGGGCTGCTGAGACGTGGAGACAGAGCACCGCGGGCCACAGGAGCCACCTGCACAGCATCAGGGGATCCGTGGACCTGTGCCAGGACCCCGGCTGTGTGCCCCGTCGTGTCCACCCTCAAATAACAGACACCTGTCGCATAAGGCTGGGGTGTCTTCAAGTGTCCAACTCAAAGTCGGGTGAAGTTCTCCCTGCAATAGCACAGCCATTGTCGTGTTTGTGTACAATGATCACAGCCCCGTGCCAGGACGAAGGCGGGCGGGTGGGGGCGCACTTGTCTCACAGCGGTGAACACGCAAGTGAGCAGTGCAGTCAGTGTGAGGTACACGCAGGGGCCCGGGCTCGTTTCCCAGGGGGGCCTGGGGGAGGGTCCCTGGTAACAGCTGTTCTGGGACTCCTCACCCAACTGCAGATGGCCAAATCCTTCCCACCTTCCTGCTTGGCTCTGTCCTCCTTGGTTAGTGCTCCCAGCAGACTGGCAGGAACAGGCACGCAGGAGGTCAAAGACAGCGCAACCCTTGCTGGGGCTGCGGGAATGATCGCTCGGCCGTCTGGACGTTGTCCTCGGTGGTCCCTGCTCGGGGTCCCCCGCTTTCACAGGCCTTCTTGGCAGCTGCGGCCCCGCTGTGTGCGCGTCGTGCAGTCACTTCCTGAACAGACCCTTGGGTGCAAAGGGATCTTGGAGACACGGGTTGGTTTTGCCCCCCGGCCGGGCGGGGGTGGCACGGCAGCTCCTGGAGGCCTCCTGCCAGCAGAGGCTGTGAGGGTGGGCGGCCCTCGGGGGGCTCCGAGGAGCAGGGCTTTGTGCTTTGCCACCGCAGCCTGCTCCGAACAGCGGCCCTGGTCCCTGACAGCCTGCCGCCTCTGCTCCCCGGCTCCTCATCAGCTGGGGCTCAGCAGCCTCTTCTGGAGTTGGCCAGGCAGGCAGGCGAGTGCTGCAACCGACATCAGCAATTGCAAGCTGCCAACGCCGAGCAGGCCGGACCGGACGCAGAGTGTGAAACTGGGAAGCGGCTGGCCGCCCTGTCCTCGGCCCCCGCCCTCGGTGGACCCGGCACCTCCAGCGCCCGCAGACCCAGGGCCCGAGGGCCAGGCCATCTGGCAGCGGGCGTGCGAGTAACATCCAGACACCCAGGCTTTGTGCACTTGTAAATCTGCACTGTGTCTCTCTCTGGGTCTGACTTTAATTTGGGTAATATTCCCGTTAATAATAACATCTAATTACAACATCCATTAAAAGTTAGTAACATTAATTTAACAGGGAGAAAATCTAATAGAGTTCTTAGAGTGATATTGGCATTTTTCCATTAAATTAATGTTACAAACTTTTAACAGGATGTCTTAAATAGGCATCGTTAGTGTTGGGAATATTAAACAAATTAAATTCAGGCCTGCACGATGAGGTGGGAGCCTATTTATGATTCCAGAAGAGGTGTCTTTCGGGCCCTTTCATCCACGGAGCGTATCCGGCAGGAAGCTGGTGGCCCCAGCTTCTGGCAAGTTCTGTGGGCTGGGACTCACTCCCCATATCTGAGGGCGCTGTGGCTGCACGCTAAATCCTTAAACGTCTCTGCTGGCGTCTTCACTTCCCTGGGATTTGTTGCCCGGCTTGGTGAAACCCATCGCAAAGACCCTGACCGGCCGACAGATGAGGGGCTGGGGCCGCGCCCACTGTCCATGGCCCCACAGCTCACCCGTCGTGGTGCTCGGTGCCTCTGTCTGGGGCGGGAGCTATGGATGCCTGCACGGGTCGGGCAGAGGGACAGGAATTTGGGTGCCCCCGTGACCGCGCTTAGGAGACTGATTCTGTTTGACGTTTGCAAAGCTCAGAGGTTTGTGGCTGAGATACAATTGCACTCAGACGGTCCCATAAAAGCAAACGCTACACACAGGCTCAGGGCGAGTTGTCAGCCTTCCAGAGGGGCGGGACACAGAGAACGGCCATGGAAATGAGCCTTGACACTTGGGGAGGTGGCGCCCACCCACGATGTCTCCCGAGCATCTGGGCACCGCAGGCTGGCTGTGCCCCTTGTTCGGTGTGCCTGCGCCTCCCCCACTGTTCTCAGAGGGCGTGGGTCGGCTCTGTGTCTGCCGTCCATGCTTCTCCGTGGGCTCACTCCCCTCCTGCTCTACGTCCCAGATGCTGTCTTGTGGGCATGGGGAGAGGATAACAGGAACTCTCAGGCCCTTAAGTTCCAGCCACGGCCGTGAGCTCTGGAGCTGACCCACCTGGATTGTAACGAACCCGTCCAGTGAGTGTTGGCAATGGCTGAAAGACTTTTCCAGAAAACACTTTTTTATACAGCTTGTATCTAGCGTGGATGGATTTTCCACTGGTTATGTAGGCAGCATGTAAAACCAGCCTCCGTGTGCAGCTTGGCCCGCATGCCCAGGGAGAGGAGGGAGGGCCCAGGAGGGTGTCAGCCGGCTGGGGCGCCAAGGGCAGGGGTGATGCGTGGGAACAGGGGTCGTGGGCTCGGGCGGATCCGCTGTCAGTCATCAGCACGAAGTTCAGCTGAACTCAACGCAGCTTCCTGCTTGTGGGGTGCGTGGCCTTCGAGCAAGTCATCGTGCTACGCCCAGCCTGCTGCCAGGGCGGGGCCTCTGTCTCCACTGCCAGCGATTGGTATCAGGAGGCAACCACGCAGCACCCAGAAACCCAGCCCTCTGAGCTGGCCCTGGAAACTGTGGGGTCCCAGTTGTGTTCAGACCGACAGCGCCACCTGCTCAGGTAAAACCCAAGCTCTGAAGCTGCTTGTTGGTCTGTTTCCAAGAACTATGATTTTATGTAACGTAGGCACATGCGTGTTACATGCACACACATGAACTCGCAGGTCATCTCCTTCTGCAATGGGAGCACGGATGTCTGTCCGGATGTGAGCCAACGGCAGGGCCGCAGCGGGCGCATTGTCCCGAGGTGGACGTCGGCATGGGCGGCCCAGTCCCAATGGCAGCTCAGCTCTGCCCCCTACTGGCGGTGTGGCTACAGGCACAGCACTCAGAGTGCGGCCTCCACAGTGGGGCTGCCGTGGTACCTTGGAGAGCTGTTCAAGGCTGGACGTAGCTGCCAAAGCACTTGGCTTCTGCTGGGTGCAGGGCCCTCACTCAACGGCTGCTCTTACTTTACGTCCTCAAGCATCTGCTTGGAAGCCGAGAAAGAATCGAAGGGGTGCTTGAAGGTTTTCTAAACCCAAGTTTCATGAGCGATAAATGCAGCAGACAGAGGAGACCCACGGTGACTCCTGTGCTTCTCACATCACAGTGCCTCTGACGGACAGCACGGCTGTGGCACGACGTGCGTGTCTAGAAACGCCGGCTGGAGTTGGTGCTTTGCAAACTGCCTTCCTGTCTGAGCACCGAGATGCAGCGCAGGGGTTGCGAGATGGGCCCGTTTCCGAGCAGGGTCCAGGAGGTGTAAACATTTCCTACAGGGGCCCGCATGGTGGCACAGTGGGTCAAAGCCCTGGCCTGCAGTGCCGGCATCCCATATGGGCGCTGGGTCCAGTCCTGGCTGCTCCTCTTCCAATCTAGCTCTCTGCTATGGCCTGGGAAAGCAGTAGAAGATGGCCCAAGTGCTTGGGCCTCTGCATCCGCATGGGAGGCCCGGAGGAAGCTCCTGGCTCCTGGCTTCAGATCAGCTCAGCTCCTGCTGTTGTGGCCATGTGGGGAGTAAACCAGCAGATGGAAGGCCTCTCTGTCTCTACCTCTTTCTGTAACTCTTCCAAATAAATAAAATAAATCTTTTAAAAAATAAACAACATTTCCTACAGCACGTGTGCACCTGAAGGGCATGCATGGGGGCGCTCCCAAGGCTCAGCCCCTGTCGGGGAACAGCTGGGACCAGGGGAGGCCGCCCAGCCTTCCAGGAGTTTTGCTCAATCAATGGAGCTAAGCAATTGATTGGTTTGGTCTGAAGGGATAGGAGCTGGCTTACCTTCCTCACTGCACCCTCACTGCACCCCCCAGCGCCTGGGGAGGAAGCCATAGGCAGGTAACTCCGTGTTTTTCCCACCACTGCTCACCCTCCTCCCTGGGGCTGGCCCGCAGGGCCCCGGTTGGTATCAAGGCCTTGGAATCTTCTGTTACAGAGTGACACCAGAAGGTGCTGCCTGAATGTCCTAGGGGCAGATCTAAATGCCGCTGATGGTCAGGGAGGGTTCTGGACCATGGCTCAGCCTGCAGAGTCGCAGACAGAGATGGAGCAGCAGTGGGCGCTGAGCCTGTGTGGCAGAGACCAGGACTGCCTGGAGTGTGCTGTCTGCGCCTGCCCATTCTCCCGCTCTGCTCAGGATTCGCACAGGACCCTCTCAGGCTGCCCGACGTGTGGGTGCCCACACATACGCCGTGATGCTGTGTGCTCTGAGCCTCACTGCCCTGGCTACAGCAGGACAGAGGGGCCTTGTGCAGCAAGAAATGCTGGAAGACTCCTGCAGAGCCCAGCCTCCATCAGGTGGCGTTGGCTGGCTAGCGCCACCAGGAAGGGACAGAAAAACTTAGGTAGCTGCAACAGAGTTCATTTGGTGGAATTTATGCACCTGTGAATGAATTAGGTCGCTAGAGAGCAGAGGGAGGTAGTGAAGGCAAGAGCTGTCCACGGAGCCTCATAAGCCCCATCGAGTGCCGGCTTTAAGACTGTGGACAGCGGCTTTCTGGGCACTGCCGTCTCTTCTTACGGTTCTGCCTCGCTTGCACAGTCTCATTCAGCAATTTGATGTCTTTTTAGTTGCTCCACCTTCTGATTTTACTCGGCAGAGGCAATGAGGTGGGGCAGTTCCGCTCTGACACACGTGTGCAGGCTGGGTGGTCCCCAGCCAGCAGCTTCCTGTGCCTTGAGCAGGGCGACCCCGTGGGACCAGCACCTGCATTGCCCATCCATTTCCCTGTGCGTTTGTAGAACTGGGCACGGGCAGGCCTAGGGCTTTCTCAGGGTGAGTCCCATCTGATTGTTTGGCTGTCAGAAGTGGTTGACCAGATGCTCATGCTGTGTTGGGAAGAGGCCTGCTGGACACCCACCAGAAGCTACAGTGTCTACTCAACTTCCTGGGGGTCAACACAGCTCATTGTGACTGGGAAAGGGTGGCCAGTGAAGAGCCCTTGTGGGCTAATTAATTGGCACAAGTCACACACCACATAGGAGGGTTGGCAGCACAGCAGAGGGTGAGCAGGAGGCTCCCAGCTCCCAGGGACACAGGGCAAACACACGCGGATTTTGGGTCAAAAGTTGTGAAAACACCATGTGCCCATTTCAGGCTTACCACTCAAAATAGGTGGACAGTGAAGAGTGTTCACCTGTCTGTCCATACTTCAAAAACGCAACACGGACAATGGTTCCTGCCCCGGCTTTTCCCCATTTCCCCCCCGGTTAGTGCCAGCAGCGTGGTAGACAAAAGATCGCCCCAGCATCCGCAATCAGGACGCTGTGAAGAGCCGGCTACGTCTCCAGTGAACTGCGGTGGTCAGCGTGCACTCTGAATTCACTCGTGTGTACCTCTAACCCAGAGCAGGGCATGCTGCCTGCCAACAGATGAAAGATGTGGAATGAATTACATCCTTTATCTAAATGACGATGACACAGAGAAGAATGGTAGCCAACGTCATAATTTAATATCCTTTAGGATGTAATGGTATAAGTTTTGTTTAACTAGTAGGATTCAGGCAATCAGGACAACATAAAACATAAATTAGCCTGACGCTAAGACAAATGCAAATATTTGTGCATCTTACTGTGCAATCAGGTGCAGCAGAACTGAGATGGTGCTGTGCAGAGCCCGTCTGCTTTTAATCAAGAGAGTAAAACAGAATCGTGACGCTCAACATTACAGGAAAAAATCTCAATAAGACCTTCCAACCAGCCGACTCATAACAAAATGACGGATTTTCCTTTAGAGCAGCTCCCGGTCGATTGAGGTGATAGGACTTATTGATGATTGCTCCGAGTGCTTCCAGCACGATTGATAGGCTGGAGACACTCAGAATCCCACACACCGTACGATTTCCTCCACTGTCCGGGAGATTGCCTACATCTGGTTTCTCTCAGCTCTTGAAATTCTCATTAGTGAAGGTTTGCAGAGAGTAAATCCGGGCCTTGTAGGAAGTGGGCTAATTAGGAGCTGGTTTTACACTTTTCCATTGGTTTCATTGCAATCTTTTACACTTCTATGATGCCATTAAAATCGCTGCTCCCCGCACTGCCCGTGGGAGCTGTGTGGCCAGCTGTCCTGCCGGCGGTGAGCTCAGCGACGAGGTCCCTCACAGCAGAACCTGCTGGGTGGGGGTGGGGCTGGGATGGTTTAAATCAGTCCCGACGGGTAGGGCCCTTGCTTCCTGCACATAACGACTGGGGTGGGGGAGGCTGGGGCCAAGTGCACCAGGACAACGTGCCGGGAGAGACATCGTCTGTGCTGCGGCTTTGGATCCTTCTCTGGGGTCCGTGTCAGACCCCACCATGCTCGACTCCAGCGCCATTGCCAGGTTGGCTGGAGAGGTGCTTTTGGAATCTGTAGGCGCGGTGGACTCAGGTGTATGAAATCTGTGCACAAACACCTGGAGAAAGCAGCAGGACGCAGAGGAGTTAGACATGAACCCGTGTGTCCGGGTCCTGATACGTCCGCCTCTCTGCTCTGGCTGCTGTCCTGCTGTCTTCCCCCACACAGGCAGCGTGGTTTCCTCCGTCTTCTCCTTGTTTGTTTTCTGATTTGTTTCTTCCTCTCCTTGCTGGCTGACACCTTGATCTCCGAGTTCTTCCTTTTCTCTGGTTATCCCCGCCCGTCCATCTTCCTTGAAGACCCTTCCTGGATGCATGGGCACAGCTCCCGCTTTCTCACACTGGCAGCCCAGCCTCTTCTGACGGTGTCATGTAGCCTGGGGTTCATGGTCTAGACGGCAGTTCTCTGAGCCCAGCAGCAGGCCAGTGACTGCTGTTTCTCCCAGGGGTGAAGCTGAACTCAACAGGTGGGGTGCGCGGGACTCATTGCACAAGTGCTTGCTGGATATCTGGCAAAATGACTGCTGACTGGAGTCCAGGATGCAGATAAGAACTTCTTGAAGGAGCAGGCTGAGAGCAGATACCGCGACAGCAAGGCAGAAGCCGCACTGGGACACTGACACCTCCCTCTGTGTGTGCCCATCAGAGAGGGATTCAGCCAGAGAGGGTAACAGGGACCCCTGTGTGCCACTCTCCCTTGACAAGCTCTGGACGTCACAGGAAACCTCCCAACCCCAGAGCTCCAGGGGACCAAGGTCTCTGGCTCCAGAGCCCAGGGCTCCCCTGTGGCCTTGGCCTTGCAGGCTCAGACGGCGCTGAGGAGGGCCTGGGACCAAGGAAAGGCTGACCCACATGGGGTGGGGGATGTGGCAACTCAGCTCTCTCTCAGGGCCTCTGTTGCTGTGGATTCGTTCTGAGAGGAGAAGCGTGGTAGGGGCAAGAGGCGTGGAGTCACCACACAGACACCGAGACTCAGTGAAAGCAGGCCAGAGGCGAGCAGCCCGCAGACTTGTTTATTTCAGTTGCCACAGCAGCTTATATAAACAAGGCAGCCAATCTGGTCAAAGGGCAGTCTATGCCCTAACCAATCACAGCCTGTTGCCAGGCAGGCTCTGTTGCCAGGTGGTTTCCCAGGGGGTTTCCGAAGCCACTCCTGAGTAACTGACGCTCACTTGCCAGCGGCCATCTTGGCATGGCCTTCTCATTCCACCACAGGCCTCTACTCTGATTGTTAAGAAGGATACACGGACAGTCAGTGGCACTAGGGTATTGTCTGGGGCTGTTCACTGCCTGTCACGCGTATGGCTGTGTGTGTGCATGTGCCTATGTGCACAGCTGGAGCTGTATTTACATGTATATTCACTCCATGAGTGCCTGAGAGCGTGCATATGCGTGTACATGCCTGTGAGGCCACCCGTGCCTGTTCTCATGCATGGACAGGTGACCAGCCTGGAGATTCAGTGTCCAGTGAGGCAGACTCTTCTCTGGGGAGCTTGGGAAGAGAAGGCTCGCACACTGGCAGATCAAGGTCGGAGCTGGAGAGCGTGAATTCGCCTCAGTAGGGATCTATAGCAGGATTTCCTGTGTTCACACGAACAGGAGAGTGGAGCCAGGGCACTGAGCTGATGAGGCCTCTCTGCGCCAGCCCCTGCAGAGCGGTACTGGTGCTGGGTGCTGCCAATGATGGAGAAGGCAGCAGAATTACAACTGACAGTATGACTGCTGATATGACTGACATACCACCGACAGCATGGCTGACGGTAGGACAGGTGACATGACGGGGTGACGTTTGATAATGACAGATCACATGACTGACAACATGCCTGACATCACAGCTGACAATGCCAGGTGATGGCTGATGATACCACTGACAATACACCTGACACAGCTGACAATATGACAGGCGAGGCTGATGGCATGCTGATGGAATGACTGACACAACTGGCAACGTGATGATGTGACTGACAGCATGACAGTATGACAGACGATCTGGCTGATCATACAACCGACAGTGTGTCTGACGCTATGAGGATATGATGGGTGAGGCATCCACAGGCCACTCCAGGGAGCCTGCAAGTCCCCAGGGGCCCTTCGCAGGCCTCATGGACCAGCAGGGTACCAAGTCCACAGACGCCTCTAATTCAGTCACTGCAGAGACAATAGCGTAGTAGTAAGTGGCTGGTGACAGGGCTGGGAGTGACCAGCTTGCCAGGACATCTCCATAGGGGCTCACCTGTGGCCAACACCAAAAGCCACCTGGGCCTGCAGGCCAGGAGGACCCAAGAGAGGAGAGCTGGAGTGCTCCCGCCCTGAGAGCCACGTGGAGGGAGCTGAGCTTTGCTGCTCCCCCTCAGGCACAGGCCCTCCAGCTTGTGGCCACTTCGCTGGGTCTCCTCTGCTCGGCCACCGTGGCAGTCTGGACATGGAGGCTTGTCCCTGCCACGTGGGTGGTGAGCAGCAGTGTCCGCAGCAGCCTGGCCCTCGCCCTCCTTCCCCTGGGCCTGCAGCTCTGAGCACAGCTCTGGTCTTGCTTCCTTTTCCCTCCGGTTGCCTCATCCCCAACCTGCCGCCTCTGGGGGTCCACAGTGGGCTCCGTGTCATCAGTGTCAGGGCCATCACCAATGTCACTGCCTCAGCTCACTCAGGAAATCGGTGATCCCTGGGGGATCAGCCCTGCTCCGTGGCCCACATGAGCTGCCCCGTGGCCCTGGGTTTTCAAGACTGTCGGAGTTGTATAAATAATTGCTGCCCCGGGGGGCAGGCGTCGGGCACAGCCGCATCCCACATCCGAGGGCCTAGTCCTGGCTCCTCAGCTTTCCAGCAGAGTCCTGCTAATGATGACCCAAGCACTAGGGTCCCTGCTACCCACATGGGGGACCTGCATGGAGCACCCCGCTGCTGGCTTCAGCCTGGCCAAGCCTCCGTGCTGTGGGCATTTAGGGAGTGAACCAGCCGATGGAAGAGCTCTCTCTCTCTCCCTCTCTCTCTCTTGGCCTTTCAAATAAAATGAAAATAAATAAAAGTTTTAACAGTTGCTGCACACCACTGCACTACAGCGGTGCTGGCGGTGGGAGGAGCTCAGCTTCCTCAGGGCAGGCGGTTTGGGAGAAGCCGCTGTGGGAAGACCAGCAGGGCAGCCGCAAGCGGCTGTGCAGGGCCGCTACAGTGCCAGACCTGGGGCTGCGCTGTGCTCAGCAGTGGGGCACCTGCAGGGGGAACACTGGATCTAGGCGGCCTGTTCCCAAGCACCGTGTGGGACATCCATGTGTGGGCACAGTGGCCGGCTCTGGCAGCACATGCCGAGGTCCGGCTCCAGCTCAGGGGCTGCATTTGAAGTATTTCCTGACTACAGAGAGGAGCACTTAACCCAAAGGCTGCCTGTCTCCACTCGGCGCCAGGGCAGCAGCTCCCAGAGCGCCTCCGCGAGTCTTCTCTGTGCTCTCGGCCTCCTGACTCCCAGAGCAACTTGTCTAAGCCGGACGACCTCCCACTTGAGTGCCGGAAGTCGGTTCCACCATGTGGAGGTAGAGCCCACAGCTATGGGGACCCAGGCGCCAGAACCACGGATTCCGGAGAGCTCCGTGCCTTCCTGCAGTCAGTGCACTGGGGACGCTGGCTCCAGGGACACGGGGCGAGGGTGGGCTCCGCAGAGTTCCAGCCTCCTTCGCTGCGCTGTGCTTAGGGTGAATTGCCGCTGCCTCCCCATGAGCACCGTGCAGTGGGGCTCCTGGTTTCGCGATGGCTCCAGAGCCGGGCCTGCACCTGCCGGCAAGGGTGAGCCACATCGGGGTGAATCCAGTGCTCCTGCGGCTGCCGTCCAGGCTGGAGCCGAGGCCTGGCCCCTGTGTCTAACAGATGCACAAACACATCCACAACACATTACGTCTGTGTTTGCGGCTCGGCGATCTATAAAAGGTTTGCACGCCACGGAGTCACAGCTGCGCGAACACTGAGAGGCACGGCACAGGCCCGCCTGTGCGCCCATGCCCCCGACTCCGGCGCGTGAAGCTGCTTCCTCCTTCAGTGTGTCCTGGTGCGGATCCGTGGGTAACTCTGGGCCGGTCTCGGTGCCTTCTGCCGGCACGAGGGGCAGTTGCGGCAGGCCTTGGCTGTGTCCTGGGCTCCGGGCTCGCACCCCACTGAGTTGCACCCCTGTGATTTGCAGGGCCAGCTGAGTCCATGCGGGCGTGCGAATGGCCTCCCCCAGGCTCGCCTGTCCAAGTGGGTAAACCCAAACAGACACAGGGAACTAAGCAAAGCCTGGATTATTCTCATTAGTACCTACCCGCCCTTAACACCCAGTGAGCATCACTGTGGGCTTACCCGGAAGCAGTAGCCATGGCGCGGACACTTACCCGGAAGCAGGTGAAATTACTTTCAGCACAGCCATTTAGAAGGTGGACGCGAACCACACGCTCCTGGCGCTGCTCGGCCTGGATGCCGTGGGGCACACTGGGGGATCCTGCAGCCCGTGCTCCTGAGCCCTGAATCTTGGCATCACGTGGCAGCCTCGCGCGCCAGGCCGACTGCACAGCTCAGGGCGGGGGCAGAAATGGGGAGCCCGACGCATGAGTAAACGATTTAAATGCAATTTAGATGCTATTACAGGGTGAGGCACGATTAATTTTAAAATCATATTTAAGTGTTCTTTAGTCTGATCTCCCGGCTCATTGAATGCACCGAGAACATCGGTAAATCATTGGCTTTGCGTGCGGGGGGGGGGGGGGGGGGGGGGGGGGGGGGGGGGGGGGGGGGGGGGGGGGGGGGGGGG
>CM027389.1:110251822-110296599 GCA_015711505.1 Sylvilagus bachmani | reverse complement strand
GGGACATTCGTTTCTCTTTTTTCTTCTCTCTCTCTCGCTATCTCGAATCACAGAACAACCGCTGACTTGTTTTATGGCAGTTCTTTCAAAGTGACGTTTGATCTGATTTCCTGTTTGAGAAGGAGGGACAATAAATACGGAAGGTTTTAAGCGTCTTATGGGGAAATAGCGCCTCAGTGATGGATTAGTGCCCCGTGCATGTGGGTGGTGCTTAAGTGTGGAAGTGCAAAGCCTCGAGCGAGGCACAGCGTATGTTCCTCATCGCGCCACGGGCTGTGATGGGCGGAGCACAAGCACCCTGGTGCCTGACACGCCCGTCTCACGGACGAGAAGCTGAGGCCTCGCGGAGCCAGTCCACCAGCCCGCGTGTGTGCCCACGACTCGGCTGCAGGGGGGGCAGTCAGGGCTGGCGCTGAGCACTGCCCACCGCTCAGCGTCCAGGACGCCTCGGCCACCTCTGCGGGGGGGACGCTGAGGCCGCCTGCCCCGCTGCCAGGAGCGGCAGCTCCGAGGAAGCCGTCCCCTGTGCGTGCACAGACGCCTTGTGAGCGCTGGCGCTGCGACGGGGCCTCGGCCCGCTGTGCCACAGTGCCCGCCCCGATACAGAATTGTAATCATTACTTTCACTGCATCCCATAGTTTTGGTCATGTTGCACTTTTGTTTCCAGTTACCTCAAAATAGTTCCAATTTCTGTCGTGAGTTCTTTGACCCATTGTTATGTGTGTATTGCTAAGCTTTCTTGATGCCTGAATTAAAAAATCTGTTTTTTGTTCGTTTCTAGTTTTATTTTGTTATGCTCAGAAGTCGTACATCATAGGATTTCATTCCTTTTACGCTGACTGAGATTTGTTTTATGGCTTAGATTGTGGTTTATCCTAGAGAGTATTCCAAGGGACTTGAGAAAAATGCGGTTCTACTGGGGTGGGAGGGGGGTTCTGTGCATGCCGCCAGCTCCCGTCGGTGTGTGGTGTGCTCAAGTCCTCTAGTGTGTGATCTTCTATCCAGTTGTTAACATCTGTTGTTGAAAGTTGGGCTAAAGTCTCCAACTGTTTAAAAACCTTAATTTAATTCATCTCCTTGAAAAGCAGAGCAGGAGGACTGATCTTCCATCCACTGGGTCCACTGTTCACTCCCCAAATGCCTACAATAGCCAGGGCTGGGCCAGGCCGAAGCCAGGAGCCGGGAGCTCATCCCTGTCTCCCGGGTGGTGGTAGCTCAGCTACTTGAGCCGTGGCCTGCTGCCTCCCAGGATGCGCTTGCAGGAACCTGAGTTGGAAGCAGAGGTGCCAGGACTCTGTCCCAGCACGTGGATATGGGATGTGGGTGTCCTGTGCAGTGGCTTAACCTGCCGCACCCCGGCACCCGCCCCGAATCTGCCGCGATCAGTGTGATATCCAGTATGGCTCCCTTCAGGTCTGTCCGTTTGCCTCTTACATTTTGGGGCTCTGTTGTTAGGTGCAAATGTGTTTATAATTGTTTTGTCTTCTTATGATCGACACTTTATTGCCACATCATGTCCATAGTCTCTAGTTACAACATCTATCTGTAGGTCTACTTTGACATTTGCAGAGCCAGTCCAGTTCTTTGATAGCTGTTGGCAAGGGGTATCCTTTGCTGTCCTTTCACTCTCAGCTCATTTGAGTTTCTGAATCTGAGGTGTGTCTTTTGTAGACAGCGTGCAGGTGAATCTTGTTCCCTAACATCCATCTGCCAACCTCTGCCTTCTCTTTGGAGTGCTCTATTTATATTTAGTACAGTTATTGATCAAATTGGATATGTGTCTGCCATGTTGATACTTTTCTCTGCATATCTGATCTAGTTTGGGTTAATACCAACTTAATTTGTTTCCTATTGAATTTATTTGGTGCAAACCTGAACTAGATTTTTAGCATTTAAGGCACTAATTGTAATTTCTGGGGCAACCTGTAAGAAAGTAACAAAATTTTTTGAAAGAAAAGGGGAAGGAATTGAAGTGATGGGTGAGAAGTGTCTGTCTAAGCTCAAGGAGGCGCTAAGTGGGAACAGGAAGTGACGTAGGTGACGTGCGTGCGTCAGACCAGTGCTGGTCAGTGTGGAGAAGCCCTGCTCCTCCCTGGCACCATTGCCTCCCCTCCCGCGGTGCTGCTGTCTACGCACAGATTGTGCCTCTTACGTGCGGTGTGCCATCACCACGGTGTGTTTCTAGTTGCTGCCCTGTGTAGCAGCCCTGTAACTCAGATGGCGAGGGGGAGTGTTGTGAGCAGGAGCCACACAAACACCTCCAGGGAGGAGGCTTGTTCCGTGGGATGAGCCCGAGTGGGCTCCACTGGGAAGCACCAGGCCACGCCGGGAATGGGCTTGGAGGGCCGCCCCTCCTGTATCTGCTGCCTGCACTGTGTTCCCAAGCAGGCCCTGCGGGGAGGGAGAGAGGTGTGGACGGTGCAGGGCGGCCCACTGCCACCAAGGCCCACAGCTTCCTGGATACATGTGTTCCATACCTCTGCAAACCTTGGGCTGATTCTTGGAGTGCTGAGAATTTTGATTCTGACCTTTATTTTTTTTACAAGTTTTATTTTTCCATTGCTTTTTAGATAAGAGAATTGTTGGAGGTTCTTACTCTTTGTAAAAAAAAATATTTAAGGCAAAGATAGATAAATAGATACATAGAGATCTTCTGTCTGCTGGTTTCTACCTCAAATGCCTGCAGCAGCCAGAGCCAGGCAGGCTGGGCCGGGAGCCAGGAGCGCCATCTGGTCTCCCACGTGCTGGGCGGGCCCTGAGCACTTTGCTGCCTCCTGGAGTGCATTAGCAAGAGACGGGACCAGGAACACAGCGACTCCAACCCAGGCACTGCAGTGTGGGATGTGGGTGCCCCAAGTGGTGTCTTACCTGCCACACCAAACACCCACCCTGGAGGTCACCGTTCTGCTTTTCTGGGGTTCCCCTGGCTGTAGTTTGAATGTGGCTGACCTCACTCCCTGCCCCCCGTGTTACAGCGGTGGGTTCAGGGGTGAGCAAGCAGGGGTCCCCTGGGCCTTTGTTCCCTCTGGGGACACCAACCCTTTGTGTCCGCTAAGTGCGCGGAGTGGAGAGGCTCCTGCCAAGCACGCAGATAGGGCTTGTGGGCAGGTGTCATCCTGAAGAGATGGTGTCCTCGGGTCCTGCCCTGCGTCCAGGGGAACAGCTCCAGGCTGGGGGCTGGGGGCTGGTCCTCAGGTCTTCCCAGTCATCTGGGTGGAAATCGGCTCCCGGCTGTCTTTCCTGACTTTTCCTGCAGCGAGCTGCCGTGTGCAGATACAGGCGCATCTGTGACTTCGTGCTGTGGCCTTGTTGCTGTGGTCCTTGTGTCACTCTCTTGGGACTCGGCCGTCGCTGGAGGCCTTTGGGCAGTTTGGCTCAGAGCCTAACCTGTGAGGCCAGCCTGGGGGGCCCCGTCCCGTCCTTTCCCACCTGGGCTCCCAGTGCTGGAGCATGGCGGTTGAGGCCGGAGAGTGTGTGTATCAGAGCCCACGCGGGTACGCACGGCTTCTGCGGTGAGCCACAGAAACGCTAGCTCTGCCTCGGGGACCCAAGAGACAAAGGCTTCTCCTCACCCCAGACTTTGACAAGCGTGAGGCCTCGCCCAGCGCTGGTTCCTGGGTCCCCCTCCTACTTCCCAGCAGGAATAGCGGCCTGCTGCCTTGCGCTTGAGCCTTGGGACGAATTTTCACTGAGTTAGGACACGGCAGGTGAGGACTCTGGTGCAGGTCATGCCTCGTCATGTGCCACGGCCACGTGGCTCTCGGGTGGTGCTGTTTGCCCTTCCTCTCCGTGTCTACGTATTCACTCACTTTCGCCATTGCTTGTGTGTCCAACCATGTCCAGCAGTGGAAGGCTCCGGCTTTAAAGTGAGGGGCTGGGAATGCTGACTGGGCAGCCACGTTTGCCCAGTGGGCTCCGGCCGTCTGCATTTCCGTGCCACCAACACCCTCGTGAGCGCCATTCTTCCAGGTGGCTTCTGTGGCACCTCATGCTGTGGGTGCCCCATGGAGCCCAGAGCCCAGCGAGCTGGGCATTGTCCAGGGTGGGCTGGCATGAGGCACGGGAGGGTGGGAAGTGTGTGTCCAGACTCTCGCCGTGGGGAGGCCAGGGAGGGTGCCCACAGCACCTTCAGTCTGAAGAACGGGGCTGTGGAGAGCTCCAGGACCCTCAGGAGACGCGTGGGCTCTTCTGGAATCGTCCTCCCTGGGCTGCTAATTTGAGGAGGTCCACAGCTGCTGGATATTTCAGTGCTGGACAGCAACAGAAGTGCCCGCTGCGTGTGCCCAGCGCAGGGTGTGCTCCCCCCGCCTTTTCCTCGCCACATGCCCCGTGTCCTGGGTCAGCTGCGGGGAGCCCAGCTGCGCGGTGCGATGCCCCTCGCCTGGGAGCATGCCGGTCACGCCTCAGAAGTCCCCCCAAGCCCACAGCGAGAGCACCAGCTGTCCCCAGGGGCTGTGTCGGGGTCTCACCTTTCTGGATGGAAAGATGCAGGGCTCAGGCCTCAGTGAGCAGCCTGCGGGGCACTGCTCCCAGGAGCCCCCAGAGTCCCTGAAACGGGCACCACTCTGGCCTCCGGGGGTCAGAGGTTCCGTGGCCAGCTGTGGGAGTCCGAGGCCTCTCAGCTCATTAGGCGCTGAGCAGCGCGCAGACGCCCAGAGTCCCCCAGGTGCTCCACATGGGACGCTCCTTCCCTCTGGGCCCACCTGTCACCTGCACCTGGCAGAGGCTCCGGCTGCAGCCACCATGCTTTAAAGCCATGACTGGTGAGCACCCGCCCAGGGGTGGGGAGGCAAGAGGCCACCGGGATCCGCGTGGGGTGACCGAGTCACCTCCGGGCACGTGTGTCACATGGTGCAGGACAGCGACCAGGCAAAGTTGAGACGCGTTTTCTGAAGCTGCTCTGCGCCCTGCGCCCAGGAGCGCATCCGTGTGGGAAAGCCAGTGGCCACCCCTCGAGTGTCCGGCCTCCTGCTGGCTTCCGTTGTTTGCAGGTTGTTCTTAGAGAACAGGATGGTTCTGTTGGCAGCGGAGAGTGCAGTCGTTTTGTTTCTCACCACGGGAGGAGTGCAATTGACAACCCCCCCTCAGCGAGTCATAATTAGAAATTAGAGCTGCCGCAGACCGCTTGCCACAGCTGTGAGCGCTGGCAGAGGCAGTGACAGACATCTCGGAAGCCCTGTCAGTTCCTGCGTGTGTGTGTGTGTGTGTGTGTGTGTGTGACTTTGACTTTTTAAAAAATTATTATTTCCACTTAATTGAATGAGGGGGGAGAGAGAGATCCCACATCTGCTGGTTCACTCACCAGATGCCCCAGCAGCCAGGGCTGGGCCAGACTGAAGCCATGAGCCAGGAGTTCCCTCTGTGTCCCAGGTGGGCGGCAGGGACCCAGGCACTTGAGCTCTCGCTCCTCCCTCCCAGGGCCCTGAGCAGGAAGCTGGAGTCGGAGTGGAGCCAGGGCCTGAAGCCAGGCTCTCGGATTTTGGGTGTGGGCGTCCTAAGTGGCATCTTACCCATGTGCCACCCATCACCCTATTTATCTATTTATTTATTTGGGATCGCGTGGGCTCACTTCTTACACAACACCAGGGAAACAGGTTCTGTGAGTTTTGAGATTTTAACTTGTTCTTGAAATCCTCTTCAGGCTTAGGCACTCCCTGGTTTCTGTCTGAGCAAACGTTTACGCCGTAAGCAGCGGGAAAGCGTGCAGAGCCCAGGCGCCTGCGAGGCTGCTTGAGCACCCTGTGTCCCAGCAGGTTCAGAGCGGGAGGGCTGTGCTGGGGCAGGGGACACGCCGATGGCGCTGTGGGTGCCGAGCACCGTGTGGCTGCGTGAGCGTGCCCAGCGCTCCGTCAGCTTTTCTCATTGATCCAGGGCCTTTGGGTGGAAGCCGAGTTCACTGGGAGTTTTGAAAACACAGGTTTGGTGAGAATTTCACACGACTTTTCTCTAAGAATTGTGGGACCGCGTGCAGTGTTGCACACGTGATGCGTGTGGAGCATGTCCCTGAAACCTCTGGTTGCAGTCACAACACTGTCTGGGTCGTGGATTCTGGACGTGGACGCCCACAGCCCAGGCTCCCCGCTGCACACCTCCCAGGGTTCCTGCTTCTGCTCCTGCTGAGCCTCTCGGGGTCCTGGCTGCACCGCTGGAGGCCCAAGGACCCCTGCCCACCCTCAGCGGCTGCCTGTGCACACCCTCCCTGGTCAGCCTTCGTCCTGCCCACCCAGGGGGCTGGCCACTGTCTCGACTGGGCACCTCTGCTCCTGCTGTGGCTAGGGCCAGGGACAGTGGCACTGGGGACACTGGGTCTTAGACCGGGCAGTGAGGCTCCCAACCTGCAGGTGAGGGCCAAAGTGCCTTACCGTATGGTGGCAGAGCATAGTGACTCGAGTGACAGTCCTGGGGCTGTGGATACGGGGTGAGTCGCACAGGCTGTGTGGAGGGAGATGGCTGGTGTCCCCCATGGCTCATCACACAGCTCGGGTCAGAGCTGAGCTCCCGGGGGTCCATCTCCTCAGACATGAGCACCCCCGCCCCACACCGAAATGCTGCAGGACACAGATAAGCCCTGTGTGGGCCTGGCTGGACCTGTGCCTTGGCCCCCTCCTCCCCTCCCAGGGGGCCCATGGCCCTCGTTCTGAAGGGGACGTCCGGCACATCTTGTCCCTTGCCAGCTTGGTGTGGTGGCACAGGAACCAGCTTCCTCCTGGCCTATGGGAATTGGAGTCAGTCAATGGATAACTTGTTGTTATCAAAGATTTAGTTATTTGAAGGGCAGAATGACAGAGATGGGGTGGGGTATGGGGAAGTAGGAGAGAGAATTCCACCGGCTGCTTCACTTCCCAGATGACCGCAACAGCCAGGCCTGGGCCACGC
Organism: Sylvilagus bachmani; assembly: GCA_015711505.1. Lineage (NCBI taxonomy): Eukaryota > Metazoa > Chordata > Mammalia > Lagomorpha > Leporidae > Sylvilagus > Sylvilagus bachmani. The sequence continues at coordinate 110,289,722 of CM027389.1, read as the reverse complement.
TGGGCCCAGGAGCCGGGAGCTCCAATCTGGGCCTCCACGTGTGTGGCGAGGGCCCACGTATTGAGTCTTCCCAGGTGCACTAGCCGGGAGCTGGAATTAGGAACAGGGTGGGGATTCTGGCCAGGGCCGAGTGTCGGCTTAACCAGCTGTGTCCCAGCGACCACTACTGCTGCTGGGAGGCGGCTTCCATGTTTCCCAGAGAAAACCTTCGTGCTGTGGGTGACACTGTGCTCCCGAAAAGCCCCGGACACCCCGACTCCTTGGGGCCCTTGGAAGTAGGTCTTTGCAGGTACTAGTAGGTCTGATGGGGTCACGCTGGAGCAAGGGGGGACACAGCCTCGGCCTTACCATGCGCCGGGGGCCAGGACCTTACGGAGCCACAGGCGTGCTGTGCACACAAAGCTGCAGGGGCAGCTCCTGGCCCCGAGTGGCCAGCCTGGGGGAGCTGGTTGAGGCTGGTCCCCCCGTTAACAGAGGGGCTGGGCACAGGGCCAGGTCTTGGCCGTGCGGGGCAGCTGGCATGGGGTGCATAGCCTTGTTCCCCCCCCCCCCCCGGCCCTGGTTCGTCCTGTGCGCCAGTCCAGGAAGCCGGAGATCACGGCACAGGGCTGCTCTGCTCAGCGCCACCACCGCTGCCCGCCCTGCTGCTGGAGATGCGTGTCCTGCAGTGAAAATGATCATGACGAGGCTCCTCCTCCCACACATTTTGTAACTGAGGTTCCTCTCGGAGTCAGCGGGCGATACAAGCGCAGCCCTGCCGGGCCCCACAGGTGCTGCACGCCCGGCCCTACAGCTTTGTGCCCACGGGTATTTCCTGAAGACGTCAAACAATAACACATTGCTTCCCTGCTCCTTGTGTTTTGTTTTGATGTATTTTTAAACAAGATTTATTTTTTATTTAAGAGTTATAGAGGCAGAGGCAGAGTTAGAGAGAGAGACAGCACATGTGTGCGAGAGGTCTTCCCACCACTGGTTCACTCCCCAAACGGTCCCAATGGCCAGAGCTGGGAGGATCCAGAGCCAGGAGCCAGGAGCTTCCTCTGGGTCTCCCAAGCACTTGGGCCATCTTCTGCTTTCCCAGGCCACAGCAGAGAGCTGGATTGGTAGTGGAGTAGCCGGGTCTCCAACCAGCGCCCATATGGGATGCCGGCACTGTAGGAGGTGGTTTAACCATTATGCCACAGTGCCAGCCCATGATGTAGTTTTTTAAAGGCACTGACTTCCAGGAAGTTGGATTGTTTTGAGTTCTGTCCCCACTCTCATTTGCATAAACTCCCCCTCCCCTCTGCCTCTTCGAGTATGGAGTGGGCCTTACGTTGTGGTTTTATCACAGGATATCTGATGAGAACAACTACAGCTGCTGTGTCACAGCGGAGCTCCTGTGTGACTGCTGGATGCAGGCTCTGCAGCTGAGGACCACCTGGGACCGCCCCCACTGGGGGAAGACCCCTGTGCTCCACGCCTGGGAAACCACGAGGCCAGCAGGTCCCGCTCTTGAGAGCTTTGCAAACTGCTGAGGTGCAGCCACTCGCTTGGTCTGCATCTCTCGCTCTCCCTTCTTCCTTCACTCCTTCCTTGCTGGTGGGGGAAACCCTTGTGCCACTTTTTCAACCCCACAGATAGCTGCCGTGGCACGGCCAGATGGTGGAGGACAGTGTGCGGAGTGCAGCTCTCTGCCCTGTGCCCCTGGCCCCCGAGGAAGCTCATTACAGACCAGCCGTGCTCAGGGGTTTACTGCAGACCGATTGGCCCAGCACGCGAAGGGCCTGACCTCGCCTGATCCCGGGCCTTCCATTCTGACTCTGCCCACCAGTGCAGGAATCGATTTCACAGGCTCTAAAATTACTCTGCGCATCAAGGAAGGGTCTGGATGCTGCTGGGCCCACGCTCCTTAATTGGACAGGAGCAGCCTCCTGTCAGGACCAGACAGGGGCCAGCGTCCTCCTGCAGTCGCCCAACCCTGGGCTCAGCGGCCAGGGTGTTAATAAGGTCGCTGGCTGCCGAGACCCCAGCGATGTAACTCGCACAGGGGCCCTGCGGCCAATAGCTGTCTCTAGAGTAGGAGTCGCCCATTCCCTGGCCCAGTCTGGAGTGACACAGACAACCCGGGCATCCAGCAGGACCCACAGCTGTGCATCCCTGGGGCGTGGGGTGTGGTGCTCCCGGAGACGGGGATGGTGCTTGGGTGGCCTGCACAGGCCGTGCGACTCTCGGCTTCATCTCTGACTCGCTTTCAAGTGCTCCCAAGGAGGAGTTTTGTTTCATTTTTCACTTTTTACACCGGCAGATGGAGAGACAGTGATTGGAAAGCAAAGAAAAATGGACCAGACGCCACGCGCTCCTCAGTGGTGAGGTCCGGCAATTTCGGAACCACCTCTGTAATCTTAATGGTGTCTCTCTGGTCACGTGTGTGTGCACGTCTCCTGCAGAGACACGAGTAAGAGACATGAGTGACATTAGTGCAGGTATTTCTGGTCATGCTCTAGTTCTTCATTTTTCAGCGTCAAAATCCAGACCCTGCCATAACACAGCTTTTGAAATTTGAAGTTACTTCACAATTATAACCAACTTCAGAACCCGGACGATCACCTTTGCTTATTAAGACTTCAATCTTTATCAACTTTAACTGTGACGTTGCTTTCTTTTATCATTGGCAATGTTAAAGCTAGTCAAAAACATGAGTGTTTTATAGATATACAGAGAGTTTTAGGTTTTGTTAGTTAAAATCTTTATGACTTGCCCTCCAAATGTGACTTCCGCATAAAAGGCTGACACACGCAGTGGTCACTTTATCAATTGTAGCTTAGTGGCTGCGGTGACACAGGCAGAGCGATTCACCAGCTTTCAGCTGGAGATCCTTGTGCTGTGGTAAGGAACAGCACAGAGCACCCTGAGCCCCGAGGGACCCCACACGGTGGACTGACACCGAGTCGCCACTGGAAGATGGCCTTGGTGCCGCCGCCCTTCCTTAGCGCCCAACCTTCTGGGGCTGCTGCGTGTGAATATGGTTCCCTAGATTTGGCCACACACATGGGTTCACGTGACTGCCCCACAGCCCAGAACCGAATGTGCCACAGGGACCCCATGCTGCCCGGCGGCCTGTCACAGAGCAGCCGTCTCTGGCAGTTGCTGATGGAGCACCGACAGCCACTTTTGTACGTCTTCCTGATGTCACTTCCGGAGGGACATAGGAATGCATCTGAAAGCCAGGACCATGTGGCCTCACTGCTGAATTCTGCCAAACGTTTAAGGAAGAGCTAATCCCAGTTCTTAAACTACTCAAACAATTGCAAGGGAGGGAGCCCTTCCAAACTTATTCTGTGAAGCCAGCATCACCTTAATTTGAAAACCAGGGAAATATACCACAAAAAAGAGCTTTATAGGCCAAACCCCTGATGAGAGCAGATGGACGACTCCTCAATAAAATACTAGCACATTGGAACCAACGATAAAAAAAACCATCTACCCAGACCAAGTGGGTTTTATCCCAGGGATGCAGGGATGGTTTAACACACGCAAATCAATAAACAGGATACAATGTTCAACAAAATCCTTCACCAAAATGATGGATAAAAACCATTTGATTATCTCAACAGATGCAGCAAATGCATCTGATAAAATACGACACCCTTTCATGATGAAACCCTTAAGCACATTGAGTATAGAAGGAACATGGCTCGGCACAATAAGGCAGTATATGTCAAACCCACAGCCAGCATCATATTGAATGGGGAAAAGCTGGAAGCATTTCCAATAAGATTCAGAACCAACAAGGATGCCAACTCTCACTATTACTATTCAATCTAATTCTGGAAGTTTTAGCCAGAACCATTAGGCAAGAAAAAGAAATCAAAGGGATACAAATGGGAAGGGAGGAAGTCCAATTATCCCTGTTTGCAGATGACATGATCCTTTATATGGGGGAACCAAGCGACTCCACTGAGAGCCTACGGAACTGGTTACAGCATTCAGCAAAGTTGCAGGTTATAAAATCAACACATCAAAATCGATAGCATTCTTATACACCAACAATGCTCAGCAAGAAAGATCTTATAAGATCAGTCCCATGCACAATAGCTACAAAAAGTGTAAATACCTTGGGCTAAGTTTAACAAGGCTGTGAAAGATCTCTACCATGATAAATAAAAAATATTATTGAAATGAATAGAAGATGACACCCCCCCCCAAATGGAAAAAAATATACCATGTCCATGCATTGGAAGAATTTCATCAAAGTCTCCATACCGCCCGGTGCAATTTACAGATTCAATGTGATCCCAATCAAAATGCCAAAGACATTCTTCACAGATATGGAAAAAAAGCCCAAACTTCATCTGGAAACACAAAAGACCCTGAGTAGCCAGAATGATCTTAATAATAACAGAACTGGAGGCATCACAATACTTCAAGACATCCTACAGGGCTGTTATAATCCAAAGAGCCCGGTACTGGCGCAGAAATAGGCATGTGGAGCAATGGCGGAGATTAGAGACCCCAACATTAGTCCATGCATCTACAGCAGCTAATCTTTGACAAATGAGCTAACATCATCCCCTGGAGAATGGACAGTCTCTTCAACAAATGATGTCGGGGAAACTGTGTTTGCAAATGCAGAGGCTTGAAAGAGGACCTTATGCCCTACACAAAAATCAACTCACAATGGGTCAAGGACCTGAACTAAGACTGGAAAAGCATCAAGTTACCAGGGGAAAAGCTAGGGGGAACTTTACAAGACATCAGCCTAGACAAAGACTTCTTGGATAGGACCCCAGAAGCACTGGCCATGAAAACAAAAAATAGACAAATGGACTACAATAAGCTAAGACAGGCCCAGGGACTTTGAGCGGCTTCCCCATGCCACGTGATTCCCAGGAGACCACCCAGGATGCGCGAAGGGTCACTGCTGTGTGCCGGCCGCTGGGCTGCCCCAGGTTGTCTGGAGGGACACTGTGCAACTGCCAGTGTTTGCTTATCTCGTACAACGCTGCTTTCAACATTCATCTGTGTGTTTCTTTTTGTATGAACACAAGTTATTTATATAGTTAGTTATTTGAAAGGCAGAGTGAAGGAGAGAGAGGGGTGGGGATGGAATCTTTCATCTGCTGGTTCGCTCCCCAAATGGCCACAACAGCTGGGGCTGGGCGGGGCTGATGCCAGGAGCCCTGAATTCAATCTGGCTTTCCCACAAGGGTGGCAGAGGCACAGCCATGTGGGCCACCATCTGCTGCTCTCCCAGGTGCTGTGCTGTGGCAGGAAGCTGGATTAGAAGTGGAGCAGCCGGGACTGGAACTGGCAACACAACGTGGGATGCTGGTGTTGCAAGTGGCTGCTTACCCGCTGCACAACCACGCGGGCCCTGCGGACATCAGGTTGCGCTTCTGATGGTACAGGCTCATGAATGCAATGGCTGCTTTCGGAGATCATTTTCAGGTTTGTAAGAAACCGACGAGCTTTGCCCAGCACAGCCGCACCACTTCACACACCTGTCTCTCCGTCTCCTCCCTGTGTTGTGCGCTGCCCTTCCTCATTTGAGCCACTCCTCTCCGTGCCTGGTGGTGTCCCCCTGAGGGCGTGGGACAGAGGGTGCTCCCTGAGTTTGTCTGCTGTCCGTGACTCCTCTTCATGCAAACGTCTGATAATGCCTTTTCCTCCTTTTTCTCATTGGGGTTTCTGCTGCTTTTAGTTCATTTTGATCTCTTCTTTTTTTTCTAGTTCTGGAGGTTGGAACGTAGGTTTTTTGATTTGAGATTTTTTATTTTTTCTAGTTGCAGCAGTCAGTGCTATGAATTTTCCTCCGAGTACTGCTTCAACTGCGTCCTATACATGTCAATATGTTCTAAGTTCATTTCGTCTTGTTGTTTGGAGGGCACACACTTAGCATTTTGTGTCTTTCTGCCAGATTCATCCTTTTATTAGAATGTAACATTTTTCCTTTTTCCAATAATTTTTTGCTCAGAAGTCTACTTTACCTGATTCTAGTATCATCACTTTTTTTAAAAAATGTTTGCATCTGAGCTGACATTACTCAAACGTGACTTAAACTCTCCCTTCATAATACACACGCACTCAGACATATGGGAATGCAGCGGAACACATACATGCATGTTCATATGCACACATGGAAAACAATGTGCACACAAATGTGTATATATGAACATAGATACTCACACTCAGATGCACAATGACAGGCACACAAAATACACACATAAATGGACACACTCACATACACACACACCAAACCTGTTTCTTCTTTGACTTTTCCACCAGGTGAGTGGCGCCTGCATTCGCGGGGGTCAAGGGCAGGCGCATCCTGTCTGTGGTCCCTACATATTCCTCCCATTACTGTCCTGCTGCAGCTATGGATGGTGACGTGTCCACTGCCCAGGCACCTTTCAGCCTGTCCTTCTCATTCCCCTTCCCACATCATTATATTTTTGAGAACATCATTGAAGACATTCACAAAATTACCTCTGGCTTTAATCCATCCTGCATGTGCCTACCAAGATCATCTTGTTAAAAGGTTAATCTCGCAATTGCTTTCACTCTCCAAACCTAAGTCAGGAGTAGAGTAACTGCATATTTTCTGTATCATAGACTTTTTAAAAAATATTTATTTTATTTATTTGAGAGACAGAGTTACAGAGAGAGGTAGAGACAGAGAGGTCTTCCATCTGCTGGTTCACTCCCCAGATGGCCGCAATGGCCAGAGCTGTGCTGATCCGAAGCCAGGAGCCAGGAGCTTCTTCCACATCTCCCATGTGGGTGCAGTGGACCAAGCACCTGGGCCATCTTCTACTGCTTTCCCAGGCCATAGCAGAGAGCTGGATCAGAAGAGGAGCAGCCGGGACTAGAACCGGCGCCCATATGGGATGCCGGCACTGCAGATCAGGGCTTTAACCCGCCGTGCCACAGCGCTGGCCTCTGTATAATAGTCTTCCATTGTTTCGATGCCTCCATTTCTCCCTCGTGGTCTTCACAGAATCCTCGGTCCGCCGCGCGGGGAACCTCTCACAGCTCTCCACACTGCCTCTGCGTTGTGTCCTTGCCCCTTGGCCACGATTTCAGGCAGCTCTTTACCCGTGGTTTCCAGGTGAGCGGCTGCCGCTCTGGCTTAGCTTCGGGGCCCTGGGCCCACAGGACCTCTCCGTGGGCCTCCGTCACACTGCCCGGTCCACGTGGAATCCACTGCTCTAAACCGGTTCATGTGTTTACGTCACCATCTCTGCTGCAAGGCCAGGGCTCCTCCACAGGAAGAGGCGGGCGCGTGCGGCTGGGGAATGAGCGTGTGGCTGGGGAATGAGCAGAGGGAAAGGATCCTTGCACTCCAGGAAGCAGAGTCTGCAAGAAACCGCATCCCAAACTCAACCTGCAAAATGCAGGTGACTCAGCAAATTTTTGTGCCTTATGTTGGAGACGCGCACTTATCCAACCTCGGCAGACTCTACATGTGGCCCAGGGGACGTCCCGGGGCTCCGCACCCTGAAGCAGGCTGTAGACGCCGGGAGCTTCCACAGGGCAGCCCTCAGGCTGATGGGGACAGCACTGATTCCACGCTGACAGCCCCGAGCGCATCCACGAGCACAGAGTGGACCAGGCCCTGGAAACTGCACAGCAGCCCCGGGCAGGGAGCAGCTGGTGACCCGGGGCTCAGCGGCTGGTAACCAGAAGCAGAGTGAGTTTGATCAGTGACGCAAGGGCCCAGAGCCAGTCCGCCTGATCCCACAGGTGGGCTTCTCAGCTCGGGCCTCCAGGAATGCTGTGAACACCACTGAGAGCTTTCCCTGCAGAAGCACCTGTCCTTCCTCCCGCAGCCGCGCAGCTCGGTGGCTCCCGTGGGGACGGGCAGACCCCCTCCAGTGTCCAGGAGCCCCGCCTCCCCCTGCGTCTGAAAGCAGCCACAGGCCCCCACCCCGTGGAGCTTTCTCAAGACCTCTCAAGGCGGAACAGCCCCACCCCTTGAGGGTGAGCGGTGGGGTGGGAGGGGTCCCTCTTGGACGAGGAGAAGGGTGGGAGCTGGATTCTCCCTTGGTAGCGCGAGGCGGCAGGTGGGACCGAAGACACTCGGAGATGCCAGGATCAACACCTGATCCTTGGCACACAGCTGCGCCCACGGAGCTCTCATTGTACCTGGCCCGGGTGGCAGCGGAGGTGCCCAGTGGTGGACTCACGGGGTCCCTGCCGCCCAATGAGGCGCTGAAACGGCAGTGCAGGGTCCGCGGCCTCCCGTGGTGTGGGGCCTAGGAAGACTGCAGGGCCCCGGGCTCTGGGGCTGACCGAGGGAGGCTCTTACAGCAGAGCCCACACGACGTCTGTGGTTATCAGCAGAAGTGTCAGAGCCACATGCCCACCACCACCCCCACACAGGCAGCAGCAGCGCACTTGACAGAGAACCAGAGCTGGAGCCCCGGGGCTGGGGGAGCTGTGAGAGACGGCGCAGCAGGAGTGGTCAGGCTGAGCCGGGGTGGGGGGGGGGGCTTCCCTGGTGGCAGCCTCAGGCTGGGGCACCCAGCAGCATGGGGCAGGGGCCCTGACGGCCTGGGAAGGGAGGACAAGTGGACGTTGAGGGTGAGAGCCAGTGTCTCTGCTCTCCGGGAGCGGGCTCAGAGTCCGCGTGTGATCATGAAGCACTTTCATCAATGCACTTTTCCACACAGCCAGTTTGTATTTTTTTTGCCAGTTAAGTTACAAACAAACACACTAAGGTATGGCTACTAATACATGGAGCCATAACCCAGTCGCTGTGACACAGGCAGCTGCCCTGGGGCCCTGGAGCGCTGCTGCTGGGGCTGGGGACAGCTGGGTCCTGTGGCCTCTCGGGGGGTGGGTCAGGAGGGAGGCCGGCAGGAGAGGGTCAGAGGAGGGGGCAGAGCCGGTCGCGGTGCGCGGCCGTCACTTGCAAACTTCCAGAGCCCAGAACGGCAGGGTTCCAACAGCACCAGGGGCTCCAGTGCTGTGGCACAGCGGGCTAATTGCTGCCTCTGGTGCCTGCATCCCACAGGGTGCCGGTTTGAGTCCCGGCTGCTCCACTTCCAATCCAGCTCCCTGCTGATGCGCCTGGGAGAGCAGCACAGATGGCCCAGGGACTTGGCTCCCTGCACCCATGTGGGAGACGTAGAAGAATCCATGTCTCCTGGCTTTGGACCTGCCTGGCACTGGATGCTGCTGCTGTTTAAGGAGCAGGTGGAAGACCCCTCTCTCTGCCTCTCCCTCTTTCTCATTCTGCCTTTCAAACAAAAATAAATAAATCTTAAAAAACAAAAAAGAAACAAAACACACAGCCACAGGGCCTGCGCTGCAAGCACTTGGATCCCGCGGGGCTGTGGGACATAGCAGGAACAAACCGCGTGCTCTCTCGCACCCGGATCCCGTTACCCCTGACTTCCAGAAGTTTCTCCAGGGTCAGGTATGGGTGACCAGCCCTAAGGAGGTGACCAGGCCTATGTGTGTGCGGGGTGAAGGGGATCCACAGGAGCAGCCTGGGGCCCGTGCAGACCGGAGTCCTTACTTCCCACGGCTCCATAGGAGCCACCCGGAGCCTGGGCCGCGCGCACCCTGGAGGCCCCTGCACAGGGCTGGCAGGAGCCTGGGCCGCGCGCCTGAGGTGGGTGCGAAGGCCTGCTCAAGCCCACCGCACCTTTCCTTAAGAGAGGAGCTCCTTGGCTGGGGGAGCTGCTCCGCTCGCCCGACTCGCCGTTGCGGCTGACGCCAGTGAGGACAACCACGACTCCCAGTAGTGGGGCGGCTGCCTGCCTCCCGCGCTCCCTCAGAACAGATGACAGGGCTGACGGCCGCCCCAGGGCTGGCCCCGCAGCCGTGGCCGCTGTCCCTCGGGTCCACGCAGAGATCAAAGAGGCCTGCGGGCGGGCGGGGTCACTGCGGGGGCAGCACTCTGTGGGGTCGTTTGTGGGCGAGGCCTGGCTGTGCAGAGCCTGACACCCACTGGGCTTTTGTCTCCCCGCAGCGGGAAAGCACTCCAGGACTTCTCCCTTTCTTTGCCCCGGTGCAGGCGGCAGGGGTGGTGGCTGTGCCTGGCTCCTTCTCCGAACTGCGGGGCAGGAGCGAGCAGGGCGGCCTCCCTGGGAGTGCTTGGTGCCCTGGGCAGCTGTGGTGTAGGCAGGGCGGGGTTTCTGCATTTCTGCCACCTTCCGGTTTGCAGAGGTGGGGCCCGAGGACTGGCAGCTGAGGCGCCCAGTGCCAGTGGACGTGAGCCCCATGTAGCTCCTGCCGCTGGCGCATGGCACGCCATTGTCCTCGGTCACCGAGGCAGAGGGGATGCAATTTGTCGGCATGTCCTGCCCGAGCCCTCACATCCGTCCCACCGAGCCCCCGGGACAGGACAGCTGGCCTGGGAAGAAACCACCCTGTGTGTGTGCCTGGGGTGGCAGGTGGAGCACCGGAGGGTTCGGGGCTTCTTGCCGCCTCCGGCTTCAACCACAGAGGACCCCTGAAGGCGCCGCAGGACCTCGTTCATGGCAGTTCCTTGTTTGTATGTCTAGTCCTTTTTTAACACAAATATTTATTTGAAATGCAGAGCAATGGGGGTCAGGAGAGCTTCCATCCATTGGTTCATTCCCCAGATGCTCACAACGGCTAGGGCTGGACCAGCCCAAAGCCAGGAGTCAGGAACTGTCTGGGTCTCCCTCACTGGTGGCAGGGACACAAGCCCTGTGTCAGGTGTGTCAGGAGGTGGGACCGGAAGCAGCGCGGCTGGACTCCCTGTTCCTCTGAGGTGGGGTGTGCGGTTGCTGCACCTGCTTTGCCACGATGCCGGCCACTGCACTTCCACCTCTGCTCTGCAGATCTGCACCCAGCACTTGGAGACAACAAGGGACATGCGATGGGACAGGAGACATGGCACTTGCAGAGCAGGATGGACCTACGGAAGGGCAGCTGCTGTTCCCCAAGGCAGGGAAGGGCTGCGTCGTGCCGGGAGAGCACAGCGGGAACGATACCCTGCAGGGCGTTCATCGGGAGCGGCTGTCATCCAGAGCAGGAGTCTGAGCCCAGTCTGAAAGCAGGCAGAGCGCTGTCCTCCCCCTCGGCGCATTCTAGGATCCGAGGCAGCTGGGCCGTGTCCCGGGCCCGCTGCTCCGCGAGCTGTGATCCGGTCGTCCTCTATGTGTTGTTTAGTGACAAGCGCATCTGTGGAAGCCGAGTTCTGCGCCGTCACTTCCACAGGCAGAGCACACGCAGAGCTTCACCCTGTGGCCAAGGGCAAGGTTGGAACCCACGTGCCTCAGGTGGGCGTGAGTCAGCTGCCACCTGTGGTGCTGAGAGAGAGCACAGGACCGGAACCCAGCACAGACAACGCTCTTTGTTTCATGGCCACTCATCTGCAAATGTGTGCTTGGGGACAGGCCAAGATTCCTTCTGGCTCTGAAATTCTTTGCTTCGCTAAGCAATGGCCCTGTCACCACTGCTGGTGGGAGAGCCTGCGTGGCCACAGTCTTTGTGTACCTGTGAGACACTGCCCACTGGCATCTGGGGAGCTAGGATTGGCTGCTCAGTGCTGGGCTTCAAGTGCGCCGTGCACTGTACAGCGATGTGGGAAAGCGGACACTGGAATGAACTTCATACTTCAAGAACGAAACTGGCGCCTGGGGCTGGCAGCCTGGAGCAGGCGCACTGGTGCTGAGAAGTGAATCCGAGGGGGTCGCGGCCCCAGGTAGGTTTGGAGTGGGCTGGGGACGCGGAGGTGGCAGGTGGTTCACCTCGAGGGGTGCACTGAGGGGGATGAGTCCAGCTCTGCACTGAGGTGAGGGTTACTCCAGTGTGACGGGGCCACAAGGGACAAGCATGGAAGTGGGAGGCACGGCGGGAGGCTGCAGCAGGCTGCCAGGAGCTTGGGGGGCGTGGACGCCGTGCAGCATCTCGGTTCACCGGCGAGGGCAGATGGGACGTGTGGGGCGTGCAGCGTGGTTTCCACGTTTGCAGAATGAGCCAGCCAGGGGCGTGAGTGCCACGCCTCCAGCCACACAGGCACAGGCCACTCATTGGACGATGCAACGATGTCGAGGACCAGGGTGCTTGGACAGTTGTGTGTTCCCACTGGCCACGCTCGCGGCCACTCTTCTGGGCGTCTTGTCGTTCGTGGGTCCCACGCAGCACCACTCAAGGTTGGAAGTTGGTCATCGTCATGTGACTTCATAGACGTGTTTTCTCTGCTGTGGCAGGAGAAGGATGTGAATGTCACTCTGCAGCCTCTACGAATATTTTTATTTTCCTTCTTTGAGCAATGTCTCCCTCCCTGCCGGAGAGTTAAGACAGAAAGCCCACTGTGGAGCCAGAAAGCCAGCCGGGCACCTGTTCATCAGCTCGGTGACCACGGGCCACATGCATGGCTGACAAGTTTGGGTGCTGCCTGCAAATGAGGGCTTCCTTCCTGCACACCGGATGAACAGAGGGAAAGGGGGGGGGCAGCACTGAACAATAGGGGGCGGTCGGCTGCAGTCCTCGGTTCCTGAATCCTCACTCACGGCTCCTGCAGAGCCTGGGGACGGTGGCTGGCCCGGCATGCTGGTGGCGTCAGCCAGTGGACATCTCTGCTCTGTAGCTGGGGTCCTGGTCGGCCCTGCTGAGACTGGAGGTGCTGTCCAGACACCTGAAGGCCGGGGACCCAATGTCCTTCTCGCCCAGGGCAATCCTGCTCCCTCGCTTCAGTTCTGGGAGAGTGCTCACGGCCCCTTTCACCCTAATGGTGTCACGGTGGAGCAGGAGTGACGTGGTCACACGTGGTGGCCGTGAGTGGAAAGCCCCTTGCTCTTGCCCCAGGGAGACCCAGAAGGAGCCAGCTCACAAGTCCCAGCCAGCTGGGAGGGGGCTGCACACGCAGACCCTATGCTGGGGACCTCGTGTGGTGACATCGGCGTGATATTGGGGACTGCACCGCTCACCCTCTGCAAGAATCGCTCCTGACCAGCACGTGTGGCTGGGAACGTCCCGTGGCCTCCTAGTTCAGTCTCTTGTGCTCTTACTGAGCCGCAGAGTGCAGAGTAGCGTCGCGATGGCGTCCGCAGTGTGCGGAATTCCTCTGGACCTGCTCTTCTCCGTTGTCAGCGGGCGCTGGGGCCTGTCTTCCCAGGCAGTGCACCAGGTCTGCAGACCGTGCGCTGTCCGGACTTGCTTCCTGCTCTCAATGGGTGTGGACAGGTGGACGGGGGTGGGAACGACAAGGCAGAGCACCTGTGCGGAGAGCTGCCCGCAGTGTGTGCTGTGCAGGGGGAAGCAGGGCCCTGAGCCCCGGATGCCGCCAGGGGTCATGGCACAGGAGCCTGGAGTGTGAGGGCATGAGACGGAGGCCACGGTGAAGACAAACACTCGGAACTCTGGGGATTGCTGGTATGTAGGTTGCGTGGGATGAGGCTCAGGGGAGGGGTGGGGGTAGGCATGGCTGGAGATTTGTAATGGGGACAAGGTCAGGAGCCAGTTGCCCCAGGGGGTGGGACTTTGTCCTGAGAAGGAGCTCTCATCCGCATCCGCTCATCGAGGGGGGCGGCCAGCAGGTCGGGTTCTTGTGCTTCTTGGCTGTCTTCCACAGAGCAGATCCCCAGGACGAAAAGTGCCCAAGGCCAGTTTCCTCGGGCCTTGGAGATTCGTGTGCGCATTGACAGGCTTTGGTTTACCTTCCAGAACGATCCCTCTGCGAGCTCTCTGCTTCCCGTTGGATCCTGGGAAGGAGCCGTGCAGAACCCGGGCACGGAGTTTGCTGCCCCAGGTGCAGAGACTGCTGCCCCGCGGAGCTGGGCGGGGTGGGGGTGCAGGACAGAGCAGCACGGCCAGGTGCTGGATTGAGAAGTGGGGCCCAGGCCTCCCCCACGGGGAGTGTGTCGGCGGAGGCAGGCTGCCGGGCAGGGGGAGGGGAGGTGGCGTTTGGATCTGCCATTGTGAGCTGCACAATTTGCTGTGGGCTCCTCAGTTCCTGCGGATGGGGAGCAGAGACGCCGTGTCTGAGGCACAAGCACGGGGAGTGGATTACAGCGAGCGAGCCCTCAACGAGCAGGTGCAGACCCCGACTGCCCCACCAGCCTCGCTCTGGAGCGGGCGCAGACCCCGACTGCCCCCACCAGCCTCGCTCTGGAGCGGGCGCAGACCCCGACTCCCCCACCAGCCTCGCTCTGGAGTGTTCCCGGGCTCTTGTGTTTCTCCTTCACTATTCCTCTCTGGTCGCCTTCAGTCTGTGCCATGCCTGTGTGTCCTGTCGCTTGGCCCCGCACTCTTGCCAACAAGACCCAACCTGTATCAACTCCCGCCCTGCCTGTTCCCTGCCTAGACCTGAGCTATTCCAGCTATGCGCCATGATGCACGCATGGCAGCATGGCAGGTGCTGGGCCTTCTCCACCCTCCTCACGGTCTATACCCACCCCGTCCTCACGGCCGGGGCAGGGCTGACCCAATCGTACCCTCACAGGGCCCAGAGAGGACGGGAGCCCCCTTCCAGCAGCACAGCTGTGCGGGCCACGAGCTCTGGCCCAGGGCTGCCTCCTGTCTGTGTCTGTCCTGTGACTGCGAGCCTCTCGCCCTCCTTTCCCGGGAGCCTCGCTCACGCCCTCTCTCTCGCTTCCTCTTCACTCTCTCCAGAGGCTGCTTCTCCCCGGGCAGCAGCAACACATGAGAAAACGTTCCTATCTGGGACGTGGACAAGGCAACGGACGTCTGCTTTCTGCCAAAAGGAGTGTTTCTGCTCAAAACAACTCAAAAACAGACACAATGCACGAGAACGGCACTCAAGACACATTCGGCAGTGGGCCTGTCATGTGGGCCTGTCACGTGTGGCCTTTGTTACGTTGGGCGTGGCCCTTCTACACCTGATCTGTTGGAGGTTTTCAGCAAGCTGTCTCATTTGTTACACGCTGCTTCTGCCCTGTTGAGACGCTCATCTGACCAGCACGCTCCATTCTGTTGCTGTGATGAACCGTAACTGGATCTGCAGAGGTTGAACCATCCATGCATCCCTGGAAAAATCCACTCGTTCGGGGCGAATGACCTTTGTATGTGTTGTGGGATCTGGTTTGCTGGGATTTTGTTGAGATTTTAAATGTTTTTTATTTCTCAAGGATATTGGTCTACAGTTTTCTTTTAGTGTGTGGCCTTGTCTAGTTTTAGAATCAAAGCACTGCTGCCTCATAGGATGAGCTTAGAAGGGTCCTTTCCCTCTCAATTTTTGGGACTCGTTTGAGAAGATTTGTTACTAGTTCTTCTTAAGAATTTGTGAGAATTCCGCAGTGAATCTACCTGGGCCTGCCCTTTCTTTGTTGGAAGGCTTATTCCCCAATTCAATCTTGTTTCTTGTTATTGGTCTGTTTAGGTTTTCTGTCTCCATGGCTCAATTTTGGCTCAATATGCACCGTAACATTCTGCATTTCTCCTGGGTTTTCCCATTTGTTGCCAAGTAGTTGCTCATAATTGTCCTAATGGTCTTTTGTATTTCTGTGGTATTTTTCGTCTCTGATTATTCACTTGAGTCTTCTCTCCTCTTGGTCTGGTTAAAATGCATCAGCTTTGTTTACTTTCTCCAGAAATCAACACTTCATTTCATTAAGTTTTTTGTATTTTTCTCAGTTTCTTTTTCATTCAGTTCTGGTCTAGTTTTCCTTCCTCATACCGACTTTGGATTTGTTATTTGTTTCCCTAGGTCCTTGAAGTGCACTATTGTTTCTTTGATTTTTCCATGTGGATGTTGATTGCTGTAAGCTCCCATATAGTACTGCCTTTGCTCTATCCCTTAAGTTTTGGTGTGTTGTGTTTCCATTTGCAATGTACCAGATTTTCCATTTTTAATTTTAGGTTATGGACATTTTTAAATTTCCCTCTTTTAAAAACATTTACATATTTGAAAGAGTAATAGGGGCAGATGGGAGAGAGAGAGAGAGAGAGAGAGAGAGAGAGAGAGAGAGAGAGGAAGGGGGAAGAGAAAGTGAGAGACAGCCCCTATCCACTGGGTCACTCCCCAGCTCTCTAAATGGCTGCAGCAGCCAGTGATGGGCCAGGCCAAAGCCAGGAGCCAGGAGTTCTGTGCTGGTCTCTCCCCAGGGTGGTAGGAGCACAGGTACTTGGCCATCTCCCATTGTCTTCCCAGGTGCAATCCCAAGAAGCTGGGTCAGCAGTGGAGTAACTGAGGTTTGAACCAGAGCTCCGGAGTGGGCTGCTGGCATTGTAAGTGGAGGCTGAGCCGCTGCGCCACAGTGCTGGCATGTTTTAACCCCCCTTTGGATTTCTCCAGAAATCCGTTCTTCATGAAGGAACGTTGCTCAGCCTCCAGGTATTTGTATGATTTCAAACATTTTTTTGTTGGTTTATATTTTTATCCCCTTGTGGTCAGAAAAAAAAAAACCACATGATATGATTCCCTTTTTTGAGACTAGTTTGTGTCCAGCACAGGGGCGACCCTGGAGAATGTTCCACGTGCTGATGGAAGCTCGCGTGCTCTGCAGGGGTTGGCGGGGTGTTCTGGACACGCTCCGTGGGTCGGTCTGGGAGGTGTGGAGCCTGACTGAGGTCCCGTGGTTCACTACTGAGTCTCCCTGGGGGATCCGTCCTTGGATGAGAGTGGGGTGTCTCCCGCTGTTGTCCTGTGGGAGCCCCTCCCTCCCCGTGACCTAACAACGCTGGTTTTGTCAGACTGGTGCTCCAGCAGTAGGCGCGTACACGTCCAGAGCTGTCAGACCTTCCTGTGGACTGGGCCCCGTGATCGTGCTGCACTGACCGCCTGTCCTGTGTTCTGTCCCAATGTCTATTTTCCCTTTGCCAGGGTGACAGCTCCTGCTTGCTGCTGGCTCACAGGTACGTGCACTCCCTCTCTCTCAGGGCAGTTTCCTGTAGGCTACATCTCTTGCAGATTTTAGGGTTCTCTCCTTGTGTCGTTCTTTCGAGAACTCGACCGTGCGTGGGGTGAGGACTCTTCCAGACGTGGCCGTTGAGGTCCTTGCAGGCCGTCCCCAGCCTTGTCCAGGCGGGGGATGCGCAGCTGCTGTGTCACGGCCTCGGTTTTCTGGGCCTTTGCTCCCCTCTCCCTGTGTGAACAGTCATGCACTTACGGGCGTCGCGGGGATCACAGATGCTGTCTGCAGGCTTGTTCACCGAGTTCCTTGTGCTTGGCCGAGCTGTTTCCAAGGGCTGCCTTCAGGTTCGGACGTCTTCCTTCCGTGGATCAGCCCACTGTGTTTTGTATTTGACTTCCCGAGTTGCCTCTTGGGTTTCTATTTGGTTATTTTTCAGGATTTCCATCTCTTTGCTGAATTTCTCCTTTCTATCATGCATTGGTTTCCTAATTTTATTTAATTTATTATTTAATGTTCTACTCTAGTTTTATTTATTTATTTATTTATTGGTTTCCCAATTGTTTGTTAAATAGATTTGTCTGAATTCTCTTGCACCTGTCGTGAATTGTTTATCAGGCATCTCGGCACTCTGTCCGTGGATGGCTTCCAGTCACCGCGTTTCTCTTGGAGCGTCCTACTGCCTTGCTTCTGGCGTCTCTGCGCTGACCCTTGCGCTTCTGGAAGATCTGTTGTTCCTCCTGCTTTTCAGTGGGTGGCTCTTCTGGACTGTAGGTCTCTTGCTGTCTTCCTTTTATACCTGTTTATTTATTTGAAAAGCAAAGTGAGAAAGAGAGAGAGATACTTTCTGTCCACTGGTTCACTCCCGAAAGGGCTGTAATGGCCAGGCCAAAGCAGGAGCTGGGAACTCCATCCAGGTCTCCCACATGGGTGGCCGGGGCCCGTCACCTGCTGCCTCCCAGACACACGAGCAGGGAGCTGGATCAGAAGCAGAGCAGCTGGGGCTCCAACAGGTACTCATATAGGATGCCAGCATCTCAGGTGGTAGCTTAACCACTCAATATCTTAAACAGAATTTAAATAAAAGATCTGAAATGAATTCTCCCAGAGCTGGCATTCAAGGTGGACTTCTCCCCGTGGAACGGATCACTTTTCTTGCTACTCCTTCCGTGTGCCACGCCTCTCCGATCAGTCCTGGAGAGGGCCTCGTGCTGCGGGGGGGTGGGGGGGGCGGCAAACGCTGAGCACTCCCTGTGCGGATCAGCACGGCGCCTTCACGGCCACTGGTGCGCCAGCCTCAGCCCGTGTCCTCCACCACGGAGAGCGAGCGCCGTCCCCGATGCCGTCCCGTGACGGCAGCTCCTGCTGCACGCTGTCCGGCCCAACCAGGCAGGTGTGTTGTCTGTGAGCTCCTGGTGGGTCATGGCGCTTGTTCAGGCTGCGCCCCGGCTATTCAGTCAAGTCAGACACGAATCCAGGGGTGCTGCAGAGGCTTGTGCGGGTGTGGTGGACAGCTGCGGTCAGCTGACTGACTGCTGTGGCGCCGAGCCGCTGAGCCTGGACACGGTGGTGCTACCCAATCAGTTGCCAGTGTTTCGAGCCAAGACTGATGTTTCCTGAGGAAGCAACACAGGACTGCCCGTCAGCTCCCGTGCACGTCCAGCCTGATGGCCTGGCCTGCAGCGTCCACCCCCGCCAGCCCCCGCCACCCCAGGCGCCAGGTGGTGGGGATAAAGCTCGTCTCTGTGGTCCACACGACACCGCTTCTGCGTGTCCGGGAGCTGGCTGGGAAACACGACTCTGCAGGGCCTGGTGCCAGAGACCTCGTCTTCCTCGGGCGAGTGCCACGCAGAGGCGGCGTGAGAAGCTGACGCAGTGAGGAGCGAGTAGGCGTAAGTGACTCAGGGGCCGGGCCAACATTTGTTTCCTGGATTGCTGGCAGCTGGGCGGTGCTGTGTGCGCCCACAGTAAGCGTCCTGGCCCAGAGAGTGGGAGACAAGGTGCTGCTGCTGACCTGTCCATCCAGGCTGGATCCTGCCTCTGTCCAGGGTGCTTCTGACCTGCGGGGCCTGTGGAGGGCCTCACCGCTGGCTTCCTGGCCAGGGGTCTGCTCGGCCACCTGCTGCAGGTGGGAGGACATTTCTCTACAAGCACGTGGTGGTGGTGATGGATACCGACACATGGGGGCAGCCACCCACGGGGGCCACCTGAGCTCCCTTGCATGTGGGGGCTGGACTCCGGTGTTCTGAAGCTGTCCCAGCCATGTCTACGCTGGGTTCTCACCCCACAGCATCCACGGAAGGGAGAAGAGACTGCGGACTGGAAGGAGGAGGCGGTCCCAGCAGCCCTGAGGGTCAGTGCCTGTGTCACTCCTTAGATGTCCATGCCACGCAGGACTTACCGTACCGAGGCCAGCACCGTGGCGAAGACAAGGCTAGGCCTGCCAGGTTCTCATCTAGGCAAGAGGCGAGACGGCAGATCACACACCGGAGACGACCGGGGAACGAGCAGACCGTGGATCATGCACGGGAGACGGCCGGGGAGAGAACAGACTGTGGATCACGCACCAGAGACGGCCAGGGGAGCGAGCAGGCCGTGGATCACGCACCAGAGACGGCCGGGGGAGCGAGCAGACTGTGGATCATGTACCAGAGACGGCCGGGGGAGAGCAGGCCGTGATCGTGCACCGGAGGCGGCCGGGGGAGAGCAGGCCGTGATCGTGCACCGGAGGCGGCCGGGGGAGAGCAGGCCGTGATCGTGCACCGGAGGCGGCCGGGGGAGAGCAGGCCGTGATCATGCACCGGAGGCGGCCGGGGGAGGGCAGGCCGCTTCCTCAGCGTCTTCCTGCTGTCCTGAGATAGCAGCTGGGGAGCCTGATTTCTCCTGTGACCCACGTGTCCCCTGTGTCGGGGCTGGGACCGGCCCCTCTGCCCAGAGGCCTGGCCCGGCCGTGCCCTGTGCACAGCTCGCTGAGCGCGGGAAGGCCCAGGATCCCGAGCTGCAGCCCGGCTCCTC
The DNA here is from genome assembly GCA_015711505.1 of Sylvilagus bachmani. Taxonomy (NCBI): domain Eukaryota; kingdom Metazoa; phylum Chordata; class Mammalia; order Lagomorpha; family Leporidae; genus Sylvilagus; species Sylvilagus bachmani. Next base: position 110,269,932 of record CM027389.1, on the reverse strand, counting down.
CTCCCTAGGTGAGGTCGAAGGCCGTGAGACAGGTCGAAGGCCATGAGACAGGTCGAAGGCCGTGAGACAGGTCGAAGGCCGTGAGACAGGTCGAAGGCCGTGAGACAGGTCGAAGGCCGTGAGACAGGTCGAAGGCCGTGAGACAGGACGGCTCTGGCTTCTCTGAGGCCATCCATTTCCCTTCTTTAAAAGGTTAAAACGAACATGGTTCGTCCCCATTATGTCAAATTGCACTCTTAATAGCAGTAATTTACTCGCACTAATATTCTTCGTCGGCATGATGGTGAACAATGCATGAAACACGTGCCTACTTAAATATCAGTTTGGAAAGCAACAATTTATGTTTACACAATCATAGATTTTCATTACCATTCACAGGCAAGCTCGACTGCTTTTATCAGGTAAATTTTATTTATTCAAAAAGACCACAGAGGGTGACCTCTCTGGAGAACCACGCCCCGGTTTCCCCAAACTCCCCCTCCTGGGAACTCGGAACTCTGATCATTGAAGCGGATTTTTACACTCTCTGGGGGAATTTCTCAATCGGGAAGGTCCAGTCTCTCAGCACCCAGTGGCAACTTTTTCGGGAAAGTTCTAGCTTTGCGAGGTGAATTTTACCACCTGCTGATTGTTGAACAGGCACAGAGTAGCCAGATCTGTGTTGTCTCCATGATGATGTTGCCTTTAGTCTCTGAATTAAAAAACTAAATTCTATTTTGAATTAAACTTATGATTTCCATATTTCTCCAGGAATTTGCACAGCCTAGATATTAGGCTAAACCTTTGTGCTCTAAGGCATAATTATTGTCCTTTGTCTAAAGTGTATTGAAAGTGACACCTACTTAAGTGGAATGTGCTGTTTCTGTGTTGCTGTGAACGGTGCTGTTTCTGTAGTTTCAATCCCCAGTTGTCCACTGATGGCACATGTGGAAAAGTGACCTTGTCACGTGACTTTGTATTCCTACGCCTTACAGCAGATTATATGTATTCTTCTCTCTCTCACAAGTGCCCGCCACCTGTGGACAGAGGCGGTCTGATTTCCTCTTCCAAATCTGGTTTCTTATTGATTTTTCTTGTCTTATTGCATGAGCCAGCACTTCCATGTGAGTGGCACCTGCGGTGTGTTCTCCATCTCGGGGAGGTGGCCAGTCCCGCTTAGTGAAGAATCGTATTGGCTGAAGGGTTTGGTGGATGTTCTTTAAGAGGTTGAAGCGCCTCCTTCCCAGTCCTGGTTTGCTAACCGTGTTATCCTGGACGCGTGCTGAACTTTGCCAAGTGCTTCAGGCCACTGATTACATCACCGAGCTTCCTGCACCCCTGCCATAGACCATCTCTGTCTCCTGGCACCGCCCGCGGCAGCTCTGTATTCACTTGGTAGTGCGTAGCCGCGTAGCCTGGTCTAAGGCCTCGGCCTCCAGCACAGCCCAGGTTGGTGCCGGATTCCGTGGAGGCTCGTCCCGCCTGATGCTGAATCTGCTCTCAGCTGGAGCTGTTCCCGTAGGTGCCAGCGGTCAGTGGTGTGCTCTGACAGTTGTGAGCACAGAGGCTAAGTGACAGTCAGCCGTCTACGCTCCTGGGGCTGTCCTCTGGTGATACACAGAGGCACACTGTGGTGTTCCAGGAGTTACGGGACCTGGCATTTGCCATGCTCCCCTCGTGATGTGACTTCACATCTATGATACCGCATTACTTTGAACAATCACCATCCATTTAGGTGTGTGATAATTCCCCAGTGTTTGATTAATCAAATAACTTTACTTCCCGCAAATGACAAAGGATGGCGAACGGCAGCAGATTGTCAGTGTGTCGCGTCTTCCAGCTCCTCGGCTTCACCTGTTCTCGTTCGTCCCCTGCAAATGACATCTGTTCACTCTGTCTTTTGGTGTTTGTCACAGACAGCCATGAATAATTCAGCCTGGCGGTACAGTCATCAGATTACACCTGTCAGCCTGCTCACCTGCACTGAGTGATTATTTCATCGAGGTGGATGAGGGGAGAGACCAGCAGCTCCAGAGGTTCAGAAGTGCTTGCGGGTTCTGTATGAGGTGGGCTCCTTGGGCTAGACTTGACACGCAGAGTGGGACAGCCTGCCCGTCCTAAGAGCCGGCTCAGCTCTCAGGACATTTGCACGATGCGCTGTTGTTCCAAGAGTGTGGGCTCACTGGGGGCAGCTGTGTGCGTGCTGTGGGCTTTTCTCGGTGATCCCCGAGAACTCCGGGGATGCGTTCTGAGCAGCTCTCCCAGCAGGAGGTGATCATGTGTGCTCCGGAGCCGCAGCCGTGTGAGATCTGTGTGAAGCGCAGCCGTGTGGTCCCGGCACACCGCCGGGTGTTCACTCTCACCACTCTTCTCCACCCTTGCTTTTGTGTAGGTTTTACTGCAGAGTACACTACAGGGTATTTTCTAAAGATTTATTTATTTATTTGAAAGTTAGAGTTGCACACAGAGAGGCAGAGAGAGAGAAAGAGCAAGAGCGAGTGAGAGAGATCTTCCATCCACTGGTTCACTCCCCAATTGGCTGCAACAGTTAGAGCTGCACCGATCAAAAGCCAGGAGCCAGGAGTTTCTTCCGGGTTGCCCACGCAGGTGCAAGGGCCCAAGCACTTGGGCCATCCTCCACTGCTTTCCCAGGCCACAGCAGAGAGCTGGACAGGAAGTGGAGCAACTGGGACTCTAACCGGCACCTGGAATACCGGCACTGCAGGTGGTGGCTTTACCCGCTACGCCACAACACTGGTCCCAGTACAATAAAGTTTTAGGAACAAACTGTGTTGTCTATGTCATCTCTACGTGCAATGTTTCAATCTTAGTACACCAGACAGTGATGTCCTGGAAGTGAAGATATGTGTGCACTTTCTAATTTTAAATTAAATGAACGCCAACTTGTCTGCGTAATTTAGGTCTCCTAGAAGACACAAACAGCTTGCAAAGGAGCCTAACGAGATAAGCACTTACTGGGCCAGTGACTCAGTGGTTCTCCTTTGCACCCCTAAGTGTTCTGGATTTCATGAGCAACTAAAATGAAACATGAAGAAGATTCCCACAGCCTCATCCCTAGGCTTCTCCAGTCCTGCACACAAACACAGCTCCACACACGATTCCATGATCGTCCTAGGAAACAAATGGCAAGTAAGGGTGTTTGTCCCTATCTTTCTCATTTTGCTTCAAACCAGTGAAATCTTGGTCTACACTGGCTGCCCTCTGAGTCCGTGTGCTCAGCACACTCACTGTCCACGCAGTGTCACAGGGGTGGAGTGTGGTGGTGGGGAGACCCACCCACAGGCACTGCATCACGGGCCTGTGCCAGGCACTTTGAGGGGTGCAGCGTGTCTGTGTGTGTACAGTGTGTAGTGTGTGTTTGTGGAGTGTTTCTGCACAGTGTGTGTGGTGTGTCTGTGTATGTAGTGCATAGTGTGTGAGTGTGTGCAGTGTGTGTTCTGTGTGTGGTGTGTCTGTGCAGTGAATGCAGCATGTGTGGTTTTGCAGTATGTGTGTGAGTGTGCATGTGGAGTCTGTGCAGTGTGTGTGGTGTGTGTACGTGTATGTGCAGTGTGTGTGTGTAGTGGTGTGCAGTATGTTCTGTGTGTGAGTGTGGAGTGGGTGTGCAGTGAATGCAGCATGTGCAGTGTGTGTAAGGGTGTGTGTGGAGCGGTGTGCAGGGTGTGTGTGCAGTGTACACACTGTGTATAAGTGTGTGCGGAGGATCTCCGTGCAGTGTGTGTATGTGGAGTGGGTGTACAGTGTAAGTGTGTATGGAGTATCTGTGTATGTAGTGTATAGTGTGTGTGTAGTGTGCAGGGTGTGCACTGTGTGTGTGTAGTGATGTGCAGCGTGTTGTGTGTGTGCAGTGTCTCCATGCAGTGTGTGTGTGTGTAGTGGTGTGCAGTGTGTTCTGTGTGTGAGTGTGGAGTGGGTGTGCAATGTATGCACTGTGTGTTTGAGTGTGTGGTGTGTCTATGTGTATGTATAGTGAGTCTGTGGTGTGCAGTGTGTCTGTGTGTGGAGTGGGTGTACAGTGTAAGTGTATATGGTGTGTCTATGTGTATGTAGTATAGTGTATGTGTACAGTGTCTCCGTGCAGTGTGTGTGTGTGTGTGATGTGTGTGTGCAGTGTCTGTGCAGTGTGTGTGGTGTGTCTATGTGTATGTATAGTGTGTGAGTCTGTGGTGTGCAGTGTGTGTGGTGTGTGCAGTGTCTCCATACAGTGTGTGTGGTGTGTCTATGTATATGTATAGTGAGTATGTGTTGTGCAGTCTCTGTGTGTGTGTGTGTGTGCAGTGTGTGTGGTGTGTCTATGTGTATGTATAGTGGGTAAGTCTGTGGTGTGCAGTGTGTGTGTGTGTGGAGTGTGTGTGGTGTGTCTATGTGTATGTATAGTGTGTGAGTCTGTGGTGTGCAGTGTGTGTGTGTGCAGTGTTTCCATGCTGTGTGTGTGTGTGGAGTGTCTCCGTGCAGTGTGTGGTCTCAGTTCTCTCAGGACTCCCATCTGTGCAGTGAGGAGACGGACAGGGCTGTGGGTCTGAGGGAGGGGACTCTGGGGTTAGGGGTCAGCCGACTGCACCCAGTCCTGGCTGGGGGGAGAGCTCAGGCTCCATCCGACTCCTAGTAGCCGCAGGTGAGGGGTGGAGGGCAGGGGTGAGTGGGAAATGCAGTGCCCAGGGCTTGGTGGGAAGAGTGCGCCGACAGGTGCACCTTTTGAGGACTGCTCTCAGGCAGGACAGGGGAGGCCTAGGGCAGGCTGTGGGCGTCAATGCGGGTGACAGCAGCCCTCTATAGGGTGACTCCCGGGCGTGCGCCCTGCAGGCACCTGCTGTTCACGGAGTGTGGCCGCGGGAGCCCAGCATCAGGCTGGTGTTGGGGCCTTGGGCATTGTCTGAGGTCTCCTGGCGGAGACAGGAGCAGGGGCCGTTGCGGGGGTGGCAGAGGGAGGACTTCCTGTGTCCCCTCACATCAAGGGAGAGGGAAAGATGCGATTTTGGGAGTCAGCAAACCCCCAGCGGCCTCAGGGCCTCCTCCAGCGCTGGGGGTCGCCCCCGCACTCAGCCTGGGCCGGCGCTGGGGACCGGGCGGTGGCTCTCTGGGGCTGCTGCCCCTCCCGGAGGGCAGAGGCCAACTGGGAGTCATCCTGGGCGTGGCGCTGACCCTGTCTGGGCTCGGGAGGGAAGGGGGGTGCTCTGTCTGGGGGTGAGGCTGACACCACGAAGGGCCGGCAGGAGACGGAGCGCAGGTGCAGGCTGGGGCCGGGAGACGGTGCCTGGTGCGAGCTCCCGGCTTCTTGCTGGTGCCCCGGGGAGCAGCAAGTGATGGCCGAAGGGCTTGAGCCCCTGCCACCGACAGGGAGACCCGGACGGAGCTCCTGGCTCCTGGCTCAGGCCTGGGCCAGCCCTGGCTGTTGCTGGCATTTGGGACGTGAACCAGATCTCTTTCAAAAAAAAATGAAAATAAATAATAAGACTTTGAAAACGTGCACCTCGGCAAGGCCACGGCAGGGCTGCGGCCTCGGGAGCCGCTTTCAGGCCCTGGGGCACCCCAGGCTGGGTCCCTGCGTGGACTCCCCTCTCCTCACCCCCCCCCCCCCACCGTGCGCATCTTCCCCCCGCCCTTGCACCCGAGCGCTCAGACGCTGGGTCTCCGCATGGCTGCGCCTGTGTCTGAGTCACGCGCGTTGGCCATGGCCTAGCCCGTGCGTGGCGGCCAGCCCTGGCGGGAGACCCGGGCGCGGCTCGGAGGTGGCATCAAGGTGGGGGTGTTCGCGCCTGAGGTTTCCAGTCCACCTCGCTGCACCCTGCACGGACCTGGCTGCGGGTCCGAGAGGCGAGCACTGACCTCTGCTACGATGGTGGTTTCTGCAGCCCCTGAACTCCCCTCGCGGGAGGCCCCGGCGGCCACGCAGGTCGTGAGTGGACGCGGTGCCCGTGGAGCCGTCACAGGAGCCTGGGGTCCCCTGGTGTGTGCCGGCCACCGTGTGCCGGCTGCCTCTGCACGGGGCCCCCTCCCCGCTCCCAGGTCCCGCCCCACAGCCTCGGGAGCCGCGGGATCCCGGGTCAGCTGCGGGGTGTTGCGGGTTTGCTTGGACACAGCACCCGGCCCCAGAGGCGCAGGCACGGCCCGCCTTGCGTGAGCTCCGTTGAGTTCTCACCTCTGCCTCCCAGGAGTTCAAGCTTCCGTTTCTGAGGCCGACGGGTAGAATAACAGACACTTGTGCTTCCTCTCCAGCCCCCAAGTGTGGAAATTCTAAGAGTAGAAAAAGGTAGAAAACAACACAAAAAACCTTCCGAGCAGTGTGTTTTGTTTTTGCAATTTGAACTTTCTAGGGGGGGGAAGCAGGACACAGAGCAGAGACCTCAGTGGAGCACTGGAGCTTGAGATGTGGGAAAAGCTAACCCGACGGAAGTCTGCTGACGCCGCAAAGGCAGAGGGCGACTCGCAGAGCTCCGGGCGTTTCTCAGCGTTTCCCGGCAGACAGACAGAGCCAAAAAATTCCCTCCTCACGAAGGGAAACCAGGGACCGGCCGCACCTGGGGGAGTCAGGAGTCAGGGACCGGCCGCACCTGGGGGCGTCAGGAGTCAGGGACCGGCCGCACCTGGGGGCGTCAGGTGGCCCCTGGTGGGGAGCTCGCCTGTGTCCTTGGGCTGGTGGCTGCTGGCCCACGCTGAGGGCCCTGGGAGCAGTGTTGGGACTTTCACCTGCAGCAAAGCAGCGTATCGCTCGTTCAGCAACGATGGTTTCACTGGAAAAGAGGAGTCAGATAGTTATCAGAAGCTTTGTTAGTATAAATCTGTTTTTTCCTAATCAATGGTATCCACCCTTCTCTGAGGAATTGTAACCCTTAAGTATCAATCTCCTCTGTACTTAACAAAAACCAGCAGCCAGGCTCTGGTAGACTAGGCGTGGTCAAATTGGTCCACCTGTACTTAACCACGTGTGTTAGGGTCCTCCAGAGTGGCAGCACCAAGTGCACATGGATGTAGGGAGGCCGGGGTAGGACACGGTGCAGGAAGTTGGGAGGGGACAGGACACGGACACAGGTAGATGTGTAGGGACGGGACACGGTGCAGGAAGATGGGAGGGGACAGGACACAGATACAGGTAGATGTGTAGGGATGGGACACGGTGCAGGAAGATGGGAGGGGACGGGACACGGACACAGGTAGATGTGTAGGGATGGGACACAATACAGGAAGATGGGAGGGGACGGGACACGGTGCAGGAAGATGGGGGTGTGTGCAGATAGGCAGGGGACAGGGGATTTACAAGGGACTGGCTCATGGTGACCATGCAGCTGAGACGTCCCACAGCTGCCTCCTAGGCTGCAGGCCTGGACGCCGGAAGCCTGGCTCAGGCCAAGTCTGGACGCCTCACAGGCAGACAGCTGAGTTTGTGACCTGTAAGTTTGAAGCTGGAAACCCCAGAGCTGGGCAGGGCACTGGTTCAGGTTCTGGAGTCCAAGGGCTGGAGACCTGGAGTTCCGAGGTCTGTGGCTCCGGGCTGGTGTCCTGGCTGGGGGCTGGGAGGGATTCCAGGGCCCCCTCTGTGTGTGTTCTCTCTGGGTCCCTGGCCAAGTGGGTGGGCAAGACCACGTGAATGGGCTCGCCCCACCTGGTCCCCGGGGACCCACACAGTAACCCCCTCTGCAGACACTTTCCCAGACACCCCAGGTCATAGATCCAAGTTGACGTTTACAATTCCCCCTCGCACTGCCGCTTGCTCCTCACAGCCGCGTGTCCCGTGTGCTGGGCGTCCGAGTCTGGCTGGCACGGGGGGCTCCTAACGTGACGCTGGATGGGCCCTGTGGAGTGGCCCAGAGCGAGGGCGCGGACAGCACTTTCAGGCCATCGTGGGTAGTTCTCTAAACCGACTGCCTCCACATGGAAACGCTCGCCCCTCCTCCCCAGACTTCTGAGAGCAATTAAGCGCCAGTCTCTGCGACCAGTGGGGATGGCCCTGGGCTCACAGCTCCCCGGGAGTCTCAGGTCCCGCCCCTCTCACCCCACAGCCTGCGGGGGTGGGGGACCCCGCGTGGTTGTCTGAACAGGCGTGTGCAGGCGGCGAGGTGTGCCGCGGGCCACCCAGCCTTCGCCCTTCCCGAGCCGCGCCTCGTCACACAGAACAGCGTGTTGCCTTCTGAATGCAGCAGCAGTGGACAGACAGTTCTTACTGTAGAAAGTGTCGCCTAAAGGGGTAAGGATTTTTTTAAAAACCCTAATAAAAAATAGGGCATTTCTGTGAAGACATTCTATGCACCATGATGTAAATTCTTTTTTTCAAGATTTGTCTTCTATTTATTTGAAAGACAAACTGTCAGGGAGAGAGATCTTCCATCTGCTGGCTCACTCCCTAAATGGCTGCCATGGCCAGGGCTGGGCCAGGCCAGAAGCAGGACGTCCGTCTGGTCTCCCCCATGGGTGCAGGGCCCAAGCACTGGATCGATCCTCTGCTGCTCTCCCAGGCACATCAGCAGGGGGCTGGATTGGAAGTGGAGCAGCCGGGACTCGAACTGGTGTCATGGGCAGCGCTTAACTCACTGCACCACAGAACCAGCTCCCGTGTGTGAATCCTGTGCAGCCATCAACAGGGAACTTGGTGCGTTTTTGACAAGAAAGAGCGAGAGGCACCATTGCATGGGAAGGGTGTGGACTGCTGACAGATTATCCGTGCACAGGTGTGTGGGTTGGTGCCTGTGTACAGAAATCTCATATCCCTCCGTCACACACGACATGCACATAGACTGGAATTATACAGAGCAGAATGCCCAGTGTGTTAACAGCAGACTCCCTTGGTGCCACGGGGACTTTTGACTGTGTTTTTGAGCCTTTCTCTGCTTGTTTGTAAATACAGCGACAAAGATCACTGCATGTAAAATATTTTGTTTTTTTCTGGGTTGGGGGGGTGATCGCAGTCCCATCTTCTTCTGCAAGACAGATCAGGGCTCCAAGTGCTGCGAGCTGACCTCCACCCACAGCCCGCGTCTGCTTGGAGATTCGGGAATGACCTGAGCGGAGCTCCCCGGGCTGCCTCTCCCGGCGTGAAGACAGTGACAGGGTGCAGAAGTGGGGCTGGGACACGTGTAAGAAAGCATGGCATTCCTGACATCCGTGTCCCTCGCTGTGACCCTCGCAGCACATGGCGTCCAGGGATCCCATTCAGGGAATGGTGGACACGCTGCTCCGAAGGGGTGGTGTGGTGTGGACAGACACACGTCAGCGAGAACGGCCGTGCGCACACCAGCCACGTCCGGGCGCTGGACAAGCAGCCGGTTCCCGTGCGAGAGTCTGGGCAGCCTGGCACTCATCCACTTCCCGCTTCCCTCCCTGTTCCCCCGGGGGCTCAGCTGTCACACGTGTACCCCAGCACCCAGGCGGGGTGAGAAATGGGCTCCCTCCAGCTCGCAGCGTTCGCAAACCGGGAGACAGGGCTCACCACAGACAACACGGGGCTCGACTTCCCACACGGTCTCTGAGGGCCCCCACAGCCTTTCTCTCTGTAGCCCCCGTGTAGACGGGCAGCTGTGCAGCCGTCCTCACAGCGGCAGGTGTGACGCTGCCTCTCCCACGCACTGCAGAACCCCACAACGCCCCACCTTGCCTGGCTCTGCAGAGATGGAGGAAGGCCGAGGCCGGCTCGCCATCACACCAGCAGCCAGCCTTGTTCCGCTGCGTCTTTATCTTCCTTGATTTGTTTTTATTTTTATTTTTTTGGCAGGCAGAGTTAGATAGTGAGAGAGAGAGAGACAGAGAGAAAGGTCTTCCTTTTCCGTTGGTTCACCCCCCAAGTGGCTGCTACGGCCGGTGCACCGCGCTGATCCGAAGCCAGGAGCCAAGTGCTTCCTCCTGGTCTCCCATGGGGTGCAGGGCCCAGCACCTGGGCCATCCTCCACTGCCCTCCCAGGCCACAGCAGAGGGCTGGCCTGGAAGAGGAATGACCAGGACGGAACAGGCGCCCCAACCAGGACTAGAACCCAGGGTGCCGGTGCCGCAGGTGGAGGATTAGCCTAGTGAGCCATGGCGCAGGCTATCTTCCTTTATTTTTTTAAAAAAGATTTATTTATTTGAAAGGCAGAGAGACAGAATGGGATGGATCTTCTATCCACTGGTTCACACCGCAGGTGGCCACAATGGCCAGGGCTGGGCCAGGCCAAAGCTAGGAGCAAGAGTTTCACTCGGGTCTCCCACGAGGGTGCCGGGGCCCAGGTTCTTGGGCCATCTTCCACTGCGTTTCTAAGGGGCATTGGCGGGGATCATGGCACCGCTGGTATGGAATGCTGGCAGTTGTATCGCTACACCACCGTGTCAGCCCACATCTTTATCTTCTTAAGTGCCTTCCTCTTAGCCTGGCATTCGCTCAGATGAACAATCCGGAACACGCGGTGCACTAGGTCAGAATCCGGAAGTCTCCCAGCGGAGCCAGCCCTGAGCAGCTCGTCCCACCCAGGGACTTGAGTCTGCCGGTGCCGGCTCCCTTCAGGCCCCAGGCCCAGGCACAGCTGGACAAAGCTCCTTCTCCACAGGCCCCAAAGCCCGACTCTGAACAAAACCCAGCACGCGGCCCACGCCCGTGTGTCTGGGGACGGCAGGGCGTGTGGTTCCCGTGCACAGCTCTGACGGAACGCTGGCATCTGGGCAGAGGCAGGGGCACAGGTGTCGGCTAACCTGTGAGGGTTCCGGCTGCGCAGTGCTGAACGCCAGTTGCTAAAGGAGAAAGCAAGATGAACAGCTCGCGGCGTTACTTCAGTGCTCCATGTCGAGATGTCAAAATACGAGAACAGATGAGACTCCGGGGACGCCGTGGGGTTCCCGTTGTGAATCCGCTCCTTCCAGGGAAGGGCCTGGCGTCGCGGCTTGCAGGCAGACCCCAGGCACCCCTTGCAAGTCAGATGGGACCCCAGACCACTGCTTCCCAGCGCAGAGCCCAAACTGCTGGGCTCCTGGCCACCCACACGGCTGGAACCCTCCGCCCTGGAGAGCTTGGCAGAGCGGCACGGCATCTTCCAGGTCACAGGGTCACCGGGTGGGCTGCAGACCCGCCTGCCTGTCCCGGAGTGGCCCTACCCCTTATCTGTGTGGGCTGGGCTGGGGGCGCAGGTGCCAAGTGCCACCTGGGACATTGACACCAAAAGAGTTCCCATAGCTTACCGGAGATGCTGATTTAACAGGCATCCCGTATTCTTTGCTAAACCTGGTGACCTGAGGCTAAGGACACAGACTGGACCCGCGCGGGCCTGAGTTCAAAGTGGATTTCTCTTTTCATGCCCTGTGGCACCTGTGGAGTCTCCGTCCTCGCACCTGGTGGCACGTGTGGGTGAGGGGACGCTCTCAGTGCCCCTCAGCCGTGGATGCGATGTCCAGCGTGTCTCCCACAGCCACCACTGTGCGCCTCTGGTGTCACGGTGACCGTGTCCACAGCTGGGACAGGTCACACGGCCATGGGGTCCAGAAGTCCTGGCCCAGGACAGGTGCTCTGCACGCTCCAGCTGCTCCACGAGTCGGAGGTGGTGATGACTGGGGCGGCCACGAGCCCAGGACAGGCGCTCTGCACGCTCCGGCTGCTCCACGAGTCGGAGGAGGTGATGACTGGGGCGGCCACGAGCCCAGGACAGGCGCTCTGCACGCTCCGGCTGCTCCACGAGTCGGAGGTGGTGATGACGGGGGCGGCCACGAGAACTTTCTGCTGCCCTCGGTGTCCTGAGAATCCGACTTCTGAGATGGGATGCGAGGGTCCTTGGGTGGGAGCGGGTGCCTGGGCCGCAGCCTTGCCCTCTGGGGCTCCAGCGTCTGCATGGACCCGGGGGGCACAGTCCTGCTGTGTTGCTCGTAAAAGCACCGTGTGTCGGAGCTGCTGCGTTCCTAACCAGGAGTCTTCACCTTTAGGTTTGGTGTTCAAGTTACTCACTTTGTAAAAATGTATTGATCTGAGAGGCAGAGAGCGAGAGAGAGTGAGAGAGAAAGAGAAAGAGAGAGCGAGCGCGCACATCCGTCCACTGCTTCTCTCCCCAGACGCCTGCAACAGCCAGGGCTGGGTGGGCCTGGGCCGGAGCCAGGAGCTGGGCTCAGCCCAGGTCTCCCAGGTGCTGGCAGGGACCCAGTTACTGGAGCCTTAGACTCACGGGGTCTGCAAGAGCTGCTGCGTGGAGCCAAATTCAGGCATGATATGGGATGCAGGCATCTTCGCATTTACGGAAAATGGCTGCTTGTACTTATTCATTTTTAATATGGTTTGTTAATACACCGTTCCCCTAACTTTTGCCTTCTTGTTTATGTGTTTTTATATATTTCATTTTCTTCTAAAAAATCTTTTTTTTAAAAAAAGTTTTTTTATTTTATTTATTTGAGAGGCCAAGTTAGAGAGAGAGAGAGAGAATCTTCCATCGCTGGGTCACTCCTCAAGTGGCCATAATGGCCAGGGGTGAGCCAGCAGCCAGGAGCTTCATCCATGTCTCCCACGCTAGTGGCAGGGGCCAAGCACTTGGGCCGTCTTCTGCTGCTTTCCCAGGCACATTAGGAGGGAGCTGAATCAGAAGTGGAGCAGCCGGGACTTGAACTGGCGCTGGTATGGGATGTCAGCACGGCAGGCTGAGGCTTAGCCCACTGTGCCACAGCGCCGGCTTTCGCCTGTTTCTGAAGTGTCGTGTTTCTGATCGTCCCCACAGCAAGCTGTTGCTCTAGCCGTGTCCCTCGTTGTGTGCGTCTGAGCACACCTGGGCTCACTTGTGCCTCCGATCCCCCAAGGACCCAGCGCACACACCCACACCCACACCGCAGCAGGCGGCGCCTCCCATTTCTGCTCCTCCTGTGAATCGGCATCTTAGAGTGTAAAGCCAGCTCGTTATTCAATTATTCATCTTAAATTAGTCGTCTCTTTTCCTAACATTCTCCTTTTAATTACATTCCACAGCACACCATAGCTGTTCGGGTTCGCTCTCAGTGGCTCAGTGGCCGACAGTCAGTTCCGTCGCAGTGTGGCTCCACTTCTCTGCCCTTGACTCGGCGGGTCTGGTTTCCGAGTGTGGGGGGTGGTTTGGGAGGGTTTGCTTCTCTGTGCCCCCCCCTTCCCTGCCACCCCCGGAAGTCAACCTGGGCGGGCATGGTGGGGCCACAGGTCTCCCGTTCACAGTCCTGTGGCTCTCCCACTGACGGCATGTTGGGCACTGGGCGGCGAGTGGCACGTGCGCCCTGCCTGAAGGGTCGCAGGTGTCGTGTGTCTGACGCTGCCTGAGGCGACCAGAGGTCTGGCCCACGAGCTGGCACTTGTTCTTCTCAGCAGAACGTTGCGTGTGCGCGTCAGGCTGCCCTCCCCTCCGGGACTAGAGCCCGGCGCTCCCGCGTGGGCTGTGGGGGGCCCAGGCCCGGCCTCACCGGCTGTGCCCAGTGCCCAGCCCCGGCGCCTCCTTGCAGTGCCCAGACGGGGTCCAAGGGTTCGCTGGCTGCTGCCAAGGACCGCGCTGAGCCCCAGGGGTGCGCCTCAAGGCCCGGGGGCAGGAAGCCAGAGCAGAGGGGGGTGTGTGGGGTGTGCGTGGGGTGTATGTGTGGTGTGGGGTGTGTGTGAGGTGTGTGAGGGGTGTGTGTGTGGGGTGTGTGTGTGGTGTATGTGTGTGATATGTGTGTGGTATATGTGTGGTATGTGTGTGGTGTGTGTGTGGTGTGTATGTGTGGTGTGTGTGGTGTACGTGTGTGGTGTGGTGTATATGTGGTGTGTGGTGTGTGGTGTGTGTGTGGTGTGTGTGGTGTGATATGTGTGTGGTATGTGTGGTATATGTGTGTGCTGTGTGTGTGGCATGTGTGCTGTGTGTGTGGTGTATGTGTGTGATGTGTGTGGTATGTGTGTGGTGTGTGGCATGTATGGTGTGTGTGTGGTGTATGTGTGTGGTGTGTGTGGTGTGTGTGGTATGTGTGTGGTGTGTGGCATGTGTGCTGTGTGTGTGCACGCCCGTGTACACGTGCAGCCACCCTCGGAGCCTGAATTCCCTTCTGTGTGCGCGCACGTCTGGGGCGTGTCTGGGGCGCACATCTGGGGCGCGCGTGGTCTCCGTCCGCGAGAGCTGACTGACCACTGACCGGAAGCGCCGCAGGTGCTGTCGCGGCCGCGCGGCTCCCTCCTCCCCGCTTCCTGCTCTGTTTTCCGAAGGCCGAGCCATGGGGATCCCGTGGATAGGGTTTCGCCTGTGCAGATTGGCTGTGTCACTGCCGCCCCGTGCGAAGCAGGCACAGGCCAGCGGCGCTCAGCAGGGCGCCCAGGGAGGTGGCAGCCTGCCCTGGGCAGAGCGGGTGCCCCTGCAGCTCCCTGAGTGGCAGGTGTCCCGGGGGCGGCGCCGAGGTGGAGGCCACAGGTTCGCAGGCTCTGGAGATGGCTCCGTGCAGCCCTGCGCAGCGATTCTAAAGCCCCTCGTGTCCAGGACAACGTCCAGGCTTTTGTTCTTTGTCCTGAGTCTGTGTGGTCAGCCCTGACGTGCGAATGTAGGAGAAGCGACTGCCCTCTCCCCCACAGGCCTGGCCGCCCCCGGGGGGGCTCCCGTGGTGGTGCGGCTGGCCCACAGGTCCAGGTGGCCATCATGCCCTCTGCCAGGATCGGGAGGGAAGCCCTGTCGGCTAGCGCTGGGAAATCCAGGTCCACACCACGCAGGCGGATCCTGGAAGGTGAGGATTCCCGTGTGAGCCTGGCCTGAAGGGTGCTGTCGAGGCCACAGGTGCGCATGCTAAGTGCCGCACGGAGGTGCTCCCTGGCCACCAGTGGATCCAGCTGTGTCGGAAGTCACAGGTGGCGTGATGCCGGCACAGAGAAGCCAACACCTGCTTCCAGACAGACCGAGCTGTTTTACAAATCGCCCAGGGCACTTGGCTCGGTGGCGTTTTCTCAGAAGGGCCTGCAGACGCGGGACTGTGAGCCCTGTGCTTCCCACGAGGTCGCCATGGGCTGGTGGCTGCTGGGCGGGGAGCTGAGCGGCTGCAGAGAGCGGCGTGGGAGGCGGGCTCTGCCTTAGCCACGGGGCTGGCTTTGCAACTTGCTTGAGTCACGCTTGGGCACAGGTAACTCTTTCAAACTGAATTTTATTTATCTAGGGAGAGGGCGAGAGGGAGGGACAGCGCCCCCACCTGCTGGTTTGCACCGGAATGGCCGTAGTGGGGAGGACTGGGCCAGGCTGGAGCTGACAGCCGGGAATTCAGTCCAGGTCTGCCACGTGAGTGCCCCCCAGGCTCTGCATCAGCCGGGAGCTGGAGCAGGGAGCTGGGAAGGAGATCCAGCCCCGGTGCTGGTGCTGTGGTATGGGAATGGCCATCCCACCCTGCGTCTCCCCACCTGGCATAATGCCCGCCGGACGATTCCTTTCAGGGCACAGAGCAATTTCAATCTGCCAACCCAAGGCATGGCCTGGAAGTGCTGGGGGTGGGGGGTAGAGAGGAGGGTGCTGGGGAGCTCGGAGAGCCCCGTGGGGGCAGGGGCGGTGCCCCGATGGCCACGGGGTTGGGGTTTCTGACTCGAGAATTTCCTTTGCTACTTTGTAATGGGGAAAAAATTTTCATGCCAACGTGACATTAATGTCTGTTTTAACAGAAACCACTGCCTTCTATAAACATTCACTTCAGTTTCCCGTGTCATGGCGGGTAGTGGGTAAGGTGACTGCGGCCAGGGCCCGGAGCTTGGCTCACGTCCCTGGCCCACTGCCACGAATTCTGGACACATGTCTGTCTCTGTTTTCTCGTTGGTAAAGCCAGGATGCAAATACTACTTCCTGCTCGTGTTCGGAGGGTTGGGTAGAGTGTGCCAGGGACAGGTGCGCTCTTTGCCGGGCGGTGGACGCGCTCTGGGAGGCACAGGTGCGCTCTTTGCCGGGCGGTGGACGCGCTCTGGGAGGCACAGGTGCGCTCTTTGCCGGGCGGTGGATGCGCTCTGTGATGACGCATGTAGATAGTTTCTTTTCAAACTCTGAATGCGCTGTGGGTACAGACCCGTGCTGTTGGGAGGGAAGCTGGTACCCCTCAGCTCGGGCTGACTGAGTGGGGAGCAGTATCATGACATTCATGCGCACAGTATTCCACGGGCGTGACAAGTGGTCGCCGCCGGTTCCTCTCCATGACTGAGTGAGAAGTGATGGCGCGGCAGGAGCGGGCATGGTTCCGCCTCGGCCCACCTGCTCCTCCGTCTGCACGTGCTCCCGGTTCTGTGCGGGGCGGGGTGCGGGATGCCCCTGCTGCTGCTCCCATAGGGAACCTGCCTGCGGGAGGGAGTCTGGGGACGCAGCTGGCGCCCTCCCTCAGCCGTCGGAGGTCGGAGTGACTGGCTGTCACAGGGAGGCTGGCAAAGGGCAGCCACCGCCTGACCCTGCCGCAGCTGCCGAGGGGCTCAGGGCTCAGGGGCTCCGTCTCTGGTTTGCTGTTCAGGAGAGAGGCCGGTTGCCAGGGGCTGTGTAAGAGTTCAGAGGGACCCAGGCCGCGGCCCCGAGTGGGCGCTGTCCACACACAGCTCCCGTGGAGTAGGCCCACCCTGCTGAGCCTCTGGGCACCTGGAATGAGCTGGCCACAGCCTGGGACCGAGGCTCCGCGGGACACCGACCTGCTAGAACGCTCATGCCGGGACCACCTCTGCAGACAGGTGCTGCGGCTCCAGGCTCCAGGCTCCAGGAGGACGAACTCACGGGTGAGTGCGGAACTTCTAGAACACGGCACCAGGCCCTGACTGGGCGGGGGACTTCACTGTCGTCATTGCCGTTGCGGTGTTGGTTCTAGGGGCTCAGGACTGAAATACTTCTGATCATAATGTCTAGAGTCGCATGGGGGAACCTCTGGGAGCAGCAGCGAAAGCTATAGAGGTCACGGGGTCCTGGTGTGGTTTTGCACACGGGTCACACGCAGTAACCTGGGAAGTGAGAGAAGGTTATCTGTGTGTGCGCACACCCCACCCAATCATTGCCAAGGTTAGATTCCTGAGAAAATCAAACCGTTAGGTCCCAGGGTGTAAACTAGTCTTTTTTGAGTACATTATTATTATTATTAAGATTTATTTATTTATTTGAAAGTCAGAGTTACACACAGAGAGGAGAGGCGGTGAGAGAGAGAGAGAGAGAGAGAGAGACAGAGAGAGAGAGAGAGAAATCTTCCATCCACTGGTTCACTCCTCAATTGTCCGCAACGGTTGGAGCTGTGCTGATCCGAAGCCAAAAGCCAGGAGCTTCCTCTGGATCTCCCACGCGGGTGCAGGGGCCCAAACACTTGGGCCATCTTCCACTGCTTTCCCAGGCCACAGCAGAGAGCTGGATTGGAAGTGGAGCAGCTGGGACTTGAACCGGTGCCCATATGGGATGCCGGCGTTTCAGGCCAGGGCGTTAGCCCGCTGCACCACAGCGCCGGCCCTGAGTACATTATTATTAACCAGTCTCCAAAGTCCTCACGCCAGTAGCTGACTGGCATCTTTTAGGCTTTGCTTGTTTGAGCCGTGCGTGTTTGCCCCGTGAGCGGTCGGCTGACAGATTGGCCCCGTTCTCTGCCCCGGTCCGGGTGCTCCACGGCATCCCAGGACGCGTCCCTGCCCCAGCTGCTGCCGGGCGCCTGGTCTGCTCTTGGTCACTCTGCTGGGTCTCCCTTGCTAGTTCCATGTAGCTGACAGCATATGGCGCAGCGCCCTCATGCCCGGCCCCCTGCAGCGTGCACGTCCTTCATCTCGCCCGCTGCTCCGTGGCACACATGCGGACGGCTTGTTTACCCAGCCTGCGGACGGGCACGGGCTGTGTCTGGGGTTTGGCTGTGAGGGATTACATGCTGTGAACATGCAGGGACACATGTTTCTGTTTTGGGATCTGGAAGGGAAAGGCTGGGTCGTGTCATCTGGCGAGTGTTTATGTTTGGGAGAACTGCCGAACTGTTTTCTGTGTGGCCGTGCTGGTCTACTCTGCTGTCTGTGTGCCAGGGTTCCGGCTGCCCCACAGTGCTGGGCGAGACACATTGTCCTTGGCTTAGCAGAGCCGATGGGCCACAGTGTCGCCTTCCTGGGGCTCGATTTCCACGCCCCTGGACATCTCAGGAGTTCAGTGCGATCTGTGCGGCTTCTCTTGGGGTGCGTCTGTCCAGACGTTGGTCTGATTTCCAGCGGGCTAGTAGTGTTCTCCCTCCCTCCCTCCCTC